>CM038143.1:563145144-563472837 GCA_021437245.1 Aegilops speltoides | reverse complement strand
CTCTCATTGGTTTCTGATTTCTGATGACCACCTTGAAAACTTGTAAAGTACTACCAATGTTTTATTCCTCTTAAGTCAAGCTTTACAAGAAGTTTCTTCGGCTCTGGGGTTGCTCAGCTCCTGCTTAGTTATCCTGGGATACCAGTTCACCATCATAAACTCACTATAAAGAGTGGAAATATATCGAAAACTGGGGGCCCCTTACCATCTGGCATGGGCCATGGCTGAAGTGAAGTCTGAGTGACACCACATATGGCATGGGCCATCGGTGAAGTCTGAGTGAGGCGAGCGTTGATTATTTGTTTAGGTGCCGTGGGACTGTGGGAGAAGTCTGCATGGTCAGTATGTACTAACCGTGTACTTTACTCATCCCGCAAGCATTGTACTATTTGTATTTGTCATGTGAATATATACTTGCAGTTACGTAATGTTATATTCTGTTCAAGTTCTAAATAGCTGTGATTCATTATGTTCACCTATTAGCATTCTTCAAAATTTTGAATACTTTTTAATTTAGGAACGTGCATTCAAATGCGCCATTTTCAAATTCAAGAACATTTTTAGGATTTGAGAGTATTTTGTAAACTAGTGAATATTTCCTGAATTCCCAAACATTCTATGAAATTCATGAACATTTTTCCAATTTGTGGATTAAAAAATCATCGACTCTTTTAAGTTCTTAAACATTTTTAGATTCATGAATATTTTCTGAAATTCATTAACAGTCTTTAAATTCATGAAAAAATGGAACTACAAATATCTTTAGGATTGTCGGACATTTTTCAATGTATGATTATTTTTTTAACTTTTAAATGTTTTTCAAATTTATGAACATATTTTAAAATGTGTAAACGCTTGGCTGGCCAAAAAGCGAGTGATGCACGGGGCTTAAGAGCTCGCTCTGAGATTTCAGTTCAGGGCGATTCCTATTTGGCACCACTGCTCCGGTTAACGACATAAGCGTACGAGACGCAAACCCCCCTCGCTCAATCGATGTTGCATGGGCCGGCCCATTGGGAGGTTTCCACGCTAGTTTATTTCAGGTTTTTGGGAAGTTTGTGCAAGCTTCTGGTGTGTTTTTTGTTTGTTTTTTTCGCACAACTTTTATTTGGCTTTTGTTTCATGTTTTATTTTCTTCTTGTTTTATTTTCTATATTTTCAAATTTAATGAAATAATTTTCAAATTCATGAATTTTTTTAAGTTTGTGAATGTTTTCTTTTTTCAAAAAATTTGAACATTTTTAAATTCACAAACTTTTATAACCTTTTTCAGATTTGTTAAGAAAAATCGTATTTTTTTAGAAGTCAATGGTTTAGCGGTTAATTGTTGATCAACGAATAAAATACAAATCCTCGCATATCCAGACCCCGGGCCCCTAAAACAAGGCCCCCCTCCCACGTACATAGTTAATTAGCCCATAATACAAGCCCAGGGAGACACAAGGCCTGAGATGCAGACATAGTCAGATAGCCCACGAGTACCTAATCATGTAGTATTTCCTTAGATGTTTCTCAAAAAAAATGTATTTCCTTCAGATCGATAATTCATTGACTGCTTCCCAATGATTCCGGATGATTCCCTTTTCGCCCAGATCGTGAGCCGCAAGCGGGTGACTCCGGCCTCATCTAGGTCGCCCTCACCAAGACCCCAATTCCCGTCTCCAGTGGACCGTCGAACTCCACTCAATCCACGACAGATTCACTGACGCTGTCGCGCAGCTTGGAGGCCAGAAAATGGGGAGATCGATCTATCCTGCTTGTTTCTAGACGCTGATAACCTTTTGAGTTTTCCGTTACCTGGTAATTATTGTTCATGGCAGGAAGACGCAACTTAGAATACTATCATGAGGATTATTGGAGTCAACGGTGAATGGGCCTCACGATCTACCATCTAAAGAATCATCTTCAGGTGTGTATGCATCGGTACAATTAGGTTTACTTCGATTACTCTCTTTCTTTCTCTCTCCCTCTCTTAATGTGTGGTCTGATTTGTTATTCTATTTATCTCATAGAATCAAATTTTCGTGCATGGAAGCAGCAGTGGGAGTTTCGCGATCACTCGGTCAGCGATAGTAAAATGATAAGCTATAGTGCATATTAAAATTGATGTGCATATTCATGCATTTGTTTTATATCATCTTAGTTTAAATTGTTGGATGAAACCGTCGTAATTTTATTTTATATTTGCTTTATTGAAGTAGACGTTCTGATGAATCAAAAGTTATTAGGTGAAGCTGTCCGCCCACACGGTGACCAACCACATCAATTAGTGAAGAGCGCGCCAGCATGTGCGCCTCTTTATTTGAAAATATTTACTCAGAATCAAAGGAGATATCTTCGAACACCTTGCTTCTTGCCGTAATCTCCTCCCTGATTTGACAATAATGCCAGACTGAACCATCATGGGGTTTGATGACACGGAAGTACTATAACGATTCTCCCCTTACTACTGAGCAAATTCATCGCCATCGAAAGTGCTTCCTTTGTCTGAGGCTCCCAGATGCTAGCAATGTGACACTTGTAGCTCCCATGAAATCACTCTGATAGCTCCTTGCGATTGACACAATCACAACCTTGCGATCGCATCATCTATCTCGACCTTCACACCACGAGCAAGAGGAGGGATCCAAAATGAGATTGTGATAAACAACTTTGAGTAGAAAAATACTAAAAGAAAATTTTAAGGGGCCCCAAATTTTAGTTTTGCCCTGGGCCCCTAAAATCTCAGGACCGACCTTGCGCATATTGAGAAACAGTATAACGTAGCTACCTACGAGCCTTCACAGTGTTTAGAGCGCCTCAACCGTCGGATCCTTCCAAGGTACACTGTAGATCAGCTCGGTCGTCCTTGGGTGGTTCACGCGCAGCGAAAGCCGTTTCGCGGGCCGCTGCTCCGCAGAGCGAGCGCCCGTTTCTGTCCGTAATCGGGTCAGGAAGGCCCATATTCAGTTGAAGCACACTCGCATGGGCCAGGTTATGTGTTGGCAGCGCTATCCCTTCTCCCCGCGATGCCGCCACCGTTAGGGTCCCTGATCCGTGATGCGCCATCGTTACTTCCCCGCGATGCGCCGCCGCCTTCCTTCGTCCCGCCGGCGAGCTTCCTCTGCGCATCTGCCTCTGCGTATGTGCCCTTCACTCGCCTCTATTCTTCCACCGCAGGCGCCTTCTTATTGTTCTTAATCTCCGGTCTTGCTGCGTACCTCCACGACGGCTGCGGCGGCCGCCCTCGATGGCGGCGTCCACCACCGGCTGTCCTCCTCCTGCATACAGCTCCATGGCCTTGCAGCTGTAGCGTGCGTTCCTGTCAATTCCACAAGTAAGGCTGAAACTGATGCGTGATTATCCTTATAAAGTTCCACTGTCCACCTCCGGTGTTTTGTTACTTCTTGGTGATAGTGGAGAGCAGCGTCGACAGCTGAGCCAAAAACTGTACCTTCACGGCGCCGAAGGATTTGGCTTTCCTAGCTCACCCTCCCCGTCCATAGTGAGGCGTCGTGGAGTCTGCTTCACATCCAAGAGACCACCATGATCACCAAATTACGCATCGCCTCTACACATTCCTCTACCTCTCATGATTTCTTACCAATTCTTAAACTATGTTGCTTGACCTTTTTACCAATTTGTAAGACATGTTGGCAGTGTGAAGAATTGTGAGTGAATGACTGAATGTCTACAGGGTCGTCCGAGCCAGTGAGTGATGCAGTGGTGGCAGCGGTGAAGGGGTTGTTGCCGGCGGTGGCGTCAATCTGATCAGCCTGAGCTCCTTCGTTAGAACATCGGGTTCAGTTACCAGCAATTGGCAGCACTCCAGTTCTGCAACTGACTCCAACGACAGTAAGCCATGGACCATTGTTCTGGTGTTTTTTTTTTCCTTTTTTTGGTAATCACCCTGTTCCACTAAACTAACATGAGGAAAATATTTGTATCATCTATATAAGAGTTCGGTTCAGGGGACTCCAAGGATGAGGAGGACATCATAGGCTGGCGCATCGTTGTCTCCATCAACAAAGACACGTCCAAGCTCCCTACAAGTTTCCCGTCACCTACTTATTATTCGGAACGTACTACTCAATTAAATCAGCGAACTTCAGAACTTTCTTGATTAACTGTTGTCTTATGGTCTGTCAGACTGATGATAACTTTGTTTTCGGAAACTACAGATAACCTGGTGCAAGCACTCATTTCCCTTCACAAATCATGCGAGAGATCCAGAAGGTAATACACAACTAATTTAATACCAAAATCCGATGGTTTCATGTGAAACTTCTGCAAAATACGATTAATTTTGCAACCAGATGCCATTACTTGTAGTGGCAATTTTTGTGGTATAAGCAGGATTATGATGTTTGACAGATTCTGAAACCCCAATGTTTTTGGAAAGAAAAACCTTACTGGAGTGCACAATACCGATTTACAGATGCTGGTGTAGATGATACAATCACACATGATGGAGCAACCATTGGGTGGATGCTGGAATTTGACGATCTGGCAGTGAAGGTGATGCTCTGTTGCATCTCGCGGATGCCGGTATATGCCATTAATTAATTTTGTTACTTAGTAATTTACTCATGAATTACTAATTCTATACTATTGTTAGTGATGTGAAAAGACCACATGTAGTTGAACCTTTTCAAGGATGCTACGTATTGTTGATTTATCTTCCACCATGTGCATGATACAAAGCCGTCCTACTTTGGCATAGAAGAAGGAAGATATTGCGGCTCTCACAATTTTCATGTATTGATCGAGTTATCTCAGTTTTCCTCAGCTAATCTTGATGATTCTACCTTTTCATCTTAGGATGAACGGGCGCGGCAATGCGCGCCTTTATGTTCTAGTCCATTGATGCAGCGTAGTGAGCACAAGTTCTCCTAGCCGGTACATAAGGCGCCTACTAACCAGGAGCTCAATCAGTTTAGTCCCCGGAGGACAACATAAGGAGAGCAAGGGTCACGCGCTGTTGTTATCTTGTCAATTTATATTAAACTTTTTTATGTCTTTATCACTTATGAACTCAATGTACAATTTCAACTATATTGGTATTTTTTTTTACACAGAAAGACACTAACAACATATTGTTATTGCTAAATATAAGGTTACAATGTTAATTGTTATACACTTAATTATAATACAAAACATACTTTAAGTAAATTTATACTTTATTTTCCAATAATATTTGTTATTTCGTATTCTATGCATTGAATCTTCTAAAATTTCATTCAGTCAAGTGCTACAAGATTTAAGAAAGGATTGCAAGCCTACATAGATTAATTTTGAGAATTTGGAACAAAATCATTTTGTATATGTATATCTTATGTTCTGTTTGAGCATTATAAATATCTATTTTGCGGGGAGCATTACAATATCTTGCTTAAGACCTCCAAAGCATGTTATCTTGATATGAATTTCTAGTATATATGATTATCTATTGATCATGACCAAAACTAAACTTTGTATGTGTGTGTGTGCATGCGTGAGAAGCGCTATCAGCCGCAACATGCGCGACCTCGTCTAGCCTGTCTCCCCACGGATACACGTGAAGCCGTCGCCGCCTCCGCAGGTTCCAGAGACGAGGGACATGCCAGATTGGCGATTGACCGGGATCTATGGAGAACAAGCTTGGGACCGGCGTCATTTGTCCTGGCGCCATCTTCGGGAGCTTTAAGGGAGATGATACAGATCCATGGCTAGTAATTGGAGATTTTAACAAAATTTTAGTGCCAACTGAGAAAGAAGATGGGAATCCTCGACCACCGTATATGCTTCAAGCTTTTAGTAAATGTCTATTTGAATATGGCCTGAACGGATTTGAGTTTTTGGGATATCTGGGAGAGACCGGATCGAGCGGTAGGCATTGAGGGATGGTCAACAAAGTTTCCATTGGGGGCAGCTGTTCACGAGCACCATGTGCACTCTGATCATTGGCCGCTGTTGTCGGACACGGAGTATTATGATGGATATCAGTTCAGGAAATCGTCCTGCAAAAAGGTTGAGGACCGTTGGTTACGTGAAGAAACAGTGAACGAAATCATTACTACGGCATGGGTAAAAAACAAAGTTAGCTGATCTGGGACCGCCCTTGGCTGATAGGAGGAAGATGGTACATGCAGATTTGCACCAGTGGGACAAAGATGTCTTAAATGGCTTGAAGAAGCGGGTGAGTAAATTGAAAAAGGAACTTGAGAAATTTAGACGCGGGGTTTTGTCTCTCCATTCCATTGCTAGGCAAAAGGAAATTCTTGTTCTGTTAGAGAATATTATGGAGCAAGAGGAAATCTTCTGGCTTAAAAGAGGCAGGGCGGAATGGTTGTTACATGGCGATAGAAACACGAAGTTTTTCCACAACGTGGCCACGACAAGAAAAGAAGGAAATTGTATAAATAAGCTTCTCGATGACACGCAAGTGTGGCCAAAGGTACGGCTGAAATTAGTGACCGTCTTATGCAATTATTTTCCTGTTTATTCATAGCTGAAGTTGATGCTCCTGAACCTTCATAAGCATCATGCATGTCCCATGCCACCGGTGCATGCAGATCAATTCCCACCTACTGGCTCATTTTGCGGCTTTGCCTAGCTCTCTCCTTCGTTCCTTGGGAAGAATCCAATCCACGCTTTACCATCGGCCCACTGATTCCCACTGATTTGCTAGAAAACTCGAAAAACTATTTTCTTAAAGAGGAAATACCACGGCCTCTGCATGACAGCATCAGAATGATGCATGCAGCCATTTTATTAATATGAAGTAAAGTGAAACCAAGTCTGAAATCTAGTACAACTCGCAAAAGGGGCAACAATCAAACTGAAAAACTGAAAAAACAACAAGCCACAACTGGCAGATCATAGGACTCAGTGACTAAACAACTATGCTATTAGTGGACCGCCATCCAAACCGGTTGAAGATATTCCGTGCTACCATCTCCTATCGATTGCACCCAATAACCAAAACCTCCATGCAGTCCGTATGAGTGAGTAACGACCACGTACGGATCCATGCAGTAGCTCTGAAGATGACCTGCAAAAAAATAGTAAAGTTTTTTTCTATTAAAGATCATATCATTTCTGCAGTTCCATATAGCCCATAGTAAAGCGAATATTCCTATCCAAATACGTCTCGCAGTAGTTGGCTCCACACCAGTTAGCCATGTCCCAAACAACGTGTCAATGATAGTTGAAGGGCTAATGTTAAGGGCTATATGTATCATGCGCCAGAGGATCTTGGCTAGGGGGCAGCCAATGAAGAGATATTGTGTTGTTTCATCTTGGTCACAAAAGAAACATCGAGAACTGCTGATCGATCATCGCGTCAGAAGATTGTCCTTAGTAAGAATCACTTCTTTATGGACAAACCACATGCAAATCTTGCTTCTCAGCATCACTTTAATTTTCAAGATATGTATTGATCTTGGGATTGGGCCAGAATTAGTTAAATTCAAGTACATAGACTTCACCGTAAATGCACCGGTCTTAGTTAACTTCCATTGAATCACGTCTGGTTGGTGTGAAAGTTGAACATCCATCAACCTTCGCACCAGATGCAACCATGAGCTCCAGCGTCCCCCCACAAGGGACCTCCTGAATTGAATATTCAACAGAGACGATTGTAATACTGTAGCTATGTAAGCCTCCTTACGTTGTACAATATTATATAACCTGGGATACTGAAGAGCTAGAGGCAAATCTCCTAGCCAAGTATCCTCCCAGAATCTGGTAGTTGTACCGTCTCCGACGACAAATTTCACTCTACGGAAAAAAGTGTCTTTCGTTCTCGTTAACCCTTTCCAAAACCGCGAGTCTGAAGGCCTTACGGTGACCCGAGCTAGGGATTTGGTCTGAAGATATTTGTTATGAAGAATCTGTGCCCACTTGCCATCAGATTTGTAGATAGCCTATATAGCCATTTGCTAAGCAGGCATTTGTTTTTAATTTCCAAATTCTCAATCCCTAACCCTCCTTGGTCTTTGGGCCTGCAAATGATGTCCCACCTAGATAATCTATATTTCGTCTTAGCCTCATCACTTTGACAGAAGAAACGGGATCGATAAAAATCTAACCTTTTGCGTACCCGTACAGGCACTTCGAAGAAAGATAGAAGGAACATAGGCATATTAGTTAATACCAAATTTATTAACACGAGATGACCTCCATAAGACAAAAGCTTGCCCTTCTAGTAGCTTAGTTCTTTTTTCGAATCGATCCTCAAGACATTTCCATTCTTTATTGGGAAGCCGACGATGGTGAATCGAATCCCTAGGTAGCGAAATGGCAAAGAACCCATTTCACAACCGAACAATTGTCTATAGGTATCTTGTTCTTCTTTGCCTCGTCCAAAGCAGAACAATTCACTTTCATGAAAAAAAATAGACCAGATTAGTACACGCACTTTGTTCCGAAACCCCGTCTGGATTTCCAATTATGCCACGCCCGCCCACCTTGTCTTTTAATTTTTAATACATCATATTCCACCATTATCTGCGGTGGTTTATTTTTACGGGGCAACAAGAGTCGCCTCCTTGCTTCTTGCTATTATAATAACTTGACTGTATGTGTCCTTGGTGTTTCAACTAGCTCTTGAAGTCTCGACATTGTGTTTCTGTAGAAGTCGGGTATATTCACGATCGGCCTGATACCAATATACTGTTCATTGTCGAAATCGTAGAGGTTTGAAAATAATTAAATCACTCCTAATGCATTTCTCCCTCTGTTCCACAATGTAGTGTGAATAGATTTTCTGAAAAGTCAAACTTCGCAAACTTTGACCAAGTTATTAGAAAAAAATATTTATATCTACAATACCGAATATATAAATATAAAATTATGTCTTATGATGAAGCTAATGGTATATGTTTGACATTCTAGATGTAAATATTTTTCTTGATAAACTTGGTCAAAGTTGGTGAGGTTTGACTTTTAAAATAATCTATATGCACTACATTATAGAAAAGAGGGAGTAGGCGAATCAACCTGTGGTTGAGTTGGTTAGGTGGACAGTGGTATCCCCAACCCACCAGGGTTCAAATCCTGGTGCTCGCATTATTCCTGGATTTATTTCAGGATTTCCGCGATGCGCTTGCGATGGGAGGAGACGTTCCGTCGACGACGAGGCGCCTACGGTGACTTCAGAATCTCAAGATGATATGCCGGCTCGGTCTCGGAGGTGCTCATAGGGGTAGGGTGTGCGTGTGTGCGTTCATAGGGATGAGTGTATGCGGCGTGTATATGAAATATGTTCAGATCTTGATGCTCAAAAAAAAAAGAAAAAAGAAAAGAGGGAGTAGTTGTTAACGTGTCATCCTAAATGGGGCATTTTTATAGACAACAACGGACAAAAGGCAAGGTACATGGCAGAAAAGCACTCTGAGCTGGTCCATGGCAACATTTGTGTTCTGATCACGCCGGGACATGCATGTTTGTAGTTTTGACCTACCATATTGCTTATCTGATGTGTGGGTCACGATATTCTTGCTTACGGAATAAAATGGGACGCCAACATCGAATTCATGTACAATATGTAGGGCACGGCCTATTAGAAGGAGAAAAAAACCGGTTTTTACACACTTTCCTTCTTTTTTCCTTCTTTCCTGGTAACAATGCTTTTTCCCTTTTTTCTCTTTTTTTATTTCTTCTTCTCTGTCCTTTTATGATTTTTTATACTTCTTTGCATTTGTTTCTTCAGTTTAATTTCTCCTTTTTATTTGGTTTATTTTTATTCCTTTTCGATTTAATTTTTTGGTTTTCATTCTACATTTCTTGTATATGTCAACAATTTTTGTCTAGTGCACATTTAATAATTCTCAAATATAAGTTAGTAATTTTCTGATACATGATTAACATTTTTATACACATTTTTTAAATGCTTGATTAACACTACTTAAATATAAGATTAATTTTTTTAATACATGGTCAACATTTTTCCTATACACACTTTTAAACATTTTTCAAATGCTTGGTTAATATTTTTAAAATACAATATAAACATTTTCAAATACTCCCTCCGTCCGAAAATACTTGTCGGAGAAATGCATAAAAATGAATGTATCTAAAAATAAAATATATCTAGATACATCCATTCCTCCGACGAGTATTTCCGGACGGAGGGAGTACATGTTATATGCAATATTTAACGTTTTCCAATTGCTTGATTAACTTTTTCTAAATGCCATATACATATTTGTTAAATAAATGGTCAATATTTTTTCTAAAGACATTTAATATTTTTGAAACGCTTGATTAACATTTTTCAAATACTTGTTCAAAAAATATTTAAATGCTTGATTAATATTTTTCAAATATTTGTTCAATTTTTTTTCAAATGCTTTATTAAATTTTTTCAAATACTTTTTCAACATTTTTCAAATGCTTCATTAATATTGTATATATATGATCAAAAATCTCATAATTTGTTAATACATGGTCAACATTTTTCTATACACATTTAAAAATTCAAATACTTGTTCATCATTTTTTCAAATGTTTGATTAACATTTTTATGTACACGATCAAAATAAATTTTTTTTTAATAAAAGAGCAACATTTTGAAAATACTTGTTCAAAAGTCTTTTAAATTTGTTTATTAAATTTTTGAAAATACATGATCAAATTATTTCATATACATGTTTTTTTTATACTTTTTTGTATACGTAATAAGCATTTTTCTATGCATATTTAACATTTTTGAAATGTTTCGTCAACATTTTTCAAATCTTTTATGTAGATTGATTTTTGTGACACATTTATTGACAATATTTGGAAGTATAAAAAAGTTGAAAAATAAAGAAAAAATGAAATCGAAAAACATGACAGAAACCCTGAAAATGAGGCTGTTGTTTCCAGCGCCTGGGCCAGCCAAACCGGTGGCACATTTCGGCGAGGGTTCCCTCGAAATCACTAGTTGAGGAGTACTCCTTCCAAAAATCACTGCCACCTCCCCATGTTGCGATAAGTGGCGCACTGCATGTGCGCCACTTGTCGCAACATGGAAGTTTCCCCTTTTTTCGTACATCAGTTTATTCAAAATATTTTATTTCTTGAACTATGTGTCCAAATCTCGAAACATATTCACCCTTGGATTCCTCGCGACGAGTTCTTCAAAACTAGATACCATGTTGATAGGTAGCGAACTTTTTTTTACAAAAAAAATCGAATGAATAAACCGAACCTAGTGCACTTTTTTTCCTTTTCGAAAATCGTTTTTGAGTGGTACGGCCGTGCCTCTTGTCGAAGCAAATCTTTGCATCTCCGGAAGTATAAAAAAGAGGAAATACATTTTTTTTCCATTTTTGAGAGGCACGGCCGTGCCTCTCACGGAAGCAAAACCATGCATCTCGGGGAAGCAAAAAAAAACGCTTTCTTTTGCGCAAAAAATTCATTTTTTGTTGAAAAGCTAAGAAAGACTGGTGGAATTCTGGAAAACAGAAAAAATCACCTGAAAAGCGTGCGGGAAAATAAAAAAAATATTATTCAAAGAGAACGTCCAGAGCATCACACGTGGCGGTGGTTGAGAGCGCGCCAAGTGGCACGCTCTCAGCCCACCCGAAGTGATTGTTTGAGGCTCCCAAACAAGGGCTCCTCAATTTGTTCACAATGACTAGCCTTAACCTCTCGGGCCGAGCTGGAGGTACCTTCTAGGCGCGCCCAAATGCCTGATCGGCCCGACCAGTACACATTTAAATTCTTGTTCGTCATTTTCTTCAAATGCTTAATTAACGTTTTTTGATGCACATTTAGAAAAATTCAAAACAATGTTCAATTATTTTCAAATTATTGATTAACCTTTTTAAAATAGATTATATAATTATTTCATACACATTTTAATTTTTGTACATTTTTCGTTTACGTGGTAAATAATTTCTGTATACACATTTAACATTTTTCGAATGTTGTATGGGTAGTGATTTTTGCAATACATTTATTTAGAATATTTGAAAATATAAACAAATGTAAAAAAACGAAAACAGAAAACGTGAAAAAAAACAGCAAACGAGGCCGTTATTTCCCGCGCGCCTCGGCTGAATGCGAGAATACTCGGGCAAAGCTTGAGCGACCTACTAGCCGAGCCCAAAAGCCCGATCAGCCCGACCAGCCTACTGGAGCTTGTTCGCCGGACGCGTCGTTCTCTCCGCCGCTGCCTCGCCGTCCCGTCCTCGCCCGGTCGCCCCTGCCCTCGCCGCCTCGCCACGTCCCGAATCTGCACTCCTCGGCCTTGGCACCGACGAGGAACGCCGCCATTCGTGCAGCCACGCCTCCCGTGGTTCCTCGCCGAGCGTCGAGCCATCCCCTTCCGCTCCGTGTCCCGAGCAGGTAAGCGCTTCCCCGTGCCCTCCCGCGCTCCCCTGCCGACTACGGCAGCGACCCCCACGCACATTGCTTATCAAATGAGCCATATGATCTGTTTATTTAAAGGCAGCTCACAAATTAGCCTGCACTTCGTGTGGATCCTGAAAATGGGTCCATTGTCAGATGACTGCCGTTCTTTGCGATACAAGTTGTCAGATGTACCGTACAACTATCTGGGCTTGAACAGCGCCACTTCTCACTGAACACCACAGCTATTGTTTTCTTCCGAATGGGAATTCCCTTGAACTTTGCATTAGTTGACTTCCTCCGTCGATCAATACTGTGCGCCTGAGGAGATCTCTGTAAACAGTTGTACTTATTTACCACGTGTTAGTTCTGCATTGACAAGTGAATGAGACAGCAGGGTCTGAAGAAAGCAATAGATGGTGGAGCAAACAAGGGTGAGGAAGATGTAGAGGGAAGAAGGGCTTATTTACATTGTGAATCTGGATACGGCAAGGTGCGTGATATGCTCAAGTAAGTTAAATCAATGATCCAACAATTTTTTTTTGAATGTCCCCTTATACTTGCTTTTCTGATAAAGGGTGAATTTATTGCCTCAAAATAAAGCATCAAGAAGATACAAATATAATGAGCACACCCGGCCTCTGCATAGTTAGAATGCACACGGCCAAACACACGCACATAAAAACACGCCAGTAAATAGCAAAGTCATATAAGACCAAAGTTATGTCTAGGCGAGAAGAAGAAAAAAAATACCAAAGCGATCAGATCTGGGATGGGCAAACTTTAGCAATGACCATATCCACACCAATCATCTCATGACATCACACAGACAACAAGGTTCTTCAATAGCAACGCCTTCAGAAAAGGAGTGACGCCAAGCGTCGCCGTCACTACATCCAGCCACCCAAGGCCAGAATCAAGGTTTCCACCTTGAAGAACTGTCCGAGCATATTCAAACAATGCCTTCAGCAAGGTAACGATGCAAAAACATCGCCATTGTCAGGTATACCTAACTCGGGGCAAACCTAGGCTTTCATCTCGGGGCTCAAGACCGGGTGCTCAAGTAGCACCACCATCGAAGTAACTAATGTGTTATCGCCATCACTTTTCCGCGATCCCAGCAGCTACATGCAATGCACCGCCATTGCACATCCATCCTCTGTGCCAAGCCATCATGCATAATTTGCATCTCCTCACCGAAGTCCGCCACTGGATCTGAAGAGATGAAACTCTCGCGAAGACCTTTCGGTGGCCACATCAGTCTGCACCAAATTCGCCCCTGGTCCAGTGATCACCTCAATGACCAGTACCGGCGATACTAGAAGAAGCACATAGCGATGTCCCGCCGCAACAGCGAGCGATCGTACCATCACGAACATAGAGGCCAGCCCCAAGAGATCGGAATGAGCAGATCGTGAATCTTCGGATCTGGGGCCCGAGCCCACGCACGGGAGGCCGCCATCGCTGCAAATCAACTGCCGCTAGCCGCAGATCACTGAGAGGCCACCAGCCCCAAGAGATCGTGGACCTCCCGATCCAGGGCCATACCTCAGGCACAGGCAGGCCGCCAATGTTACCCAGACACCTGTCGCTAGTCGCTGCAGGACACGACGACGCGAGCCGTGCCACTTCGCCCACCGGCCACCACCTGTCGTCCGCCGCATTGAGCTTCCCTGCTCGTGGAAGCCGCCCGTCGTCCGAAGGAAATGGGCCCCGCCGCCGCCGGCTCCACGCAAGCTTTGCTCACGGGAGGCTCCAGCGACGGCGAGGGAGAGATACAGGTAGAGGGTCTGGAGACTCCGGCGTGGTTGGGGCACCGCCCGTGACGCCCCCGGGGATGGAACGACGCAGGGGTTGGCGATCCGCTTTCCTCGGAGCTCTATCTCCGGATTCGCTTTCTATATGCTTGATCCCCTTATAGTTGCTACATTTCTAAGTTTGGCTTTTCCTTTTCTATAATGTGAACTAAGGCCCGATCTTTCGATGAGAGAGAGATAACTACGAATTTGGGTGGGACTTGACCCTCACGATCCAGCTACCAACCGTACAGGGAGAACCGTACACGACAGATATCCACGGCAATTGCTGAACCAACTCCACGGCGTTATCGACCGAGTCAACGGCACGATCGACCTATCCACGAAGATTTTTCCTGCAAGCAAATCGAAGAACATGCAAGAATATAATAGCCAAGCAATCTGAAAATTATGAATATATGGAATAAATCTCACAAGATGGGGTTCCGATAGGATGGCTTGACGGTCGCACTAGCTGCTATGAGCGAAGACAAATAAAAATAGCTAAAACTAAACTTCTCTAAATAAAACCCTCAGTCTAAACCCTAAAAGATCCTAGGTATTTATTATGGACGGCCGCCGCCGTAGCCCGTAGCTGTTGGTTTTCATGTAGATTACGTCGTCACGGGTCGGCTGCAACTAGTAGTTCACGCTGGGAGCCCCTATATGGAGCTGCAGGCGCCCGTTGGTGCTACCGGCGCTCGCTAGCGACGCCTAGCGGGCCGGCCCACCAATAGACTCGATAATAAGAAAACGCGAAGAAAAAAACAAAAACATGCTGTCGCTGTGGTTTGAACCCTGCACCTCAACATTCACAGCTTAAAGCCGTGACCACTAGACAAAACTAGCTCTTCTGCGTACAGTAGAGAAAACCGCGCTAGTTAATGTTTCCTTTAGTAAAACGTTACCTTATAACAAATATAATTTTTTTTATTCTTTTCAACAAAACAAGATCATCGATTTTTAGCAAAAAAAATCATTGATTTTTGGGGAAAAAAGTTATTTTCAAATAAGTTCATCAATTTTGAAAAAGGTTCACCTATTTGGAAAAGAGTTCATTGATTTTGAAAAAAGTTCATCGATTTCAAAAAACAGTTCACCGATTTTGAAAAAGAGTTCATCGATTTTGAAAAAAAGTTCATGGATTGTGAAAAGAGTTCATCGGTTTTGAAAAATAGTTCATCAATTTAGAAAAAAAGTTCATCGATTTTGAAAAAAAGTTCATGGATTGTGAAAAGAGTTCATCGGTTTTGAAAAATAGTTCATCAATTTAGAAAAAAAAGTTCATCGATTTTGAAAAAAAGTTCATGGATTGTGAAAGGAGTTCATCGGTTTTGAAAAAAGTTGATCGGTTTAGAAAAAACGTTCATCAATCTAGAAAGAAGTTCATCAATTCTGAAAAATAGTTCATCGACTGTGAAAGAAAGTTCACCGATTTTGGAAAAGAGTTCAATGATTTCGAAAAAAACGTTCTTCCAAATTAGCAAAAGAAATAGGAAAAAACATTCCGAAAAGAAAGAAAAAGAAAAAGAACAAAAAATAACAAAACCATTCCGAATAAAAAGAAAAAAGAAATAGGAAAAAGGAATTGTTATAAGAAGAAAATGGCCAAGAAGCAGTAGATATAAGCAACTAATGCGAGGTAGTGGGGTGGTTACTGTGTGAGGCGAACTACAGCGAGGTCGCGGGATCGATTCCCATCGACAGCGCTCCTTTTGGGTCCTCACGATAGGAAGGAAAGGAGAAGATGGGCCAGGCCCAGCTAACGCGGCTGCAGGCGCTGGTTTGCGCAAACAACTGTAACCGGTCCATGGTGCCAAGGCCAAATCCTTTGGCACTTGTGCACGTGACATGCATGGTTCGGTGGAAGACATGCATGCATATGGAGTTTGCTTCGGTTGGATTGATCTCTGCGTGACACTCTGATTGATTCTTCGATCATTTAATTCCGAGTACAAGTAAACTAAAATATGAGTGTAACATCATATTCTTCTCCGTTAAGTCATGCATAATCATGCGTACAAAGAGACCATAGTACCTGGCCAGCTATTTGTTGCACACGCGCTTTAGTCATAGGTCCAAGTGTAGGAGTTGCATGTATAATCATATTACAGATGCGCACATCATCCTCCCTTCCTTGAAAACAAAGTCATCCTTGATGTTTGTGTACCTGAAATTCATCACAGAGAAAACCAAAATCAGGTGTAGTACGTATACTCGCTTTCAAATGTGTTCGCTCATGAGAGTGTGGGTAATTCGCAATAGCACCACTATGAATATCATGATAAATTTTGTCCCACACGGAGTCTATATATGACTTATAGGAATGCAAACAAATTATTTGAGCATGTGTATATCCAGATTAGAAGTTGGAAACACTCAACGGAAAAATCCATAATTAATAACAAGCATACTATGCGTAGTATGATCCATTGATTTATTTTTCTTATCATTTATTATTTCATCGGGGGTCATAGGAAGCAAGTTAATGGTTTTTTCTTCAAACACGAGAGTATATGAATTTGTTCTACCATGATGGGTAACACTATTATCATATTGCCAAAGTCGACCTAACAATAAAAAACAAGCTTACATAGGTACAAACATCACAGTCAACATAATCATGATAGGAACCAAGTGTTAAATGGTCCCTTACACGACGTGTTACCTTCAATTTACCACAATCGTTGAACCACTAAATGTAATATGGATGGGGTGTCTTGTAGTGGTGAGGCAAAGTTTCTCCACCACCTCCATACTCTTCAAATTATTGCAGCTTACACATCAATGATCACACGAACGAAATGTCCTTTGACAACAAACTTAGTTTGAAAAAGATTATGACGTTGAGGCATCTCAGCATGCCCCACTTGGGCACTAAGTACTCGCATGGTAACAAGGCTCGGGTAATTGTCGGTCATCTCAGCATTAATATGTGATTTCAAGAGTACTTTTAAAATCCGTGAATATTTTTCAAGAGTACTTGGATTAGTAGCCCCTCTTTGTTCAGTCCCTAGTGAACGAGATAACATATGCTCGGGCTCAGAAACGCCGTGTCCATTTGTACTAAACTTTTTTATTTCGCTATCACTTATAAATTCAGTGCACAACTTGTTATGCACTTTTAGTAAATTTATACTATATATTCCAATACTATTTGGTATTTTGTATTCCATGCATTGAATATTCTAAAATTTCATTCAGTGCCCCAAGATCCAAGAAAGGATTGCAAGCCTATATAGATTAATTTGGAGAATTTGGAATGAAATCATTGTGTATATGGATGCATATGACAAATTATTTCTGAACCGAAAAACAAATTACATAATCTCGAATGTTGTCATGCTTCAGCCACCAACGCAACAAAAACCACAACATAAACCACCGTCATTGACAACACTCAGAACCATGACAAGGGCACTCCATCAGCCATGTCTCTAGAAGCTAGAAAGCCACGGGCGGCCTTCTTATTGTTCGAATCAGCAAGCATATAGCTAGCTGCAACCGAAATAAAACAAAGTATGCATTGCACCCATGATGAACAATAAAATTAACAAAATAGCAAAGAAAATTAAAATTTTCGGAAACTTTGTGGCTTCAAGTAGGACCAAGTGTCTTAGGTGCTTCCGAAATCCACAACTCAAACGAGTTCAAACAGAAAATAAAATAAATTTTCCGCTAAAAATGCACAAAACATTGAGCACTAACTATTATTTTTATTTTGTTGTATGAAGCTCCTAGGACGTCATTTAACCACCGAATTTTGCTAGCAATTAATATATTTGGTCATAACCAAAGCTGCAATATTTCAGATAAAATTATTTTTGTTTCCTTTTTTTCCTGATTTTACTCTTCATTGTGGTCGCAGTGCACCCGGGTTTAGGAAAACATGTCTTGCTGTTGAACAAAATGGCCAGGTTCCGTGTCACAGAAATCAGAAGCGCCCATAACACACATGATCAGGCACAAAACTATAAACTTGTGTGCAGTGTGCGTGCATGCGCCAGAAGCGTCCCCGTGGATACACGTGAGGAGCGACGCCGGCGAAGCATCAGGTGAAGGAAATATGCCCTAGAAGCAATAATAAAGTTATTATTTATTTCCTCATATCATGATAAATGTTTATTATTCATGCTAGAATTGTATTAACCGGAAATATAATACATGTGTGAATACATAGACAAAAACTATAGTCACTAGTATGCCTCTACTTGACTAGCTCATTAATCAAAGATGGTTATGTTTCCTGACCATAGACATGTGTTGTCATTTGATTAGTGGGATCACATCATTAAAAGGATGATGTGATTGACATGACCCATTCTGTTAGCCTAGCACTTGATCGTTTAGTATACTGCTATTGCTTTCTTCATGACTTATACAAAGTTCCTGCAACTATGAGATTGTGCAACTCCCGTTTACCGGGAGAACACTTTGTGTGCTACCAAACGTCACAACGTAATCGGGTGATTATAAAGGTGCTCTCTGGTGTTTCGAAGGTACATGTTGAGTTGGCATAATTCGAGATTAGGATTTGTCACTCCGATTGTCGGAGAGGTATCTCTGGGCCCTCTCGGTAATACTCATCACCTAAGCCTTGCAAGCATGTAACTAATGAGTTAGTTATGAGATGACGTATTACAGAACGAGTAAAGAGACTTGCCAGCAACGAGATTGAACTAGGTATTGGATACCGACGACCAAATCTCGGGCAAGTAACATACCGATGACAAAGGGAACAAATATGTTGTTATGCGGTTTGACCGATAAAGATCTTCGTAGAATATGTAGGAACCAATATGGGCATCCAGGTCCCGCTATTGGTTATTGACCGGAGACGTGTCTCGGTCATGTCTACATTGTTCTCGAACCGTAGGGTCCGCACGCTTAAGGTTTCGATGACAGTTATATTATGAGTTTATGTATTTTGATGTACCGAAGGTTGTTTGGAGTCCCGGATGTGATCACGGACATGACGAGGAGTCTCGGAATGGTCGAGACATAAAGATTGATATAGTGGACGACTATATTCGGACACCGGAAAGGTTCCGGAAGTTTTCGAAGAAAACCGGAGTACCGGAGGGTTACCGGAACCCCCCCGGAAGTAATGGGCCTTGATGGGCCCTATTGGAGAAAGAGAGGGGCCGGCCAGGGCAAGTGGCGCGCCCCCTCCCCTTGAGTCCGAATAGGACAAGGAAGGCGGCGCCCCTTGCCTTCCCCTCTCCTACTCCTTCCTTCCCCTCCCTCTTGGATTAGGAAAGGAGGGGAAACCTACTGGAGTAGGTTTCCCCTAGGGGGCGCCTCCCCTTAGGCCGGCCCCTCCTCCCTCCCTCCTTTATATACGGGGTAGGGGGCACCCTAGACACACAAGTTGATCATTGAGATCGTTCCTTAGCCGTGCGGTGCCCCC
This sequence comes from Aegilops speltoides, assembly GCA_021437245.1. NCBI lineage: Eukaryota > Viridiplantae > Streptophyta > Magnoliopsida > Poales > Poaceae > Aegilops > Aegilops speltoides. The sequence continues at coordinate 563,453,331 of CM038143.1, read as the reverse complement.
TCCACGATATTACACCTCGGTCATATTGTAGCGGTGCTTAGGCGAAGCCTGCGACAGAGAACATCAAGATCGTCACCACGCCGTAGTGCCGACGGAACTCCTCCAGCGCCTCTGCTGGATCGGAGATCGGGGTGCGTCATCGAGCTGTACGTGTGTCAAGAACTCGGAGGTGCGGAGTAACGGTGCTTGGATCGGTTGAACCGGAGGACGACGACTACTTCCTCTATGTTGCGTCAACGCTTCCGCTTGGTCTCACGAGGGTGCGAGACAACACTCTCCCCTCTCGTTGCTATGCATCACTATGATCTTGCGTGTGCGTAGGAAATTTTTTGAATTACTACGTTCCCCTACAGTGGCATCAGAGCCAGGTTTTATGCGTTGATGTTATATGCACGAGTAGAACACAAGTGAGTTGTGGACGATATAAGTCATACTGCCTACCAGCATGTCATACTTTGGTTCAGCGGTATTGTGAGATGAAGCGGCCCAGACCGACATTACGCGTACGCTTACGCGAGACTGGTTTCACCGTTACGAGCACTCGTGCTTAAAGGTGGCTGGCGGGTGTCTGTCTCTCTCACTTTAGTTGAACCGAGTGTGACTACGCCCGGTCCTTGTGAAGGTTAAAACGGAGTCTATTTGACAAACTATCGTTGTGGTTTTGATGCGTAGGTAAGAATGGTTCTTGCTAAGCCCGTAGCAGCCACGTAGTTTGCAACAACAAAGTAGAGGACGTCTAACTTGTTTTTGCAGGGCATGTTGTGATGTGATATGGTCAAGACATGATGCTATATTTTATTGTATGAGATGATCATGTTTTGTAACCGAAGTTATCGGCAACTGGCAGGAGCCATATGGTTGTCGCTTTATTCTATGAAATGCAAACGCCCTGTAATTGCTTTACTTTATCACTAAGCGGTAGCGATAGTCGTAGAAGCAATAGATGGCGTAACGACAACGATGCTACGATGGAGATCAAGGTGTCGCTACCGGTGGCGATGGTGATCACGACGGTGCTTGGAGATGGAGATCACAAGCACAAGATGATGATGGCCATATCATATCACTTATATTGATTGCATGTGATGTTTATCCTTTATGCATCTTATCTTGCTTTGATTGACGGTAGCATTTTAGGATGATCTCTCACTAAAATTATCAAGAAGTGTTCTCCTGAGTATGCACCGTTGCCAAAGTTTCGTCGTGCGAGACACCACGTGATGATCGGGTGTGATAAGCTCTCGTCCATCTACAACGGGTGCAAGCCAGTTTTGCACAAGCAGAATACTCAGTTAAACTTGACGAGCCTAGCATATGCAGATATGGCCTCGGAACACGGAGACCGAAAGGTCGGCGTGAATCATATAGTAGATATGATCAACATAATGATGTTCACCATTGAAAACTACTCCATCTCACGTGATGATCGGTTATGGTTTAGTTGATTTGGATCACGTGATCACTTAGATGACTAGAGAGATGTCTGTCTAAGTGGGAGTTCTTAAGTAATATGATTAATTGAACTTAAATTTATCATGAACTTAGTACCGATAGTATCTTGCTTGTCTATGTTTGTTTGTAGATAGATGGCTCGTCTTTGTTGTTCCGTTGAATTTTAATGCGTTCCTTGAGAAAGCAAAGTTGAAAGATGATGGTAGCAATTACACGGACTGGGTCCGTAATCGAGGATTATCCTCATTGCTGCTGAGAAGAGTTACGCCCCTGGAAGCACCGCTGGGTGCCAGGCCTGCTGCTAATGCAACCGAGCGGCGTTAAGAACGTCCGCGAGCAAAGCTGATGACTACTCTATAGTTCAGTGTGCCATGCTTTACGGCTTAGAACGGGTCTTCAACGACGTTTTGAGCGTCATGAAGCATATGAGATGTTCCAGAGTTGAAGTTAATATTTCAAGCAAATGCCCGGATTGAGAGATATGAAGTCTTCAATAAGTTCTATAGCTGCAAGATGGAGGAGAATAGTTCATCGGTGAACATATACTCGAATGTCGGGTATAACAATCACTTGATTCAACTGGGAGTTAATCTTCCGATGATAGTGTCATTGATGTAATTCTTCAATCATCGCCACCAAGCTACAAGAGCTTTGTGATGAACTATAATATGCAAGGGATGAATAAGACTATTCTCGAGCTCTTCGCGATCTTTGAAAGCAGCGGAGGTAGAAATCAAGAAGGAGCATCAAGTGTTGATGGTCAACAAGACCACTAGTTTCAAGAAAAAGGGCAAAGGGAAGAAGAAGGGGAACTTCAAAAAGAACGGCAAGCAAGTTGCTGCTCAAGAGAAGAAACCCAAGTATGGACCTAAGCCTGAAACTGAGTGCTTCTACTGCAAGCAGACTGGACACTGGAAGCGGAACTGCCCCAAGTATTTGGCGGATAAGAAGGATGGCAAAGTAAACAAAGGTATATGTGATATACATGTTATTGATGTGTACCTAACTAGAGCTCGTAGTAGCACTGGTATTTGATCTGGTTACATTGCTAATATTTGCAACTCAAACAGGACTACGGAATAAGCGAGCACTAGCCAAGGACGAGGTGACGATGCGCGTGGGAAACGGTTCCAAAGTCGATGTGATCGCCGTCGGCACGCTACCTCTACATCTACCATCGGGATTAGTTTTAGACCTGAATAATTGTTATTTGGTGCTGCGTTGAGCATGAACATTATATCTGGATCTTGTTTGATGCGAGACGGTTATTCATTTAAATCGAGAGAATAATGGTTGTTCTATTTATATGAGTAATATCTTTTATGGTCATGCACCTTTGAAGAGTGGTCTATTTTATTGAATCTCGATAGTAGTGATACACATTCATAATGTTGAAGCCAAAAGATGCAGAGTTGATAATGATAGTGCAACTTATTTGTGGCACTTGCCGTTTGGGTCATATCGGTGTAAAACGCATGAAGAAACTCCATCTTGATGCACTACGGAATCACTTGATTATGAATCACTTGGTACTTGCGAACCGTGCCTCATGGGCAAGATGACTAAAACACCGTTCTCGGTACTATGGAGAGAGCAACAGATTTGTTGGAAATCATACATACTGAGATGTATGTGGTCCGATGAATGTTGAGGCTCGTGGCGGATATCGTTATTTTCTCACCTTCACAGATGATTTAAGCAGATATGGGTATATCTACTTAATGAAACACAAGTCTGAAACATTTGAAAAGTTCAAAGAATTTCAGAATGAAGTGGAGAATCATCGTAACAAGAAAATAAAATTTCTGCGATCTGATCGTGGAGGAGAATATTTGAGTTCTGAGTTTGGTTTACATTTGAAACAATGCGGAATAGTTTAGCAACTCACGCCACCGAACACCACAACGAAATGGTGTGTCCGAGCGTCGAATCGTACTTTACTTGATATGGTGCGATCTATGACGTCTCTTACCGATTACCGCTATTATTTTGGGGTTATGCTTTAGAGACGGCCGCATTCACGTTAAATAGGGCACCATCAAAATCCGTTGAGACGACGCCTTATGAACTGTGGTTTGGCAAAAACCAAAGTTGTCGTTTCTTAAAGTTTGGGGCTGCGATGCTTATGTGAAGAAACTTCAACCAGATAAGCTCGAACCCAAATCGGAGAAATGTGTCTTCATAGGATACCCAAAAAGACTGTTGGGTACACCTTCTATCACAGATCCGAAGGCAAGACATTCGTTGCTAAGAATGGATCCTTTCTAGAGAAGGAGTTTCTCTCGAAAGAAGTGAGTGGGAGGAAAGTAGAACTTGATGAGATAACTGTATCTACTCCCTTATTGGAAGGTAGTTCATCACGAGAACCGGTTCCGTGACAACTACACCAATTAGTGAAGAAGCTAATGATATTGATCATGAAACTTCAGATCAAGTTTTCTCTGAACCTCGAGGTCTACCAGAGTAAGATCCGCACAGAGTGGTACGATAATCCTATTCGGAAGTCATGTTACTTGACCATGATGAACCTACGAACTATGAGGAAGCGATGATGAGCCCAGATTCCGCAAAATGGCTAGAAGCCATGAAATCTGAGATAGGATCCATGTATGAAAACAAAGTATGGACTTTGGTTGACTTGCCCGATGATCAGCAAGCAATTGAGAATAAATGGATCTTTAAGAAGAAGACTGACGCTGATGGTAATATTACTGTCTATAAAGCACGACTTGTTGCAAAAGGTTTTCGACAAGTTCAAGGGGTTGACTACGATGAGACTTTCTCACCCGTAGCGATGCTTAAGTCTATCCGAATCATGTTGGCTATTGCTGCATTTCATGATTATGAAATTTGGCAAATGGATGTCAAGACTGCATTCTTGAATGGATTTCTAGAAGAAGAGTTGTATATGATGCAGCTAGAGGGTTTTGTTGATCCAAAAGGTGCTGACAAAGTGTGCAAGCTCTAGCGTTCCATTTATGGACTGGTGCAAGCATCTCGGAGTTGGAATAAACGTTTTGATAGTGTGATCAAGGCATATGGTTTTATACAGACTTTTGGAGAAGCCTGTATTTACAAGAAAGTGAGTGGGAGATCTGTAGCATTTCTAGTTTTATATGTTGATGACATATTATTAATTGGAAATGATATAGAATTTCTGGATAGCATAAAGGGATACTTGAATAAAAGTTTTTCAATGAAAGACCTCGGTGAAGCTGCTTACATATTAGGCATCAAGATCTATAGAGATAGATCAAGACGTTTAATAGGACTTTCACAAAGCACATACCTTGACAAAATATTGAAAAAGTTCAATATGGATCAGGCAAAGAAAGGATTCTTGCCTGTGCTACAAGGTGTGAAGTTGAGTCGAACTCAATGCCCGACCACAGCAGAAGATAGAGAGAAAATGAAAAATGTTCCCTATGCTTCGGCCATAGGCTCTATCATGTATGCAATGCTGTGTACCAGACCTGACGTATGCTTAGCAATAAGCTTAGCAGGAAGGTGAAGGAAATATGCCCTAGAGGCAATAATAAAGTTATTATTTATTTCCTTATTTCATGATAAATGTTTATCATTCATGCTAGAATTGTATTAACCGGAAACATGATACATGTGTGAATGCATAGACAAAAACAATATGTCACTAGTGTGCCTCTACTAGACTAGCTTGTTAATCAAAGATGGTTATGTTTCCTAACCATGAACAAAGAGTTGTTATTTGATTAACAAGGTCACATCATTAGTAGAATGATCTGATTGACATGACCCATTCCATTAGCTTAGCACACGATCGTTTAGTATGTTGCTACTGCTTTTATCCATGACTTATACATGTTCCTATAACTATGAGATTATGCAACTCCCGTTTACCGGAGGAACACTTTGGGTGCTACCAAACGTCACAACGTAACTGGGTGATTATAAAGGAGTACTACAGGTGTCTCCAAAGGCAGATGTTGGGTTGGCGTATTTCGAGATTAGGTTTTGTCACTCCGATAGTCGGAGAGGTATCTCTGGGCCCTCTCGGTAATACACATCACTTAAGCCTTGCAAGCATTACAACTAATGAGTTAGCTGTGAGATGATGCATTACGGAACGAGTAAAGAGACTTGCCGGTAACGAGATTGAACTAGGTATTGGATACCGACGATCGAATCTCGGACAAGTAACATACCGATGACAAAGGGAACAACGTATGTTGTTATGCGGTCTGACCGATAAAGATCTTCGTAGAATATGTAGGAACCAATATGGGCATCCAGGTCCCGCTATTGGTTATTGACCGGAGACGTGTCTCGGTCATGTCTACATTGTTCTCGAACCGTAGGGTCCGCACGCTTAAGGTTTCGATGACAGTTATATTATGAGGAGTTCGGAGTCCCGGATGTGATCACGGACATGACGAGGAGTCTCAAATGGTCGAGACATAAAGATTGATATATTGGAAGCCTATATTTGGAGTTCGAATGGTTCGGGTGAAATCGGGATTTTACCGAACACCGGGGTTACGGAACCCTCCCGGGGCTATTGGGCCTTAGTGGGCCACGAGGAGAAGAGGAAGGGCCGGCCAGGGCAGGCCAGGCGCCCTCCCCTAGTCCGAATAGGACAAGGAGAAGGGGGCGGCGCCCCTTCCCTCCCTCCCCCAATCCTACTCCAACTAGGAAGGGGGAGTCCTACTCGGTGGGAGTAGGACTCCTCCGGCCCGCCTCCTCCAAGCCGGCCGCACCTCCCCCCCTTGCTCCTTTATATACGGGGGCAGGGGGCACCCTAGAACACACAAGTTTGATCTACGGATCGTTCCTTAGCCGTGTGCGGTGCCCCCCTCCACCATATTCCACCTCGGTCATATCGTCGCAAAGCTTAGGCGAAGCCCTGCGCCGGTAGTACATCAAGATCGTCACCACGCCGTCGTGCTGATGAAACTCTCCCTCCCCGAAGCTCTACTGGATTGGAGCCTGAGGAGCGCCATCAAGCTGTCGTGTGTCAAGAACTCGGGCGCCGAGTGCTTGGCGCCGGATCGGTCGGATCGCGAGGAGAACGTACGACTACTTCCTCTACGTTGTGAACGCTTCCGCTTCGGTCTACGAGGGTACGTAGACATCACTCTCCCCTCTCGTTGCTATGCATCACCATGATCTTGCGTGTGCGTAGGATTTTTTTTTGAAATTACTACGTTCCCCAACAGTGGTATCAGAGCCAGGTTTTTATGGTTTGATGTTTTGCACGAGTAGAACACAAGCGAGTTGTGGGCGATACAAGTCATACTACCTACCAGCATGTCATACTTTGGTTCAGCGGTATTGTGAGATGAAGCGGCCCAGACCGACATTACGCGTACGCTTACACGAGACTGGTTTCACCGCCACGAGCACTCGTTGCTTAAAGGTGACTGGTGGGTGTCTGTCTCTCTCACTTTAGTTGAACCGAGTGTGGCTACGCCCGGTCCTTGAGAAGGTTAAAACGGAGTCTATTTGACGAAGTATCGTTGTGGTTTTGATGCGTAGGTGAGATTGGTTCTTGCTTAAGCCCATAGCAGCCACGTAAAATTTGCAACAACAAAGTAGAGGACGTCTAACTTGTTTTTGCAGGGCATGTTGTGATGTGATATGGTCAAGACGTGATGCTATATTTTATTGTATGAGATGATCATGTTTTGTAACGAAGTTATCGGCAATGGCAGGAGCCATATGGTTGTCGCTTTATTGTATGAAATGCAATCGCCTCGTAATGCTTTACTTTATCACTAAGCGGTAGCGATAGTCGAGAAGCATAAGATTGGCGAGACGACAACGATGCTACGATCGAGATCAAGGTGTCGCGCGGTGGCGATGGTGATCATGATGGTGCTGCGGAGATGGAGATCACGAAGCACAAGACGATGATGACCATATCATATCACTTATATTGATTTGCATGTGATGTTTATCCTTTATGCATCTTATCTTGCTTTGATTGACGGTAGCATTATAAGATGATCTCTCACTAAATTATCAAGAAGTGTTCTCCCTGAGTATGCACCGTTGCCAAAGTTCGTCGTGCCCAGACACCACGTGATGATCGGGTGTGATAAGCTCTACGTCCATCTACAACGGGTGCAAGCCAGTTTTGCTACTCCATTTCACGTGATGATCGGTTATGGTTTAGTTGATTTGGATCACGTGATCACTTAGATGACTAGAGAGATGTCTGTCTAAGTGGGAGTTCTTAAGTAATATGATTAATTGAACTTAAATTTATCATGAACTTAGTACCTGATAGTATCTTGCTTGTCTATGTTTGATTGTAGATAGATGGCTCGTGTTGTTGTTCGGTTGAATTTTAATGCGTTCCTTGAGAAAGCAAAGTTGAAAGATGATGGTAGCAACTACACGGACTCGGTCCGTAACCTGAGGATTATCCTCATTGCTACCTGAGAAGAGTTACGCCTGGATGCACCGCTGGGTGCAGTGCTCTTTGCTAATGCAACTGCAGATGTTATGAACGTCTGGCGAGCAAAGCTGATGAGTACTCTATAGTTCGATGTGCCATGCTTTACGGCTTAGAACCGGGACTTCAACGACGTTTTGAACATCATGGAGCATATGAGATGTTCCAGAGTTGAAGTTAATATTCCAACAGAATGCCCGGATTGAGAGATATGAAGTCTCCAATAAGTTCTATAGCTGCAAGATGGAGGAGAATAGTTACGTCGGTGAGCACATACTCAGAATGTCCGGGTACTACAATCACTTGACACAATTGGGAGTTAATCTTCCGGATGATTGTGTCATTGATGTAATTCTTCAATCACCGCCACCAAGCTACAAAGGCTTCGTGATGAACTATAATATGCAAGGGTTAGTAAAGACTATACCGAGCTTTTCGCAATGCTAAAGGCTGCTGGAGGTAGAAATCAAGAAGGAGCATCAAGTGTTGATGGTCAATAAGACCACTAGTTTCAAGAAGAAAGGCAAAGGGAAGAAGAAGGAACTTCAAGAAGAACAGCAAGCAAGTTGCTGCTCGGGAGAAGAAACCCAAGTCTGGCCCTAAACCTGAAACCGAGTGCTTCTCTTGCAAGCGATCGTCCTTTGAAGCGGAACTGCCCCAAGTATTTGGCGGATAAGAAGGATGGCAAGGTGAACAAAGGTATATGTGATATACATGTTATTGATGTGTACCTTACTAGAGCTCGCAGAGCACTGGTATTTGATCTTGGTTACATTGCTAATATTTGCAACTCAAACAGGGGACTACGGATTAGCGAACACCGCAAAGGACGAGGTGACGATGCGCGTGGGAAATGGTTCCAAAGTCGATGTGATCGCGGTCGGCACGCTACCTCTACATCTACCATCGGGATTAGTTTTAGACCTAAATAATTGTTATTTGGTGCTGCGTTGAGCATGAACATTATATCTGGATCTTGTTTGATGCGAGACGGTTATTCATTTAAATCGAGAGAATAATGGTTGTTCTATTTATATGAGTAATATCTTTTATGGTCATGCACCCTTGAAGAGTGGTCTATTTTGATGAATCTCGATAGTAGTGATACACATATTCATAATGTTGAATCCAAAAGATGCAGAGTTGATAATGATAGTGCAACTTATTTGTGGCACCGCCGTTTAGGTCATATCGATGTAAAGCGCATGAAGAAACTCCATCTTGATGGACTTTTGGAGTCACTTGATTATGAATCACTTGGCACTTGCGAACCGTGCCTCATGGGCAAGATGACTAAAACCCCGTTCTCCGGCACTATGGAGAGAGCAACAGATTTGTTGGAAATCATACATACAGATGTATGTGGTCCGATGAATGTTGAGGCTCGTGGCGGGTATCGTTATTTTCTCACCTTCACAGATGATTTAAGCAGATATGGGTATATCTACTTAATGAAACATAAGTCTGAAACATTTGAAAAGTTCAAAGAATTTCAGAGTGAAGTTGAAAATCATCGTAATAAGAAAATTAAATTTCTACGATCTGATCGTGGAGGTGAATATTTGAGTTACGAGTTTGGTCTACATTTGAAACAATGCGAATAGTTTAGCAACTCACGCCACCGGAACACCACAGCGTAATGGTGTGTCCGAACGTCGAATCGTACTTTACTAGATATGGTGCGATCTATGATGTCTCTTACAGATTTACCGCTATCGTTTTGGGGTTATGCTCTAGAGACGGCCGCATTCACCTTGAATAGAACACCGTCAAAATCCGTTGAGACGACACCTTATGAACTATGGTTTAGCAAGAAACCAAAGTTGTTGTTTCTTAAAGTTTGGGGATGTGATGCTTATGTGAAAAAGCTTCAACTGATAAGCTCGAACCCAAATCGAGAAATGTGTCTTCATAGGATACCCAAAGGAGACGATTGGGTACACCTTCTATCACAGATCCGAAGGCAAGACATTCGTTGCTAAGAATGGATCCTTTCTAGAGAAGGAGTTTCTCTCGAAAGAAGTGAGTGGGAGAAAAGTAGAACTTGATGAGGTAATTGTACCTTCTCCCTTACTTGAAAGTAGTTTGTCACAGAAACCAGTTTCTGAGACATCTACACCAAATAGTGAGGAAGTTGATGATGTTGATCATGAAACTTCAGATCAAGTTACTCTGAGAACCTCGTAGATCAACAGAGTAAGATCCGCACTGAGTGGTACGGTAATCCTGTTCGGAAATCATGCTACTAGATCATGATGAACCTACGAACTATGAAGAAGCGATGGTGAGCCCAGATTCCATAAAATGGCTTGAGGCCATGAAATCGAGATGGGATCCATGTATGAAAACAAAGTATGGACTTTGGTTGACTTGCACGAAGGAAGGCAAGCAATAGAAAACAAGTGGATCTTCAAGAAGAAGACCGACGCCGACGGTAATATTATCGTTCTACAAAGCTCGACTTGTCGCAAAGGGTTTTCGACAAGTTCAAGGGGTTGACTACGATGAGACCTTCTCACCCGTAGCGATGCTTAAGTCTGTCCGAATCATGTTAGCAATTGCCGCATTTTATGATTATAAAATTTGGCAAATGGATGTAAAACTGCATTCTGAATGGATTTCTGGAAGAAGAGTTGTATATGATGCAACGAGAAGGTTTTATCGATCCAAAGGGAGCTAACAAAGTATGCAAGCTCCAGCGATCCATTTATGGACTGGTGCAAGCATCTCGGAGTTGGAATAAACGCTTTGATAGTGTGATCAAAGCATTTGGGTTCATACAGACTTTTGGAGAAGCCTGTATTTACAAGAAAGTGAGTGGGAGCTCAGTAGCATTTCTGATATTATATGTAGATGACATATTGCTGATCGGAAATGATATAGAATTTCTGGATAGCATAAAGGGATACTTGAATAAGAGTTTTTCAATGAAAGACCTCGGTGAAGCTGCTTACATATTGGGCATCAAAATCTATAGAGATAGATCAAGACGCTTAATTGGACTTTCACAAAGCACATACCTTGATAAAATTTTGAAGAAGTTCAAAATGGATTAAGCAAAGAAAGGGTTCTTGCCGTGTTACAAGGTGTGAAGTTGAGTAAGACTCAATGCCCGACCACTGCAGAAGATAGAGAGAAAATGAAAGATGTTCCTATGCTTCAGCCATAGGCTCTATCATGTATGCAATCTTGTGTACCAGACCTGATGTGTGCCTTGCTATAAGTTTAGCAGGAGGTACCAAAGTAATCCAGAGTGGATCATGGACAGCGGTCAAGAACATCTGAAATACGAAAAGGACTAAGGATAAGTTTTCGTATATGGGGGTGACAAAGAGCTCATCGTAGACGGTTACGTTGATGCAAGCTTTGACACTGATCCGGACGATTCTAAATCGCAGACCGGATACCTATTTACACTAAACGGAGGAGCTGTTAGTTGGTGCAGTTCTAAACAAAGCGTCGTAGCGGGATCTACATGTGAAGCGGAGTACATAGCAGCTTCGGAAGCAGCTAATGAAGGAGTCTGCATGAAGGAGTTCATATCCGATCTAGGTGTCATACCTAGTGCATCGGGTCCAATGAAAATCTTCTGTGACAATACTGGAGCAATTGCCTTGGCAAAGGAATCCAGATTTCACAAGAGGACCAAACACATCAAGAGACGCTTCAATTCCATCCGGGATTTAGTCCAGGTGGGAGACATAGAGATTTGCAAGATACACACGGATCTGAATGTAGCAGACCCGTTGACTAAGCCTCTTCCACGAGCAAAACATGATCAACAACAAGACTCCATGGGTGTTAGAATCATTACTATGTAATCTAGATTATTGACTCTAGTGCAAGTGGGAGACTGAAGGAAATATGCCCTAGAGGCAATAATAAAGTTATTATTTATTTCCTTATTTCATGATAAATGTTTATCATTCATGCTAGAATTGTATTAACCGGAAACATGATACATGTGTGAATGCATAGACAAAAACAATATGTCACTAGTGTGCCTCTACTAGACTAGCTTGTTAATCAAAGATGGTTATGTTTCCTAACCATGAACAAAGAGATGTTATTTGATTAACAAGGTCACATCATTAGTAGAATGATCTGATTGACATGATCCATTCCATTAGCTTAGCACACGATCGTTTAGTATGTTGCTACTGCTTTTATCCATGACTTATACATGTTCCTATAACTATGAGATTATGCAACTCCGTTTACGGAGGAACACTTTGGTGCTACCAAACGTCACAACGTAATCGGGTGATTATAAAGGAGTACTACAGGTGTCTCCAAAGGCGATGTTGGGTTGGCGTATTTCGAGATTAGGTTTTGTCACTCCGATAGTCGGAGAGGTATCTCTGGGCCCTCTCGGTAATACACATCACTTAAGCCTTGCAAGCATTACAACTAATGAGTTAGCTGTGAGATGATGTATTACGAGCGAGTAAAGAGACTTGCCGTAACGAGATTGAACTAGGTATTGGATACCGACGATCGAATCTCGGACAAGTAACATACCGATGACAAAGGGAACAACGTATGTTGTTATGCGGTCTGACCGATAAAGATCTTCGTAGAATATGTAGGAACCAATATGGGCATCCAGGCCCCGCTATTGGTTATTGACCGGAGACGTGTCTCGGTCATGTCTACATTGTTCTCGAACCGTAGGGTCCGCACGCTTAAGGTTTCGATGACAGTTATATTATGAGGAGTTCGGAGTCCCGGATGTGATCACGGACATGACGAGGAGTCTCGAAATGGTCGAGACATAAAGATTGATATATTGGAAGCCTATATTTGGAGTTCGGAATGGTTCCGGGTGAAATCGGGATTTTACCGGAACACCGGGGGGTTACCGGAACCCTCCCGGGGGCTATTGGGCCTTAGTGGGCCACGAGGGAGAAGAGGAAGGGCCGGCCAGGGGGCAGGCGCGCCCCTCCCCTAGTCCGAATAGGACAAGGAGAGAGGCGGCGCCCCTTCCCTCTTCCCCCCCCAATCCTACTCCAACTAGGAAGGGGGAGTCCTACTCGGTGGGAGTAGGACTCCTCGGCCGCCTCCCAAGCCGGCCGCACCTCCCGCCTTGATCCTTTATATACGGGGGCAGGGGGGCACCCTAGAACACACAAGTTTGATCTACGGATCGTTCCTTAGCCGTGTGCGGTGCCCCCCTCCACCATATTCCACCTCGGTCATATCGTCGCAAAGCTTAGGCGAAGCCTGCGCCGTAGTACATCAAGATCGTCACCACGCCGTCGTCTCGACGAAACTCTCCCTCCCAGCTCTCTTTGGATTGGAGCCGAGGAGGCGTCATCAAGCTGTACGTGTGTCAAGAACTGGGGCGCCGAGTGGCGCGGGATCGGTCGGATCGCGAGGAGAACGTACGACTACTTCCTCTACGTTGTGAACGCTTCCGCTTCGGTCTACGAGGGTACGTAGACATCACTCTCCCCTCTCGTTGCTATGCATCACCATGATCTTGCGTGTGCGTAGGAATTTTTTTTGAAATTACTACGTTCCCCAACAGAAGGTACCAAAGTAATCCAGGAGTGGATCACTGGACAGCGGTCAAGAACATCCTGAAATACCTGAAAAGGACTAAGGATATGTTTCTCATATATGGAGGTGACAAAGAGCTAGTCGTAAATGGTTACGTCGATGCAAGCTTTGACACTGATCCGGATGATTCTAAATCGCAAACCGGATACGTGTTTATATTAAACGGTGGAGCTGTAAGTTGGTGCAGTTCTAAACAAAGCGTCGTGGTGGGATCTACATGTGAAGCAGAGTACATAGCTGCTTCTGAAGCAGCAAATGAAGGAGTCTGGATGAAGGAGTTCATTTCCGATCTAGGTGTAATACCTAGTGCATCGGGACCAATGAAGATCTTCTGTGACAATACTGGTGCAATTGCTTTAGCAAAGGAATCCAGATTTCACAAGAGGACCAAGCACATCAAGAGACGCTTCAATTCCATTCGGGACCAAGTCCAAGTGGGAGACATAGAGATTTGCAAGATACATACGGATCTGAATGTTGCAGACCCGTTGACTAAGCCTCTCTCACGAGCAAAACATGATCAACACCAAGACTCCATGGGTGTTAGAATCATTACTATGTAATCTAGATTATTGACTCTAGTGCAAGTGGGAGACTGAAGGAAATATGCCCTAGAGGCAATAATAAAGTTATTATTTATTTCCTCATATCATGATAAATGTTTATTATTCATGCTAGAATTGTATTAACCGGAAACATAATACATGTGTGAATACATAGACAAAAACTATAGTCACTAGTATGCCTCTACTTGACTAGCTCATTAATCAAAGATGGTTATGTTTCTTGACCATAGACATGTGTTGTCATTTGATTAGTGGGATCACATCATTAGAAGAATGATGTGATTGACATGACCCATTCTGTTAGCCTAGCACTTGATCGTTTAGTATACTGCTATTGCTTTCTTCATGACTTATACAAAGTTCCTGCAACTATGAGATTGTGCAACTCCCGTTTACCGGAAGAACACTTTGTGTGCTACCAAACGTCACAACGTAACTGGGTGATTATAAAGGTGCTCTACAGGTGTTTCCGAAGGTACATGTTGAGTTGGCATAATTCGAGATTAGGATTTGTCACTCCGATTATCGGAGAGGTATCTCTGGGCCCTCTCGGTAATACTCATCACCTAAGCCTTGCAAGCATGTAACTAATGAGTTAGTTATGAGATGACGTATTACAGAACGAGTAAAGAGACTAGCCAGCAACGAGATTGAACTAGGTATTGGATACCGACGATCAAATCTCGGGCAAGTAACATACCGATGACAAAGGGAATAAAGTATGTTGTTATGCGGTTTGACCGATAAAGATCTTCGTAGAATATGTAGGAACCAATATGGGCATCCAGGTCCCGCTATTGGTTATTGACCGGAGATGTGTCTCGGTCATGTCTACATTGTTCTCGAACCGTAGGGTCCGCACGCTTAAGGTTTCGATGACAGTTATATTATGAGTTTATGTATTTTGATGTACCGAAGGTTGTTCGGAGTCCCGGATGTGATCACGGACATGACGAGGAGTCTCGGAATGGTCGAGACATAAAGATTGATATATTGGACGACTATATTCGGACACCGGAAAGGTTCGGAAGTTTTGGAGAAAACCGAGTACGGAGGGTTACGGAACCCCGAAGTAATGGGCCTTGATGGGCCCTATTGGAGAAAGAGAGGGGCCGGCCAGGGCAAGTGGCGCGCCCCCTCCCCTTGAGTCCGAATAGGACAAGGAAGGGGCGGCGCCCCCCTTGCCTTCCTCCTCTCCTACTCCTTCCTTCCCCCTCCCTCTTGGATTAGGAAAAGGAGGGGGGAAACCTACTTGGAGTAGGTTTCCCCCTCCTAGGGCGCGCCTCCCCTTAGGCCGGCCCCCTCCTCCCTCCCTCCTTTATATACGGGGGTAGGGGGGCACCCTAGACACACAAGTTGATCATTGAGACCGTTCCTTAGCCGTGTGCGGTGCCCCCCTCCACGATATTACACCTCAGTCATATTGTAGCGGTGCTTAGGCGAAGCCCTGCGACAGGAGAACATCAAGATCGTCACCACGCCGTCGTGCTGACGGAACTCCTCCCCACGCCTCTGCTGGATCGGAGATCGGGGTGCGTCATCGAGCTGTACGTGTGTCAAGAACTCGGAGGTGCCGGAGTAACGGTACTTGGATCGGTTGAACCGGGAGGACGTACGACTACTTCCTCTACGTTGCATCAACGCTTCCGCTTCGGTCTACGAGGGTACGTAGACAACACTCTCCCCTCTCGTTGCTATGCATCACCATGATCTTGCGTGTGCGTAGGAAAATTTTTGAATTACTACGTTCCCCTACAGCAGGGTCCGGAGACGAGGCCCAGGACACTCAGGCTTTGTTTGGTAGAAGTGGATTGGGGAGGTTTGGGGAGGGGGGGATTTCAGAGGATTGGGTGAATCCCTTCCTTCCACCCAATCCCCTCAAAACCCCTTGAATCCCCAAAATTCCTCCATCCTCAATCCTCTTTGTATAGAAAGTGTTGTTTGGTAGACAGGTTTGCATATATTGATATAAAATGGTGCAGAACATCCAAAAATCCAATCTTTACAAACAAAACAACATCATAGCAGAAAAACTTGCTACAGGTAGAATCCACACACAAACTAAACATGCTGCTATAGAACTGTAGAAGCCTTGTGGTGATCGTCAAGCTCGTGCTAGGTGAGATCACTCTGGCAGCCATCGTGGGAACACTTTATCATTGCCGATGAGACAATATCATCCACTGCAAGGCAGCGGACAAAGCCTCCGATGTGCTCGCAAGTTAGGCACTATCCGCCGGGGAGCTCAGCAAGGCATATGCCACAAGCTAAATGTCCATCGTTGCACTGCACAAAAGTCAAGATCATAGCAATATGTTAGTACTAATGCTGCCTTTCTCAGGTGAATGGAAAAAAGAATAGGTCTAGCATTTGCCTGTAAGACAGGAGGCGGCTACTTACCAAATCTTAGTTGAGGATGTAACCTGACTAACAAGGGGGATAATCACCATGACCTTTATAAACCAGAAAACACATACAACCACAATACAAAGGATCACCCAATAGCAGCAAGAGAATCGTATGGGAACTACAATCTTATTGGTAAACAGTTAGACATCTCCACAGTAAGGTAGTAGTACTGCATCTTCCTAACAACAACTGCTGACAAAATCCCAAAAATTTGAAACCATGAGGAACTGATGACAAAAAGATGACCAGAAGACTGAATCTTCATGTCTTGTCCAACAAAAGCAGTACATGCCCAACTTGGAGTAGGATACAGAACAAGCAACAAAATGTGTTAGATCTTATCCGTGAACTGATTAAGTGTTAGAATAAATACGAGGCACACAGTTGATCTACCGAGGACCAAGCAATCACACAAACTTGTTAGAATAAATATGAGGCACACAGTTGATCTACAGAGGACCAAGCAATCACACAAGCACGATACCGAGATTTGTTAACGAGGTTCACCATCGTGACTACATCCCCGGGGCATGACTACGGGCACTCCTCCCCATGACACCGCTACAATACCGCATCCCGGCCGCCGGGGCGCCGGCACACGCCGTCGGCTCCCCCACGTGCTCGTGCTATTATGTTGGCATAGTTTACATTGTGTGTCTTCCCCCGATATATATGAGAGGCCTAGGATACAAGTGTCCTACTTGGACACGACTCCATATCCTGTCTACACACCGTACGACTCCAAGTTCAACTGTAAGCTAACTTGTACAATAATATTCGACACAACTCTAACATTAAAATTCAGGCAAAGGAAAACTCGGAACAGGCATCTAAGATGAAACATAATCATTCGAACTAGAAACAAATATCTGACTGACGACGACGACTTGTACAATACAAGGTATAAAGAATGTTTAGAAGCACAATTTCATCCAGCCAAACATGTCCAACTGAACGAGCATCTGACCCTAGGTATAAACAGAAATGATGCAAATAAAAATGAATATACACAAAGCTTTGGGATAATATATTTTTTCTAAGCTTGGTAGAATATTGCCAATACAATATCTACAGATTTTGGAGGCTGCTGCTACTGCCTAGGGTCGGCTAACTCTCCATACTTCTGTGTCCACATACTTACCTAACCTATCTATCATCGCATACAATCAATTTGCTTGCTTCAGAATTCCCATTTTAAAAACTGATAAACACCCAAAAAAACTGAGCTCATGGTTGCTACTACAGAACTCATCACAAGTCTTTCGAATTTCATATGAACAGTATCTCTGCATGTTAAATATGCAGCAATCGTCCAGGTTTATCTGAAACTCAGATCATCTTTGAAGAAAAAAGCCATGCTCGCATACAAAAAGTTCAGTGTGGCGTAGGATGGTGGAGCATCGGAGTCGGATTATTTTCATGCGACAGAACATAAATAGGCCAACCTATGTTCTAGTACTCCAGTTTACTCAACGAATTACCACATACTAATGTACACAAATGCACCAGAGTCTTCGTCGTTCACAACAATGGTATATCCACACCCCCAAAATTTACCAGGTTTCAATTGCCAACAAACCAGTAGTGCCAAAAGCATCTAGTAAGTACTATAAGATGGAGCATCTAAACTAGCACCTCTGGGAGAACATGACAGATTCTCATTTGGAAAATAATCATACTCTAAGATAGAGCATCTAAACTAGCACATCTGGGAGAACATGATGGATTCTCATTTAGAAAATAATCATACTCTTGAGATCATAATTCAAAGGCATAACCATGTCATTCTAACATTCTGAAGAAGCTATATGCAGACTGATAAAAGATACTCCCTCCGTCCCATAATGTAGGACATTTTTTTGACACTAGTTTAGTGTCCAAAAACGTCTTACATTATGGGACCGAGGGAGTACAAATTAACAAAATACTAAGATTAGGAGATGCCACGGTGGAGATGGGGCGTCCAGGAGGGCGGCGACTCAAGCAAGGTTGGAGAATATGGACCATGTGGAGCCATGGGTAGGAGATGGCGTGCTTGGCAAGCTCGCCGAGTAGGACGAGGAGAACAGAGGTCTGGACCTCGCAGGAGGCGGTGTTAGAGTATAGAGAGTGTAGTGTGTATATGTACGCGTATAGAGCACTACCAGCGGTCAAGTGCATGCGTGTGAGTAGTGGGCATGTCGCCCACGATCAGCCAGGTAGTGGCGCACAACGAGCTGCTGTAAACTGTATATAGTTTCGGCCTGCAGAGCTAATACGAGTGTGTTGATTCCTATAGCTACTCTCTCTTCTTCATGGTATCAGATACCGGCGATCGGCTCAATCCCCTCGCTCCGGTCGACGATCTCGCTTCCGCCGCTATGGAGAACAACCCCGATGCCCCCTCCTCCCCTGCTCAGGATGGCCATGGCGCCCCTGCCGCCGTCTTCGTTCCCCCTCCAGCTCCACCTGCTCTCCTTCCGGCTGCCCCTATGCCCTCTGCTCCGGTGGTGACAACCGTCTCTCCCACGGTGCTACAAACCATCGACATCCGTTGTCATGTCCCAGTCACTCTCGACCTCCTCGCCGGCAACTACACGCAGTGGCGTCGCCACTTCGACACGGCGATCGGCATGTTCGGGCTCCGCGATCACGTGGACGCCGCGGCAGCCCCGCGCTTCGACGATCCCGATTGGGCCATGGCGGACCACGCCGTGGTTCACTGGCTCAACGCCACCGTCGCGCCTGATCTCCTGGACGCGGTGATGGCGGACGAGGACACGGCCCTCACCGTCTGGACGGCCATCGACGGGCTCTTCCGCGACAACCAGCTCGCCCGGGCGGTGTACGTCGACGCCGAGTACCACACCGTCGTGCAAGGCGACCTGACGGTTATGCAGTACTGCACCAAACTGAAGACATACGCCGACCAGCTTCGCGATCTCGGCCAGCCCGTCTCGGAGTCGCGCCAGGTCTTCCATCTTCTGCGCGGCCTCAACCGTCAGTTCCACAACGTCATCCCCCACATCACGTCGCAGTCGCCGCTGCCCTCGCTCCTCCAGACGCGCTCCTTCTTGCTCCTTGAGGAGCACCGCGCGGAGCAGACCGCACGCCTTCAGGGGGCGCACACGCTCTACGTTGGGCGTGGCACCTCGTCATCTCCTCCGCCGCCTACCGTGCCTTCCCCGGTCGTGCCTGACACCGCCGGTGGCGGCGTCTTGCGGCGGCCGTGGCGTCGCGCCGTGGGCGTGGCGCAGCACCAGCGCCCCAGCCTTCACCTCCGCCGCCACGGGCCCCTGGCCTGCCCGCCCCCGCCCCCGGCACCAACTCCTGGACGGGGCTTGTTCAGGCTTGGCCCATGCCGTGGCGCGCGCCGGGCACCGGCGTGCTTGGTCCGCGGCCTGGCACTCCACCCCAACAGGCTCTGTACGCCGCCCCCGCTGCTCCCGGTGCGTACGGCTACGGGCCTCCGTCTGGCTACGCACCTCCGTATGGCTACGCTCCGACACCCGCCTACGCCGCCACTTCTGGTACACACCAGCAGCAGCCGCTGGACATGGCCTCTCTCCAGGCCGCCCTTCACAGCGCCACGGCGGGGCCGTCGTCCTCAGGCAGTGCCTCCGAGTGGTACATGGATTCTGGTGCGGCGTCCCACATGACCAACTCCCCTGGTACTCTTCAAACCCTTCTTCCCTCTTCTTCCCCCTCCCACATTGTTGTTGGTAGTGGCGAGCATCTGCCCATCCCGCACACAGGCACCGGCTCGCTCATCTCCGGCACCTCTCCCATCCAACTACGCAACATTCTTGTCTCTCCCTCCCTGATCAAAAACCTCCTCTCCGTTTGTCAAATTTGTCGTGACAATCCTGTTTCGGTCGAGTTTGACTTATTTGGTTTCTCTGTCAAGGACCTTCGAACTCGGGCGGTGATCCTGCGCTGTGATTCCACTGGTGACCTCTACTCCGTGGCGCCGGCGCCCAAGCACTCTCCGTCTCCCTTTGCCGGCGTCGTCACTGCTGCTTGCCTTCATCAGCGGCTCGGTCACCTTGGTTCAGCTCAGCTTCAGCTCGTCGACAGTAGTGTTCTTTTTAGCAAATCTGAGCCGCACCCTTGCCACGCCTGTCGCCTTGGCAAACACGTGTGTCTCCCATTTTCAGATTCTACCAGTTGTACTTATTTCCCATTCCAACTACTGCACCTTGATGTATGGACATCCCCGGTCCCTAGTGTCTCTGGTTATCAGTTCTACTTAGTGGTGCTCGATGATTATACTCACTATGTTTGGACCTTTCCCCTCGAACACAAATCTGACGTTCTGCCAATATTGCGTGATTTTTATGCCTACGCTTGCACGCAGTTTCAGTTGCCGGTGTTTTCTGTCCAAACAGACAACGGCCGGGAGTTCGACAGCCATGCTTCGCGTGAGCTTCTCGCCTCCCATGGCACCGTGCTTCGCCTGTCGTGCCCTTACACCAGCCAGCAGAACGGCAAGGCTGAACGCATCCTTCGCACGCTCAACGACAGCGTGCGCGCGCTACTCTTTCACGCTTCGATGCCCTCGCGGTTTTGGGCTGAAGCTCTGAACACTGCGACCCTCCTGCTGAATCTGCGTCCCTGTCACCACAGTGTGCCGCGGATGCCCTATGAGCTTCTGCTCGGCGTTGCCCCTGACTATAGCAGCCTGCGCATGTTCGGCTGTCTCTGCTACCCAAACCTCACTTCCACCGCTCGCCACAAGCTTGACTATCGCTCGGCCGCATGCGTCTTCCTTGGCTATCCGGCCGACCACCGCGGCTATCGGTGCTTTGATTTGCAGTCCAAGCGAGTCATCACTTCCCGCCATGTCTCTTTCCACGAGGATGTCTTTCCCTTCTCCCGCCATGAGCCTGTCGCATCGACCGCTCTGCCACCGCTTGGGGCTCCACCGATCCTGCAGCTCCATCCACCGCCCGCGCCTTCGCTGCGTTCAAACACAGCCGTCGGATCGCATCTGGACGACTCTCCTGGCGTCGCCACTCGCGCGCGCTCCGCTCATTCAACTGCGGCCGCACGATCGTCATCCAGTGGTCCTACCTCTTCGTCGTCCCTCGAGCGGTGTTATGATTCAGGTTCAGCCGCGGCTTCAGGTTCAGAAACCAGCACTCCAGTGCCCGCTGCGGCTCCGGCCTCACACCGTCCAGTGACCCGTGCCCAAGCCGGCATCTTCAAGCCCAACCCAAAGTACTACGGTGCCGCTGTTGTTGTCTCCTCCACCGACTCGCTCTCACCGCTGCCTAGCTCTGTTCGGACCGCCGTCCGCGATCCCAACTGGTTAGCCGCCATGCGCGAAGAGTTTGCTGCGCTCGTCGCCAACCGGACCTGGGAGCTGGTTCCACGCCCAGCCAATGCCAACCTGATCACTGGCAAATGGGTTTTCAAACACAAATTCCGCGCGGATGGCTCTCTCGAACGCTACAAGGCGCGGTGGGTAGTCCGAGGCTTCAATCAACGCGCTGGCGTGGACTACGGTGAGACCTTCTCACCGGTGGTCAAGCCGGCAACGATCCGCACCGTCCTGACCATTGCTGCCTCGCGCGGTTGGCCGGTTCATCAACTGGACGTCAAGAACGCGTTTCTGCATGGCACGCTTGCGGAGGAGGTCTACTGTCTCCAACCGGCCGGCTTCGTCGACGAGCACCGCCCTCAGCATGTCTGCCGCCTCAACAAGTCCCTGTATGGGCTTAAACAGGCCCCGCACGCCTGGTTTCAGACATTCGCCGCCTTCATCAACACGATCGGCCGCGCGGCGCGTCCGACTCCTCCTGTTCACCTACACGCGCGTGCCGACGCGGCCTTCCTCCTCCTCTCGCCGGCGATATCGTACTCACCGCGTCGACACGGCTCTTCTTCAGCGGATCACTCATGCGCTCACGGTGAGTTCGCCATGAAGGATCTTGGTGCTCGCGCTTCTTCCTCGGCATCCGGTGACGCGCACGCGTCGAGCTTCTTCCTCTGTCAACAGCGAGACGCCGAGGACATCCTCGAGCGCTGCCATGGACACCTGCAAGCCGTCGCCAATGCCGGTCGACACGGCGGGCAAGCTCCCCAGGCCGAGGGCAGCGCATGATGATCCGTCCGGCTACCGCAGCATCGCCGGCGCGCTCGATGCCTTACCATCACTCGGCCTGAGCTGGCGTATGCAGTACAGCAGATTTGTCTGCACATGCACGATCCACGCGCCTGCCATCAAGCTCTCATCAAGCGCGTGCTCCGCTACGTCCGGGGAACGCCTACACTTGGGCTCCATCTTCGCGCCTCCTCGACGCTGGATTTACGCGGCTACACCGGCGCTGACTGGGCCGGCTGCCCAGACACACGTCGCACCAAGCGTCAGGCCACCGTGTCTACCTCGGCGACGCGCTCGTCTCCTGGTCCTCCAAGCGTCAGGCCACCGTGTCTCGCTCGAGCGCTGAAGCAGAGTACCGCAGCGTTGCCAACGTCGTCGCCGAATGCGTCTGGCTTCGTCAACTCCTCGGCGAGCTTCTTCTTCCTCTCCGCTCGGCGACCGTGGTCTACTGCGACAATGTCTCCGCCTGCTACCTCTCCGCCAACCCCGTGCACCACCGCCGCACCAAGCATGTCGAACTCGACATCCATTTTGTGCGGGAACGCGTGGCGCTCGGCCAGTTTCGCGTCCTTCACATCCCCACCGCACAGCAGCTCGCTGATGTTATGACGAAAGGCTTGCCCACGGACATTTTCCTTCAGTTCAGGGCCAGTCTTTGTGTCGCGCCAGCCGACGCCAAGACTGCGGGGGGTGTTAGAGTATAGAGAGTGTAGTGTGTATATGTACGCGTATAGAGCACTACCAGCGGTCAAGTGCATGCGTGTGAGTAGTGGGCATGTCGCCCACGATCAGCCAGGTAGTGGCGCACAACGAGCTCCTGTAAACTGTATATAGTTTCGGCCTGCAGAGCTAATACGAGTGTGTTGATTCCTATAGCTACTCTCTCTTCTTCAGGCGGCAGCCATGGTGGGTGAAGGTGAGAAACCCTAGGCGAGGGGAATGGAGGGAAAGGGGCGGCGGAGACGTACCTCTGGCGAGAAGGACCGGTTTGTTTGCTGGAGAAGGGACACCGACGTTGCGGCGGCGGCGGAGGCGGCGGCGGCTGCGGTGGCGTGCGGCCTCCTCCCACTCTTTTTCAGTTCGTCACCTCTTTTTCCCCTTCATTCCACAAGCCCCCGCTCGGGGCTTCGAAACCACCTACATCAGGAGGAATTCCGGGGATTGCAGGGGGTTCCCTTCCTCCAAACCCCGGCTACCAAACGATTACTCGGGGATTCGTGAGGTTTCTGAGCCTCGCGAGGATAATCCCCTGAAAACCTCCCCAAACCTCTCTTACCAAACGAGGCCTCACGAGGAAGCTGACGGCAGCCAGGAGCCCAGGACCCGGACAAGGACAGTCGCGCGCGCGTGGAGGGCGTAGCGGCACAAGGGCCAGACCGGCGTAGACCGTGAACCATGCAGGTGCATGCGAGGCAGCACAGCACGTCGAACTCGCTCTCCATGCCCAGGTACGGCATTAGATTATTTTTTTCCTGTAAACTTTCTATCTACTCCCTTCCTCCCATGATGTATGACGTTTTTCGACATTGTGTCAAAAAACGTCTTGCATTATGGGACGAAGGGAGTAGATGTGTTGAAAAATGTTTTGCATTATGGAACGAAGGGGGTATTTGTTTTCAATCATGGCAATGCGACGAAACAATAAAAATAATAAAATTACATCATAGACCAGTTAGTGGTGACTACAAACATTAAAGGAAGTTGAACGCATGCCGCTGTCAACACCACTCCTTCGCCGGACCCGGACAAAACTTGTAGTAGATAGTCAGAAAGTCTTCATGCTAAGGCCCATAGGACCAGGGCACCAGAACATCAATCGCCGCCGATTAAGCGAAGCATAGCTTGGAAGGATTCAACCTGAAGACACACAAATAAACACTAGTAGAAAAGGGGCCAATGGTCCAGGCCTGTCCAGCCCATTAGTCCCGGTTCAATCCAGAACCAGGACCAATGGGGGCATTGAACCCGGTTCGTGAGCCCCATGGGCCGGCCGGGCCACGTGGGCCATTGGTCCCGGTTCGTCTGGACCTATTGGTCCCGGTTTGTGGGACGAACCGGGACCAATGTCCCTCGCTTTTGGCCCACCACCATTGATCCCGGTTGGTGGCTCGAACCCGGACCAAAGGCTTCCCTTTAGTCCCGGTTCATGCCACCAACCGGGACTAAAGGGTTGGTCCTCGTTGCGGCCAGAGTTTAGTCCCACCTCGCTAACCGAAGGGAATCAGACCGGTTTATAAGCCCCTCCCTCTCTGCCTTATTGAGCTCCTCTGAAAATGAAAATAGATGCCCTTATATACGAAATTTAGCCTAAATTCATACGAAATTCTCTTGAAATTTGTTATGAATTTAAGTTGAGTTTCCTCTATAAGCGCATCTATGGTCATTTCTGAGTAGTTTTTTATATAGTTTTTTTTCTTTTCTGCTATATTTATTTTTTTCTTTTTATTTCTGAGTTGTAATAAGTCATTAAAAATAAGCATCTATGCTCATTTTTTAGTAAAGTTAATCATAACTATTTTTTCTTTTATTTATTTCTGGATTGTAATAAGTCATTAAAAATAAGCATCTATGCTCATTTTTTAGTAAAGTTAATCACAACTATTTTTTTCTTTTTATTTCTGAGTTGTAATAAGTCATTAAAAATAATCATCTATGCTCCTTTTTTATACAGTTAATCACAACTATTTTTTCTTCTATTCATTTTTGAGTAGTTTTTATATAGTTTTTTTCTTTTCTGCTATATTTATTTTTTTTCTTTTTATTTCTGAGTTGTAATAAGCCATTAAAAATAAGCATATATGCTCCTTTTAGTACAGTTAATCATAGCTATTTTTGCTTCTATTCATTTCTGAGTAGTTTTTCGTATAGTTTTTTCTTTTCTGCTATATTTATTTTTTCTTTTTATTTCTGAGTTGTAATAAGTCATTAAAAATAAGCATCTATGCTATTTTTTTAGTAAAGTTAATCAAAAAAAAATTCTTCTATTTATTTTTGAGTGGTTTTTTATATAGTTTTATTTCTTTTCTGCTACATTTATTTTTTTCTTTTTATTTCTAAGTTGTAATAAGTCATTAAAAATAGAAAAGAGGCGCAATACTCGTTAATTTGCTTCAAGCCTTTCGGAATAGTGTCAACTGCACTGCACATAGCTCTGTGCAGTCTACCGTATTCCTCAAGGCTTGAAGCTAACCAACGTGCAGGAGCATTGAGCCTCTTCCTCATCGTCTCTGCACTCAGAGCTTATAAACAGTTGCGAGTGCCTCTCGCTTGGCGAGGTGGGACTAAAAAAACAGCTGCAGGAAGAATAAAAAAAACAGCTGCAGAAAATAAAAAAAGTAGTTAGACGGGTCCATTGGTACCGGTTGGTGGCACCAACCGGTACCAATCCCGCTCTTTGGTCCCGGTTGGTGGCACCAACTGGGACAAATGCACCTCTTTGTGTCATTTGGAGCCACCAACGGGACCAAAGGTCTTCGCTTCCGCCTTTGGGCTCTTTGAAAAGAGGCCTTTGGTCGGTTGGTGGCACCAACCGACTAAAAGCATTAGTCCCGTTGTTTTCACGAACCGGGCCCAATGGTCTTGCTATATATACAACACTTTCCAAAATTTCATTCAGTTCCTCATCCCGCCAGCAGACGCCAAGGCTCGCCCCGACGCTTCTGCTCCTCGTTGTAAATCGCTCACAAGACGTCGTCGCCGCTTCTATCGCCGCCAGCGTCTGCGCCGCCCGTCATCGCCGTGCCTCCCGGCGTCGTCGCCACCCCGCCGTCGCCCGCCCGCCTCGCCCGAGCCCGCCATCCCGTCGCCGCCCGAGCCCGCCGTCCTCGTCGCCCCGCCCCGCCGCCCGAGCCCGTCGTCGCCGCCTGCCGCAGCCGCCCGAGCCCGCCGTCCTCGTCACCCCCTTGCGCCGCCCAAACCCGCCGTCCTCGTTGCCCTGCTGCGCCGCCCGAGCCCGTCGTCGCCCCTACCCCGCCGCCTCGGCGCCGTCGCCGCCCGCTCTGCACCTCGCCGTCGCCGTCGCCTGCCGTACGTGAGCATTTTTTTTATTTTTGTTAGAATTATTTTAGATTCTTTTTGTAGTTCATAGATTTTTTTTGTTAGCTTAGATGCGTAGTAATTTAGATATGTACGTAGTTCATAGTTTTTTTTGTTAGATTAGATATTTTTTTTGTTAGATTACATGTGTAGTAATTAATTTGTTCATATTATGTTAGATTTTTTGTTAGATTAATTAGATTTTTTTTGTTAGATGAGATGTGTAGTAATTAATTTGTTCATATTATGTTAGATTTTTTTCTGTTAATAGATTTTTTGGTGATATTATTATTGAGTATGCATGTTTGGTGATATTATTGTTAATAGATTTTTTGGGTGATATTTAGATTGTGTAATTAATTTTGTTCATAGAATTTTAATGATTTTATTGTTCATAGTATTAGAAAAAGGAAAAAATAAGAAGTAGTTTATATATAGTTGAACTAGCTAGTTGATTTAATAAACTAATTTATTTTACTATATATAGAAGTAGTTTGTTTTTAGTAAGTACTACTTATTTATTTATAGTAAGTGCTTAGTAGTTGAACTAGATAGTTGATTTAATTAATAAAACTACTTTTATTTAACTATATATATAAGTAGTTCCCGCGTCGACGTCGGCGATGTCTATCCCGCATCCTCGTCGTCGTCGACTCTGCGGTGGAGGCCTGCTTGATCAGGGCCATGTTCGGGACTGGGCTCCGCCGGGCTGGTATTGGGAGGTGCTACCTTCCGGGGGACGTAGGTTGGTGAGGAGGCAGCCCGTTGTTGACCCGATCCTTGTTTGGTGTCGGTCGCGTGGGCCAGTGACGGTGGTGAGGCATCCAGACACCGCGGAGGTGGTACGTCACCGTGTCAGCGAGGAGGACGAGCACGTCCGTTGCTACATGGTTGCATTGGAGGGGAGGTTCGACAATACCTGGCAGGTTCTTCAGGGATCTCACTGGAGCTATGATCCTGTGATGGTTCCTTATCTTTGGGTGTCCACCGCCCGCGTCGATACCCGTCGGGCGCTACGGTTCTAGTTGTATTAGTGATAATATTCGACGATGTATGGACACCAAGAGATGATGTACTTTTGCTTATAATTATTGAATGCATGCTAATTTAAATACTATACTTTATTTTATGATTTGGTTTTGCTTATTTTATAATTTGGTTTTGCTTATTGAATGCTCATATTGGATAAGTTATCCTTCATTCCCGTGTGCTAGACAATTTGGTATAATAATGCATTCGGGAATGAAAGGAGGAGCTACGTACATCGATCATCGATAGTCAACCCGTGATTAATAATAATGATCTAGTTTAATATTTGAATTATGAACGTAGGCCGGAAATGTCGTACTAATTGGACGACGAAAACCGCCCGGGGGAGTGCGACTGGTGCCACGACGACCGAGGTATCTGCGACAGGTTCATTGAGCTGGACGAAGATCGGCGCTTCAGCATTAAGCTCGAGGAGACCTGCGATGCTCATACTGATACGCATAGCAGCGACAATAGTTTTTTCGTAATTAAGCACGACTTCAACTATTTTAACGTGTATTTTTCATCTTTTCCAATTCGACTAGCTTATCCCATGCTTTGCAAGACGCTATGTCTTGGAGAGGATGGGTTTTGAAGACCATGAAAGTTTCGAAACCAAAAAAATTATCCTAAGTACCCATCATGGTGTGGATTTTCAAGTAAAGTTGTACAATGCTCAGAGTGTAACCCATTTTGGTTGCAAAAATTGGGAAGCACTTTGCAAGATGTAAGGTCTTGATGAGGGTATGCTTGTCACCATGGATCTTGGTGATCCTACAATCGAGCAAGAGAGACCTTCGATTTGGGTCCTTGTGGATACACCTCCAATTCTTCCCCCATGTGAGCTAAACATAGTTATTAAGTAATTTATATTGTTTATTTCAAAATATATAGTTGACAACTTATCTCCATTGACAGCTTATTTTCATTCTTCAAAGAATGTGCGGAAGATGGTAGATGAACGCGTACTACACGAAGGCTCGAATTAACTTATCGGGAGAAAAATCATCTGGTCGGATTTTGTACTGATCTTGAGAATTACAATATCTACAATCAAACTCCTCAACATTATGGTCAATACGTGCCACTAGTGCACGTGTTGAACTCTGATAACTACCATGGAGATACCCTGGTAAGATTATTTTTTACTATTACAATATCCGTGCATCTTTTTGCACACTTCTAAAACTAGTACATCATTGCTAACTACGAAGTTATTACTATATTTTTCAACAGATAATCCCGAATGATTGTGTGCCTCATCTGATGTATACGCATGGTAGCCTTCATGTTTTGAACATACAACCAGGTCGTCCTACGAATCTCAACTGTACATACCGGGTTTCTAAAAGAAGTGGAGACATAACAATCAAAGAATGGAAAAAATGTATGGACAGTCGTAAGGAGCTTCTTGGAAGCAATAAGCAGCGAAGGGCAAGAATTGGAGACATGATGATCGCGATTCTTCATAATGGAGAGTCAGGGTCTATATTGTTTTATGCTATTTTACCTTAAGGGTGTTTAGGTCCTACCTGATACTGAGGATCATGTGTTAAGAACAATTATGTAGGGTTGGGTTCGATGACTATGAGGATGATGATCGTATGACTTATTATTAATAACGAGTAGAAGTTGTATGATGATGCATGATTAGTAGGACTTGTTATTATATATATATGATGATGTATGATGCAAGAATGCATGAGCATGTTATATCTGCGGGTGCAATGAACATAGTAGCGGCGTTGATAAACCAAGGACGAAGATATAAGAGAGGACACTTCTTTCTATTAGCTAGCTATAATAACAACCTAAAAATAACCCCCAAAACCCCTAAAGCAGCCACTTTTGTAAAAAAATTGACTTTTGGTCCCGGTTGGAGCCACCAACCGGGACCAAAGGCCCCCTGATTGGGCTTGGCGCACAGGGCCACGTGGAGGCACATTGGTCCCAGTTCGTGTTTGAACCGGGACTAATGGGTGGAGGCATTAGTAACGACCCATTAGTCCCGGTTCATGAACTGGGACTAAAGGCCCTTACGAACCGGGACTAATGGGTGGTTTTCTACTAGTGAAAGACGAACGAAAACCAGATCCGAGCAGAGCCACCAAAGGCAATTACCGACCGAATCACGCGAGACCCGACAGAGACACACCTTCATGCCCTCCGACGATACTTGACACACCACCGAAATAGGGACTAGGCGAGCAGAACCTTTCCAGCTTCAAGGAGCAATCGCCATCTCGCCTACCTAAGCAGGACACAAAGCCTAACAAAACTAAAAAAACGCCTAAAAACGAAGCCCTCTCGTCGATAAGGTTGGGGATCCACCACTCCCGCATAGCCCTCAGGCCACAAGAAATGTCGCAGATTGGCGACACCGGTGATAAGAGGCAGGAACCGAGCCACCTTTTCCCTTGGGACGAGAGACATGACTTTCGGCAGCATTGCAGACCGGATTAGGGTCCTCGATGCCAACAGCATGCATCTCTCTCCGATCGAGTCGATGTACAAGGCCAAGGACGACGTGTTTTTTAACACAATAGAGATGCAGACGTTCATACATATGCATATGCACTCATTTATATGAATGCACGCTCACATAACCTACTCTTAGGAGAACCCGTGAGAGACTAAGCCAATACATCATCTTGAGATTAACGAAGTCGCCACAGACACATTTGTAGTCGACGGGAACGTCTCCTTCCACTCACATCGCTAGAAGGCGTGAAATAAATTCAGAAAAATGCGAGCATTCGTGTTAAGTTTAGGACTTGAACTCTGATGAGCTGGGGATACCACTGTCCTCTTAACCATACATCCATATACGTGCATATCAAAGATTTTCTTACGAAACAAACAATCACCGCAGAGACTTTCATTCAAGAAAAGAAAAAGTCATTCAAAAATCACTTTTTTTTGGAAGAATAGGAACTTCCCCGAGATGTATTGGAGATTGTCCAAGGACAACTTGACAACTTTACAAAACAGAGATGATCAGGAAACTCAGAAAGCCACGGCTACTAATAAATTTGTAGAGACCCCATTGGGGGGCCTTGGATGAGAGCTAGTCAAGTTTAGAATATTTTCATTTTTGTTTTCTCAGTACGACCCCATGAACTTGACTGTGCCACTTGTTTTGGTCTCCTTCTCCCTGCTTAATACGTGAAAGTCAATTGCTAGATCTCTCTCTCTCTAAAAATAACAAAACTGCTACTGGTAAAACAAGAAAAGAACAAAGCAACCCTAGCCAGTGGCATCGACGAGATGGAGGGTCGTGTTAATCGTCGGACACACAGTCTAGCTTGATAGGTGGGGAATCGGGGCGGGGAGAGCTCGCAGAACTGCGGGGTAGGTGGAAGGGCGAGCAGTATGTGGATTTTGTCTCGCTTCGAGCGCGTCGCCCCAGGAAGGGGAAGGGGAGGAGAGAGCCATCGAGGGGGCAAAGATCTCCTCACTTGTAAGTGGTTGTTGAACGTAATCCTGACCGATTCATGGCTTTGTTAGTTCAAACTCAGGCTAGGTTCGAGCCTTCTCCGGGGCTCGGCCTATATATGGCTTTTCTTTAAAAAAAAAGAACAAGAGAGGAAAAACGAACCTGTGTATGCTGCTCTGCTCTGTTTTTCCTTGTGTCCGTTCGCTCTTGCCGGCATCCCGCGTACGCACACCCTTGCTTGTCGAGCTGCGCTCCCCCGTCCGATGGTCACCGTGTCTACCACAGGCCGCGCCCGCTCACTGTGTGTGTCACTAGCGCGATGTGCGCCCCGGCGTTGCTCTGATGCACGCAAGCAGCCGGCATGCACCGGCCCACGTTCGCCCTCGGCAGCCACGCAGCGGAGATGAAGGCCTCCGCGGCCACCATGCAGAGACGAGGGTGCTCCCCGACGCCGCCCACCCCGCCGGTCATGCTGGAGGACTGTCTCAAGCGCCTCAAGCCGCCCTTGCGAGGGTGTGGCGACCACGGCCGTCGGCCTCCACCAGCGCACTAGTGCACCCAATCTGTTCGATGAAATGCACTGGCAAATGTGCGAATAGTTTGGGGAACGCCCATTGGGTGTAGTGTTTTTTCGCCTTCTTTTGCAGACAATTCAGGGATGCCGTGAACTGCCCGGAACCTCCCGGACAGCCATTATACGGAAAGGGGGGCATTGCCGTTGAAGATGCCCTCAGGTGCCAGCTGCGCGGCTCATGCGCCACCGGGAGGAGGATACGGGAGGCGAGGTGCAGTGCTGCACGGTTAGTTTGTATTTTACCCATCCTGCATTGAGATTTGCAGTATTTGCATTTCTCATATGAATGCTTGCAGTTACTTGATGCTATATATATTCGACAGAGTTGTGAATAGCTGTGTGATAGATTATGTTCACCTATTTGCATCTGCTTAGTGTTGCACTTCACCTTGTATCAAGCTTGTTCTGACACTATAACTTGTTGTGTAGCAACTTTTACCCGCAACATGCATGTTTGTAGTTTTGAGCTACCATATTGCTTGTCTAGGCAGGGTCACGACATTCTTGCTTATGGAATAAAATGGGGTCGAATGATTTACAGCACTCAAAAAACAAATTTAGTCTAGTGTTGTGCAAACCTTATAATGTACTGTGTGCAAAATTGCTTTGTCAACACAAGACAAAGTGTAAAAATATTGCAGTTTCAATTGCTCGAAAACATTACAGCCTTCATTTCTCGATTGTATTTCGACATATGGAAATGGCATTTCTTCTGTTCTAGTCCTCTATCAGAGTATCCTTTTCAGGTTCAAGACAGTGGGGATCAATGTGGTCTCTACCTACCTCCCTTTTGTAACTTCTCCAGCACCATTAACAGTTGCAGTATCAATCATCATCTTCTTCTTCGATTTGGACTTTTTGTTCCTCTGCTTCTTGTTTAGCTGCAAATCCTCATTTAAAGGCACTTTGGGCTTCACATCAGCAGCACCAGTCACCCCTTGTCTCGGTCTGTCTAGGTTTTCGTCGCTCAAGCTGTCTTTGGAGATCTTTTCCAAGTGCCCAGCAGTACTGTTCTTCTTCTTGGTTTCATCTTTGGAGATCTTCTCCAAGTGCCCAACAGTACTGTTCTTCTTCTTGGTTTCATCTGGTTTGATGTTTTCCTTCTCAAGCAGCTTGTTGTATCTGACATGATGCCTGTCCTGCTGGTCCAGGGGATGCCCTGACTTTAGGTTTTCGACATGACTGTCAGTCAAAACCTTCTTATTCCGCCGAGCAAGTTCAGACTTCTTGGCATGGCTGTCTCCATAAATATCATCCATATCTAGGAAATCAGTATCTTGCTCCTGCAAATCATCAACTTGTGTGTTGCCTCTGACTGCGAGCTTCACCTGCTTTTCTTCTAAAGATCTGGTCTTCTGTTTCTGAATTTTGCTTTCTGTCACTGTGGTGTTGCCAGCTCTCTTCTCTTCTGATCTAGCAGGTATAGTACTATTCCTGCTGGAGTTTGTAACCTTTCCTGCTACTACAACGGCAGGTGTCTTTGGGTTTGTTCGTGCCGAAGTGCTCTTACTACTTACAACTTTTCTGTCTGTAGTCCTGTAGTCCTGGAACCTGGTCTTGATCTCCTCGAGCTCGGCTTCCTTCCGCTGCAGGATTTCCATGAGAGCTGCCATCTGGTCAGGATTTGACGCTGCGGCGGTTTTCTCTTCCAGTTGGCGGATGCGGCTGTCTCTCGCCTTTAGAGACAGCTCCTGTTCCTTCAGAGTTTTCTCAACACTCGTGACTTTATCTTGCATTTGCTTGATGCGGTTGTCTCGTTCCTTCAGAGTTGCTTCCAGTGCTTTCCGAGTACTGTGAAGATTTGCGGCTTTCCCTTCCATTTGGCTGATGCGGCTCTCTCTCTCCTTGAGAGATGCTTCGAGTTCTTTCTGCACGTTCTTGAGGATTGTGGCTGTGGCTTCCAGTGCCTTGAGCTTTGTTTTCAGGTCTGTCTTCTGTGTTCTCAGGGAAGACATTGTGGCCTTCATTTCTTCCGCCTTCCTCTTCGTCTCTTTGCCATATGCCTTCTCTTTCTGGTACATAAATAAGAATGAATGGTACAATGTTTGGTTAGTTATATTTTCCTTGAATAAGATTCTTAGTGTGTAGTAACTGAAAAGAAGATGGCAATCAAAGCGCATGTCGAAATGTGTCAAAGAAACATCTATAGCTTCACCGTAGCAAATCTCTGCTGTAAATCAACTGATGTTTAGAACAATATTCCTATTTCATACACCTGGTAATTACTGATGAAAACATTGTGCATAAATTGGAAACCATGAGCAAGAATTTGCATCTCTGAGAGGTGCATCCATATTCGACGAGAAAGAAAAGGGAGGCGGCGGCTAATTCTAGCAGAGGTTGGCACAGATAAGCTTCCCAGCTCCTTAACTGTTCTACAGTTGGTGCAATTTGACACTCTTAAAAGATGCAGATTCATTCCTATATGATGCAGAATGGTTGATCTTGCACCAGCTTGTCTGCATGCATGATCTAAAAAGGGGGGAAAAGAAGGAGCAGAAAACAGAAGGCATGAGCCATGGCATACCTGGAGTTGGATCCGGAGGGAGACGGCCTGCACGTCTCGCTCCTTGAGAACCACAGCAAAGGCGCGCTGCTCCCTGACCTTGTGCGTGACGACGACGCTCAACGCAGCGGCGGCCAGAACCAGCATCAGCAGCAGCGCACACGGGAGCCTCTGGCCGGGGCCAGCCATCCCATAGCCTTTTGGCTTGTACTTGCCCCCATCCATCATATCGGCTACTCTCTTCCTCAGACCGCTCGATTCCATTGCAGGACCGTGCTCTTTGCGATGTGAAGGGGATCAATAGAGCTACTGCAGGTGCAGCTTGTTTCCCCTGGCCTTTGCCTGGGTTTTGGGAATGGTAAGACTTTAGAGGCAGATGTGTGATGCGGGCTATGCGCTAATATGCCAATGCACATGACTCCGGAGTATTATATGCTTTGAGCCGTGGGATCATCAGTTACTACGAAGATGGGCATTGACTTACACTAATTACAGAAGAGATTTGACTGGCCGCAGGTAGAAGATGTGATGCTGGCCGGCTACCTACCCATGGAGAGGCTGCACAAGCTTCAGCCCGTCTATCGCGGATCCGATGGTCGCGAGAAACATAGATGACAGCCGATCTGGAGTGCGAAACCGACAGTTTCGCGGTAATGTAATTTCGCCGTTCAGATTTGCAAAGTCAACACGATGCTAGATGGCATTTAATGAGATTCCTGCGTGCTCCCCAGATCTCCAGGCGTAGATCACCTCAAGATCGTGTAATGCATTCATGGAGCAGCAGCCAGGGGTAGTGCTCCACCATGCAGGACAGCTGATATCTTTGACCTAGGCAAAGCTCCATCAAAGGACGTGCAAACTAATGGGTGAGAAACCTATCTCTATGCTACCGCTCCCAAGTCCAGACGGACACACGCGTTTGGTAATTAGTAGCATTAGCATCCTTATTACAGCCATGTGATTGCGATGATCTTGTTTTATTTACTATTGACAGCAGCAGGTGGGTGGTGCATCTGCAGTGTGGATCATCTACCGATGTGCATTATGGGACTAATTAACACTCGTTTGTATGTAGAGAAAAATGGCCCAAGATCAGAGCACCTATTTTTCCTTAGCACAGCAACGGTTGAATGGAGTCTGTCACAGAAAGAAATGGTCATCGTGGACGCAATGAACACCAGCTGATTGATCAATAATTCTGAAAATGGCTTCGAGCTCATGCATGCACGGCTGATGGGCTGCACGTCGACGCTGCTTACCTGCCTCCATGGACATGCATTGCAACAACGGTTCCTTGATGCCAGGGATGGCGGTTCATCTTTATTTTTATGGCCATTTTTTGTAAATAAAATCACTCAGAAAATGGTTGATTCTGATGACTGGTTCTGAAAATGCAGACTGATGCTCTGCCCGTGCGAAACGTGGCAGCAAGGAAGGTTCCTGTGAGAATCCAGGCTCACTGTCATGTGCTCATGCGTTGACTAACTTGCCTGCTAACCCAGTGGACAGAGGGTTATTTTGAATTCAAGAGAATGGAGCCGTTAGGCGACTCGCGAGGCGACAAACCCTGCTCCCACGCCCCACCGCCGGTGAGAGTAGGTGAGGGTGGAAAGTCGCGGTCGATAATCAGAAATATCCAATGTTTGTATTCGAGAAAATGCCCTATTAGTATCCGAAATATTATACGTTGCAAGTTGATTATTTTGTGTCACATAACTATTGACTTATGTTCTTTAACTAATATATCGCCATTATTGGTATCCCTTCTGAATCGATTAAACATCCGATATGTAATTATGTGTACATGCTCGAGTAACATTCAATCCGCATTCGTATTCGCATTTGTATGTGTTTTGAAAATATAAAAACATAAGTTGTAAGAGCACTATCGGTTTTGCATCCGATCTATTTGCACCCCTAGTAGGACATGTGACATTTATTAAACATATGATTTTATCTCTAAAACAAACATAAGATTGCTACTAACAGCTAGTCGGTCCGGACTTATTAGAACCCCTCATATTCTGAATCAAAATTGAACCATATATTTGCCTAATAAAATACGAATCTATTGAAATACATGGTTCAACTAAAGAACCATATATCATTCAAAAGCATTTTGACATGAATCCTTTACTTCACTTAGCTCCCTAGGGGTTGGAGCCCTCACATTCAATTGAGGTCTCACATTTGAATTGGATTGCCAATTTTGACTTGGTCATACCCCTTGTATACTTCAATTTGCAAATGGAGGTGCAGATAATAAATTTTATCAGTACTGCTTTATTCGTGTTATAGGTTTGGAGCAAAGAAACACGGAGGTTCAATATTTGGTTGGATGTGTTTTAACGTGGTAATATGAAGATGTGCCTATGTGCTCATGTGAATAATTAGTATTCAATTTTGATTCTTTAGTTGTACCTATTGTGTAATAATTGTGCTTTTAATTTTAGCTTTTCACTTATACCATTATTACACAACAATGCCCATTAGCATTTTTAGCGGTAACATCGTCCATTAGGTGCTTTTGAGCCAAAGTCCAAAGATCACCAAGCCTCTGTTAGTACGTGTTCTATTTGTGGCATGGAGGATGAAAATACCTTCCATGCGCTTGTCTTGTGCCCGAAGGCGCGTGCGCTTCGCATGGCCATGAGGAACATTTGGGCTCTACCTGATGAGGAGGTTCTCAGATATACGGGGCATGATTGGTTTATTGTTCTCCTAAGTCAATTAAATCCCGTAATGCGAGACCAAATTATATTCTTATTCTGGAGGACCTGGCATTTGAGAAATGATTTGATCTTTGGTAAAGGAAAGGAATCAGTTTCAGCTTCTGCATGCTTTGTGGAGAGTTATTGGGAGTCTTTTGGTGCATATCATTCTCCGAGGCCGGTGGATTCTCAAATTAAAGGAAAAGGGCCGTTGGTCCGGATTAGCGGAGTTCCTAATTCTCTAAACGCGAGTAGTGGCTGGTCACCGCCTCCTGCAGGTTGGTTCAAGATTAATGTCGATGCTAGCTTCGTGGAGTCCATTAGAGAAGCCAGTGTGGGGGTGGTGGTCAGGGACGAGGAAGGGGAAGTTATTGTTTCGTCATGGGATTTCATTGGTGCTTGTCAAAGCGTGGAGGAAGCGAAGCTTAGAGCTTGCATTGCCGGTCTCTACATAGGTATTTCTCTTCATAATCCTATAATTTTAGAGACTGACTGTGCTTTTGTGGTTGCGTCTCTTGCATCGGGGGACTATGACAGGTCTGCTATGCGTGACCTGAAGATGGAAGCGGTGAGTATCTCGAAGTTGATCAATAATCTTCAATGGTCAAAGATTAGCCGTACAGCCAATATGGTGGCTCATTTAATCGCTAAGTATAGCTTTGACAACAGATTAGATGGTATTCTTGTAAAAGATGTACATACCGTGTGGTGAATATTGTATCGAATGAGTGTACTGGTGTGGTTGGTTAATTAATATAAAGATGGGGTTCAAAAAAAAAGTCCAAAGATCAGATATTATCCTAACCAAACAAGATCATTAATGCGGTGGCTCCTATACGGCGTGTAGGACCCTGCGGAGGGACGTCCTATTTGGCGACCAGTGTGCTCCAAAAACGCGGTAAAGAGCACCCCCTGCGCCCCCCTTATGGGCCGGCCCATGCTCGGGATGGGACGGCCCCACCTTTTTCTTTTTCTTTTACTTTTTTCGATTTTCCCTCGCACCCCCAGCGCGCCCTTACGGGCCAGCCCATGTGTGGGGCACGACGGCTCCTGTTTTCAGATTTTGCTTTTTAGTTTTTTTTTGTTCTAAATAATTTGGGATTTAAGAAATCCAAATTTCTATATAATTACGAATTTATGAAAAAATGTTGAAGAAATACTAAAATGATAGTGTATTCAAAATAAAATTTTCAAGATTTCAAGAGATCGTCAAATGTTCAAGGATTAAAAAATGTTCATGATTTTGGAAAATTGTTCGATCGTTCAAAAACAGTTCATGATTCTCAAAATGTGTGTGTGCTAAAAAATATATGCAGGAATTTGCTAAGCGTTCTGTGATATCAAATAGTGTTCATCAATTTATAAAAATAATCATAGGAAAACTGTTCACAATTTTCAAAACAAGTTCCCAACTTTCTAAAAAAACTTCATAGGTTCAAAAATTGTTCGCTGATTCAAAAATGTTCATGAATTGGAAAAACGTTGATGCACTAAAAAAATGTTTTTCAATTTCAAAATATCTACCAAATTACAAAAAATGTTCATCGATTCAAAATATGTTCATGAGTTCCAGAAAATATTCACAATTTCGAAAAAATTTCACGAATTTTGTAAAAAGATTAAGAAATCAGAAAATGTTCACAATATCGCCTATTATGTCGTTTAGATTTTTGAATTATTTTACAAAAACTCAAGAATTTCAAAAGGTTCACCATTTCTGAAGAAACTTATCACAAACTTTAAAGAAGTTCATGAATTTTGAAAAAAAAAGTTCATCGAGTCTGAAAAGAAGTTCGTCAATTTTGCAAAAGGACCACAAATTACAGATTTGAAGAAAGTTCATCAATTTTGAAAAAAAAAAAGTTCATCAAAGTTGAAAAAAGTTCATTGAAATTGAAAAGGTTCATAAATTGAAAAAGTTTATTGAATTTGAAAATCAGTTCATTGAATTTGAAAAAAGTTCATCAATTTTGGAAAAAGAAATCACAAATTTTGTTATAGTTCATTGAACCAGGAAGAAGGAAAAAAAGGAAAAAGAAAAAAAAAATCAAAAAATAAAAAAAGATAAAAGAAAAAAAGAAAAATTCAAGCAAGAAAAGAAAGGAA
This sequence comes from Aegilops speltoides, assembly GCA_021437245.1. NCBI lineage: Eukaryota > Viridiplantae > Streptophyta > Magnoliopsida > Poales > Poaceae > Aegilops > Aegilops speltoides. The sequence continues at coordinate 563,414,427 of CM038143.1, read as the reverse complement.
AAGTACAGCCGGGCACCCCAAACCCTCCCCAACATCTATGCGGTCCCACCCGGTCACTGACCGATCACGAATTTCCGACCCAGTTGGGCGCCTCAAACGCCCAGGCTTACCGACACTCCTCATATCCAGCCCAAATATGGGGCGGATATGGGGGTGTCCGGGCGCGCCCGCCACGTCGGACCCTGCCCACATTTGCCCACCCGACCCCACACATATTCCACCCCATCAGCTCGCCAGACCAAACCCTATCCACTTCACTTCATTCCCCTCAACACCCCTCCGCCGCCCAAGCTGGTCTTTGGCATCGTCCTGCCGTCTCCGGCATGGCGGGTAACGGATCCTAGTCCTTCACCTCCAGATCCGTCGAAACTGAGCTCACCATAGGAGATGGTCGTCCGACTTGCGCCCCGCCACTCTCGGGAGGATGCCCGTGCACGGCAGTGCTGAGCGCCTTTTCGTCGGGAATCCATAGCGTCTACCCAAATGGAGCATGGATCTGGCGCTACGGCAGCCATCGCTGCCTCACCGGATGTGGTGCGGTCCGTGTGGCGTCGAAATGTGGTGGTGGATGCGCAATCCTCCGTTCGCGTCCCGAGGTCCTGGACGCACAGTAGGCGCCGTCCGACGCAACCATGGTGCGACGTGCCTCCAGGCGCGAGGCAGTGTCCACGGGAGGCAGCGGCAGCGTGCGAGGTGGTGGACGTCAGCGAGGCAGAGTCGCATAGTGCCAACACCTCAACCGTGTTGTAGTGGATGTCACCGGCTCATCCGATGACGAGTCCATCATCGATCTGACGTCCACCAGCACCCAACAGGTTCTGGGCACCGACGAGTAAGAGTAGAGCATGGGAGACGGCGGCACCTCAAGTCTCGTGAACCACCTCGTGTCCCATGCCTTACTCTACCTTGCTGGCGACCGGACCAACACTTTGACGAGCGCAGCCAGCCATCGGACATGGCCACGGCGACCTGACGAGCTCCGCTTAAAGATCGCTTTGTTGCATGTAATAATATGGATTTGAGGTTCCAATTTGAGGCATCTGGATGTGGAATGCATTTATTATTTGAGAAGTGACCAGCCAGTGTCCACGGATCCGCCCATCCGCCGGCGTTTGAGGGGCCGGATTTTCCCATCGCAGTTGTAGATGCTCTGACGGGCACTCGTAAAGGGAAAAATTGAAGGAAATATGCCCTAGAGGCAATAATAAAGTTATTATTTATTTCCTCATATCATGATAAATGTTTATTATTCATGCTAAAATTGTATTAACCGGAAACATGATACATGTGTGAATACATAGACAAACATAAAGTCACTAGTATGCCTCTACTTGACTAGCTCATTAATCAAAGATGGTTATGTTTCCTAACCATAGACATGTGTTGTCATTTGATTAATGGGATCACATCATTAGGAGAATGATGTGATTGACATGACCCATTCCGTTAGCCTAGCACTTGATCATTTAGTATATTGCTATTGCTTTCTTCATGACTTATACAAAGTTCCTGCAACTATAAGATTGTGCAACTCCTGTTTACCGGAAGAACACTTTGTGTACTACCAAACATCACAACGTAACTTGGTGATTATAAAGGTGCTCTACATATGTTTCCGAAGGTACATGTTGGGTTGGCATAATTCGAGATTAGGATTTGTCACTCCGATTGTCGGAGAGGTATCTCTGGGCCATCTCGGTAATCCTCATCACCTAAGCCTTGCAAGCATTGTAACTAATGAGTTAGTTATAAGATGATGTATTACAGAACGAGTAAAGAGACTTGCCGGTAACAAGATTGAACTAGGTATTGGATACCGACGATCAAATCCCGGGCAAGTAACATACGGATGACAAAGGGAACAACGTATGTTGTTATGCGGTTTGACCGATAAAGATCTTCGTAGAATATGTAGGAACCAATATGGGCATCCAGGTCCCGCTATTGGCTATTGACCGAGAATGGTTCTAGGTCATGTCTACATAGTTCTCGAACCCGTAGGGTTCGCACGCTTAACGTTACGATGACAGTTTTATTATGAGTTTATAAGTTTTGATGTACCGAAGTTTGTTCGGAGTCCCGGATGTGATCACGGACATGACGAGGAGTCTCGGAATGGTCGAGATATAAAGAATGATATATTGGAAGCCTATGTTTGGACATCAGAATGGTTCCGGGTGAAATCGGCATTTTACCGGAGTACCGGGAGGTTACCGGAACCCCCCCGGGGGTTATTGGGCCTACATGGGCCTCGAGGGAGAAGAGGGAAGGAACCAGGAGGAGGCCGCGCGCCCCTCCCCTTACTAGTCCGAATAGGACAAGGGAAGGGGGCGGCGCCCCCCCTTTCCTTCTCCTCTTCCTCCTTGAGGGAGTCCTGGACTAGGGGGTGTCCGGACAGCCGGACTATCATCGTCCGCCGGACTCCAAGACTATGAAGATACAAGATTGAAGACTTCGTCCCATGTATGGATGGGACTTTCCTTGGCGTGGAAGGCAAGCTTGGCGATACGGATATGTAGATCTCCTACCATTGTAACCGACTATGTGTAACCCTAGCCCTCTCCGGTGTCTATATAAACCGGAGGGCTTTAGTCCGTAGGACACAACATCCATTACAACAATCATACCATAGGCTAGCTTCTAGGGTTTAGCCTCCTTGATCTCGTGGTAGATCCACTCTTGTAATACACATCATCAATATTAATCAAGCGGGGACGAGGGTTTTACCTCCATCAAGAGGGCCCGAACCTGGGTAAAACATCGTGTCCCTCGTCTCCTGTTACCATCCGCCTAGACGCACAATTCGGGACCCCCTACCCGAGATCCGCCGGTTTTGACACCAACACTCCTCTTCCCCACTTCTCCTACTCCTACTTGGAAAGAAGGGAGTCCTACTCCCGGTGGAAGTAGGACTCCCCCCTTGGCGCGCCTTCCTTGGCTGGCCGCCTCCTCCCCCTGGCTCCTTTATATACGGGGGCGGGGGGGCGCACCCCATAGACACACAAGTTGATCTATGGATCGTTCCTTAGCCGTGTGCGGTGCCCCCCTCCACCATATTCCACCTCGGTCATATCGTCGCGGAGTTTAGGCGAAGCCCTGCGCCGGTAGAACATCATCATCATCACCACACCGTCGTGCTGACGGAACTCATCTCCGGAGCTCGGCTGGATCGGAGGCCGGAGATCGTCATCGAGCTGAACGTGTGCTGAACTCGGAGGCTCCGTACGTTCGGTGCTTGGATCGGTCGGATCGTGAAGACGTACGACTACATCAACCGCGTTGTGTTAACGCTTCCGCTTACGGTCTACGAGGGTACGTGGACGAACACTCTCCCCTCTCGTTGCTATGCCATCACCATGATCTTGCGTGTGCGTAGGAAATTTTTGAAATTACTACGTTCCCCAAGCGATGGCATCCGAGCCTAGGTTTTATGCGTTGATGTTATATGCACGAGTAGAACACAAGTGAGTTGTGGGCGATACAAGTCATACTGCTTACCAGCATGTCATACTTTGGTTCGGCGGTATTGTGAGATGAAGCCGCCCAGACCGACATTACGCGTATGCTTACGCGAGACTGGTTTCACCGTTACGAGCACTCGTGCTTAAAGGTGGCTGGCGGGTGTCTGTCTCTCTCACTTTAGCTGAATCGAGTGTGGCTACACTCGGTCCTTGCGAAGGTTAAAACAGCACCAACGAACTATCGTTGTGGTTTTTGATGCGTAGGTAAGAACGGTTCTTGCTAAGCCGTAGCAGCCACGTAAAATTTGCAACAACAAAGTAGAGGACGTCTAACTTGTTTTTGCAGGGCATGTTGTGATGTGATATGGTCAAAGACGTGATGCTATATTTTATTGTATGAGATGATCATGTTTTGTAACCGAAGTTATCGGCAACTGGCAGGAGCCATATGGTTGTCGCTTTATTGTATGAAATGCAAACGCCCTGTAATTGCTTTACTTTATCACTAAGCGGTAGCAATAGTCGTAGAAGCAATAGATGGCGTAACGACAACGATGCTACGATGGAGATCAAGGTGTCACGCCGGTGACGATGGTGATCACGACGGTGCTTCGGAGATGGAGATCACAAGCACAAGATGATGATGGCCATATCATATCACTTATATTGATTGCATGTGATGTTTATCCTTTATGCATCTTATCTTGCTTTGATTGACGGTAGCATTTTAAGATGATCTCTCACTAAAATTATCAAGAAGTGTTCTCCCGAGTATGCACCGTTGCCAAAGTTCGTCGTGCCCGGACACCACGTGATGATCCGGCGTGATAAGCTCTCGTCCATCTACAACGGGTGCAAGCCAGTTTTGCACACGCGAATACTCAGTTAAACTTGACGAGCCTAGCATATGCAGATATGGCCTCGGAACACGGAGACCGAAAGGTCGAACGTGAATCATATAGTAGATATGATCAACATAGTGATGTTCACCATTGAAAACTACTCCATCTCACGTGATGATCGGTCATGGTTTAGTTGATTTGGATCACGTGATCATTTAGATGACTAGAGAGATGTCTGTCTAAGTGGGAGTTCTTAAGTAATATGATTAATTGAACTTAAATTTATCATGAACTTAGTACCTGATAGTATTTTGCTTGTCTATGTTTGTTTATAGATGGCTCGTGTTGTTGTTCCGTTGAATTTTAATGCGTTCCTTGAGAAAGCAAAGTTGAAAGATGATGGTAGCAATTACACGGATCGGGTCCGTAACTCGAGGATTATCCTCATTGCTGCCTGTAAAAGTTACGTCCTGGAAGCACCGCTGGGTGCGTGCCTGCTGCTGATGCAACCGACGATGTTAAGAACGTCTGGCGAGCAAAGTGATGACTACTCTATAGTTCAGTGTGCCATGCTTTATGGCTTAGAACCGGTCTTCAACAACGTTTTGAACGTCATGGAGCATATGAGATGTTCCAGAGTTGAAGTTAATATTTCAAGCAAATGCCGGATTGAGAGATATGAAGTGTCCAATAAGTTCTACAGCTACAAGATGGAGGAGAATAGTTACGTCGGTGAGCATATACTCAAAATGTCCGGGTATAATAATCACTTGATTCAAGCGGGAGTTAATCTTCCGGATGATAGCGTCATTGATGTAATTCTCCAATCACTACCACCAAGCTACAAGAGCTTTGTGATGAACTATAATATGCAAGGGATGAACAAGACTATTCCGAGCTCTTCGCAATGTTAAAAGCTGCGGAGGTAGAAATCAAGAAGGAGCATCAAGTGTTGATGGTCAACAAGACCACTAGTTTCAAGAAAAGGGCAAAGGGAAGAAGAAGGAACTTCAAGAAGAACAGCAAGCAAGTTGCTGCTCAAGAGAAGAAACCCAAGTCCGGACCTAAGCCTGAAATCGAGTACTTCTACCGCAAGCGGTAGTCCTGGAAGCGGAACTGCCCCAAGTATTTGGCGGATAAGAAGGATGGCAAAGTGAACAAAGGTATATGTGATATACATGTTATTGATGTGTACCTAACTAGAGCTCGTAGTAGCACTGGTATTTGATCTGGTTCATTGCTAATATTTGCAACTCAAGCAGGACTACGGAATAAGCGAGCATCGCCAAGGACGAGGTGACGATGCGCGTGGGAAACGGTTCCAAAGTCGATGTGATCGCGGTCGACACGCTACCTCTACATCTACCTTGGGATTAGTTTTAGACCTGAATAATTGTTATTTGGTGCCGTGTTAAGCATGAACATTATATCTGGATCTTGTTTGATGCGAGACGGTTATTCATTTAAATCAGAGAATAATGGTTGTTCTATTTATATGAGTAATATCTTTTATGGTCATGCACCCTTGAAGAGTGGTCTATTTTTATTAAATCTCGATAGTAGTGATACACATATTCATAGTGTTGAAACCAAAAGATGCAGAGTTGATAATGATAGTGCAACTTATTTGTGGCACTGCCGTTTGGGTCATATCGGTGTAAAGCGCATGAAGAAACTCCATACTGATGGACTTTTGGAATCACTTGATTATGAATCACTTGGTACTTGCGAACCGTGCCTTATGGGCAAGATGACTAAAACGCCGTTCTCCGGAACTATGGAGCGAGCAACTGATTTGTTGGAAATCATACATACTGATGTTTGTGGCCCAATGAATGTAGAGGCTCGCGGCGGGTATCGTTATTTTCTCACCTTCACAGATGATTTGAGCAGATATGGGTATATCTACTTGATGAACACAAGTCTGAAACATTTGAAAAGTTCAAAGAATTTTAGAGTGAAGTGAAAAATCATCATAACAAGAAAATAAAGTTTCTACGATCTGACCGTGGAGGAGAATATTTGAGTTACGAGTTTGGCTTACACCTGAAACAATGTGGAATAGTTTCGCAACTCACGCCACCTGGAACACCACAACGAAATGGTGTGTCCGAATGTCGTAATCGTACTTTACTTGATATGGTGCGATCTATGATGTCTCTTACTGATTTACCGCTATCGTTTTGGGGTTATGCTTTAGAGACGGCCGCATTCACGTTAAATAGGGCACCATCAAAATCCGTTGAGACGACGCCTTATGAACTGTGGTTTGGCAAGAAACCAAAGTTGTCGTTTCTTAAAGTTTGGGGCTGCGATGCTTATGTGAAGAAACTTCAACCAGATAAGCTCGAACCTAAATCAGAGAAATGTGTCTTCATAGGATACCCAAAAGAGACTGTTGGGTACACCTTCTATCACAGATCCGAAGGCAAGACATTCGTTGCTAAGAATGGATCCTTTCTAGAGAAGGAGTTTCTCTCGAAAGAAGTGAGTGGGAGGAAAGTGGAACTTGATGAGATAACTGTATCTACTCCCTTATTGGAAAGTAGTTCATCGGAGAACCGGTTCTGTGACAACTACACCAATTAGTGAGGAAGCTAATGATAATGATCATGAAACTTCAGATCAAATTTCATTGAACCTCGTGGGTCTACGAGAATAAGATCCGCACTGAGTGGTACGGTAATCCTATTCGGAAGTCATGTTACTTGACCATGATGAACCTACGAACTATGAGGAAGCGATGATGAGCTCGGATTCGCAAAATGGCTAGAAGCCATGAAATCTGAGATGGGATCCATGTATGAAAACAAAGTATGGACTTTGGTTGACTTGCCCGATGATCGGCAAGCCATTGAGAATAAATGGATCTTTAAGAAGAAGACTGATGCTGATGGTAATATAACTGTCTATAAAGCTCGACTTGTTGCAAAAGGTTTTCGACAAGTTCAAGGGGTTGACTACGATGAGACTTTCTCACCCGTAGCGATGCTTAAGTCCGTCCGAATCATGTTAGCTATTGCTGCATTTCATGATTATGAAATTTGGCAAATGGATGTCAAGACTGCATTCTTGAATGGATTTCTAGAAGAAGAGTTGTATATGATGCAGCCGGAAGGTTTTGTTGATCCAAAAGGTGTTGTCAAAGTATGCAAGCTCCAGCGTTCCATTTATGGACTGGTGCAAGTATCTCGGAGTTGGAATAAACGCTTTGATAGTGTGATCAAAGCATATGGTTTTATACAGACTTTTGGAGAAGCCTGTATTTACAAGAAAGTGAGTGGGAGCTCTGTAGCATTTCTAATTTTATATGTAGATGGCATATTATTAATTGGAAATGATATAGAATTTCTGGATAGCATAAAGGGATACTTGAATAAAAGTTCTTCGATGAAAGACCTCGGTGAAGCTGCTTACATATTGGGCATCAAGATCTATAGAGATAGATCAAGACGCTTAATAGGACTTTCACAAAGCACATACCTTGACAAAATTTTGAAAAAGTTCAAAATGGATCAGGTAAAGAAAGGATTCTTGCCTGTGCTACAAGGTGTGAAGTTGAGTCAAACTCAATGCCCGACCACAGCAGAAGATAGAGAGAAAATGAAAAATGTTCCCTATGCTTCAGCCATAGGCTCTATCATGTATGCAATGTTGTGTACCAGACCTGATGTATTCTTAGCATTAAGCTTGGCAGGAAGGTACCAAAGTAATCCAGGAGTGGATCACTGGACAGCGGTCAAGAACATCCTGAAATACCTGAAAAGGACTAAGGAGATGTTTCTCGTATATGGAGGTGACGAAGAGCTAGTCGTAAACGGTTATGTCGATGCAAGCTTTGACACTGATCCGGACGATTCTAAATCGCAAACCGGATACGTGTTTTTATTAAACGGTGGAGCTGTAAGTTGGTGCAGTTCTAAACAAAGCGTCGTAGCGGGATCTACATGTGAAGCGGAGTACATAGCTGCTTCGGGAGCAGCAAATGAAGGAGTCTGGATGAAGGAGTTCATTACCGATCTAGGTGTCATACCTAGTGCATCTGGACCAATGAAGATCTTCTGTGACAATACTGGTGCAATTGCCTTGGCAAAGGAATCCAGATTTCACAAGAGGACCAAACACATCAAGAGACGCCTCAATTCCATTCGGGACCAAGTCCAAGTGGGAGACATAGAGATTTGCAAGATACATACGGATCTGAATGTTGCAGAACCATTGACTAAGCCTCTCTCACGAGCAAAACATGATCAGCATCAAGACTCCATGGGTGTTAGAATCATTACTATGTAATCTAGATTATTGACTCTAGTGCAAGTGGGAGACTGATGGAAATATGCCCTAGAGGCAATAATAAAGTTATTATTTATTTCCTCATATCATGATAAATGTTTATTATTCATGCTAGAATTGTATTAACCGGAGACATGATACATGTGTGAATACATAGACAAACATAAAGTCACTAGTATGCCTCTACTTGACTAGCTCATTAATCAAAGATGGTTATGTTTCCTAACCATAGACATGTGTTGTCATTTGACTAATGGGGTCACATCATTAGGAGAATGATGTGATTGACATGACCCATTTCGTTAGCCTAGCACTTGATCGTTTAGTATATTGCTATTGCTTTCTTCATGACTTATACAAAGTTCCTGCAACTATGAGATTGTGCAACTCCCGTTTACCGGAAGAACACTTTGTGTACTACTAAACGTCACAACGAATCGGGTGATTATAAAGGTGCTCTCTGGTGTTTCCGAAGGTACATGTTGGGTTGGCATAATTCGAGATTAGGATTTGTCACTCCGATTGTCGGAGAGGTATCTCTGGGCCCTCTCGGTAATACTCATCACCTAAGCCTTGCAAGCATTGTAACTAATGAGTTAGTTATAAGATGATGTATTACGAGCGAGTAAAGAGACTTGCGTAGCGAGATTGAACTAGGTATTGGATACCGACGATCAAATCTCGGGCAAGTAACATACCGATGACAAAGGGAACAACGTATGTTGTTATGCGGTTTGACCGATAAAGATCTTCGTAGAATATGTAGGAACCAATATGGGCATCCAGGTCCCGCTATTGGTTATTGACCGAGAATGGTTCTAGGTCATGTCTACATAGTTCTCGAACCCGCAGGGTCCGCACGGTTAACGTTACGATGACAGTCTTATTATGAGTTTATAAGTTTTGATGTACCAAAGTTTGTTCGGAGTCCCGGATGTGATCACGGACATGACGAGGAGTCTCGAAATGGTCGAGACATAAAGAATGATATATTGGAAGCCTATGTTTGGACATCGGAATGGTTCCGGATGAAATCGGCATTTTACCGGAGTACCGGGAGGTTACCGGAACCCCCCCCCCGGGGGTTATTGGGCCTACATGGGCCTCGAGGGAGAAGAGGGAAGGAACCAGGAGGGGGCCGCGCGCCCCTCCCCTTCCTAGTCCGAATAGGACAAGGGAAGGGGGGCGGCGCCCCCCCTTTCCTTCTCCTCTTCCTCCTCTTTCCCCCTTCTCCTACTCCTACTTGGAAAGAAGGGAGTCCGACTCCCGGTGGGAGTAGGACTCCCCCCTTGGCGCGCCCTCCTTGGCCGGCCGCCTCCTCCCCCCTGGCTCCTTTATATACGGGGGCGGGGTTGGGGCACCCCATAGACACACAAGTTGATCTATGGATCGTTCCTTAGCCGTGTGCGGTGCCCCCCTCCAGCATATTCCACCTTGGTCATATCGTCGCGGAGTTTAGGCGAAGCCCTGCGCCGGTAGAACATCATCATCGTCACCACGCCGTCGTCTTGTGGAACTCATCTCCGGAGCTCGGTGGATCGGAGGCGGAGATCGTCATCGAGTGAGCGTGTGCTGAACTCGGAGGCTCCGTACGTTCGGTGCTTGGATCGGTCGGATCGTGAAGACGTACGACTACATCAACCGCGTTGTGCTAACGCTTCCGCTTACGGTCTACGAGGGTATGTGGACGAACACTCTCCCCTCTCGTTGCTATACCATCACCATGATCTTGCGTGTGCGTAGGATTTTTTTGAAATTACTACGTTCCCCAACAAAAATGTGTTATTTTCCTTCGCAAGAGGCACAGATTTATTTCTTGTGGAGACACGGATTTGCTTCTGCAAGAGGCGTGGTCTTGCCTCTTGGAAAGGGAAAACACACGTTTTGTTTTTTCTTCTTTCACGAAAGGCACATATTTACTTCTTGTGCAGGCAAGGATTTGCTTCCGCGAGAGGCACGGCCGTACCTCTCGGTAAGGGAAAAAAGTTTGTTTGTTTTCTTCTACAAGAGGCACACATTTACTTTTCATGGAGGCACGGATTTGCTTCGCGAGAGACACATTAGTGCCTCTCGGAAAGGGAAAATTGTGTTTTTTTCCTTCTACGAGAGGCACATATTTCTTTTCAAGGAGGAACGGATTTGCTTCAGCTAAACGTGTTTTTTTTTCGTTTTCTTTGCGTTGAGGCGCGGATTTGTCGTACCTCTCGGAAAGGATAAAAACACATGCGTCTTCAGAAACAGAAAAAAAATGTACTTCCGGTTCAGGGTTTTTTTACGAAAAAATGTCAAATCCTATCAACATTGGATTTAGTTTTGAAAATCTCGACGCGACAAATCCAACGGTGTAAACGGTTCAAGATTTGAATGCACAGTTTAAGACATAAAATGTTTTGAATAAAGGAATCTATAGAAAAAGAAAAACTCTAATGTTGCGATGGCGCACATGCAGCATGCCACATGTCGCAACCAGGCAACGTGGGAGTGGTCTTTGCAATGAGGACTCCTTAATTAATAATTTTGGCTAAGACCTACTCCTTAATTAGTGATACGGCTAAAGGCGTCAAATAGGGTCTGCCCACCGTGCGCCCACCCCCTTCTCGCGCAGGAATTTCTGTGGGCTGGGTCATTTTTGGGATTCACCAACAACCGGTTTTGTTTAGGTACTAGAACCTTCCCTGAACCGGTTTTTTCTGGTTTATTTCTTCTTTCCTTTTTTTTGTTCATTTTCTTGGTTTCCTTTCTTTTTCTTCTCTTTTTCTGCTTCTCTTTTTATATTTTTTATTCCCGTTTATCCAATTGTAAATATCTTGTGCAAATTCAGGAACAATTTTTGAAATCATGAACACTTTTCAAATACATTAACATTTATTTTGAAATTGCATCCTTCTTTTACCTGTCATTCTTTGCGAATTTTCTTTTTAAATTCGCGAACATGTTTTTGTTCATCGAATTGAGAAAATCTCCATCAATGGACAAAACGTTCAACAATTCAAAAAATTCACCATAATCAATTTCTGTATTCCAAATTTTCTCATAGATTTTCTGAAAATGTTCATCAAATTCAAAATTTATTCATCAATTTCTTTTAAAAAAATGTTCTTGAATACAATTTTTGTTCATCAAGTTCAAAAAACGTTCGTTAAATTGACTTTGATACATAAAATAATGTTCATCATTATTAGAGAATTATCATAAAAAAAATTCATTAGTATTCGAAAAAATCATTTCTTTTGAAATCAGGAACATTTTTTGAGTTGAAGAACTGTTTTTGAATCCGGTGAACATTTTTTGAATTGTTGAGCATTTATCATGTTTAAATCATGAACAAAATTTTGAATTCACAAACATTTCACAATTTCAAAAATAAAATTTGACTCCATAATTATTTTTAAAAAGGAAAACGAATATATAAAACAAAGAAAAAACAAAACAAGGTGCTTCCCGATCCTCACATGGGCTGGCCCAAGAGAGGTCCGGGGGGAGCAGGGTGGGTGCGCGCTCCCTGGTTCCTAGTGCGTACAACGCGGAATACTGAAGAGTACTTCTTCGAGAGTCCGGATTCTCAAAAAAAAAAACTTCTTCGACAGTCCTCCCAAGTGTCACTTGGGGTGGGCTGGGAGTGCGCCACTTGGCACATTCTCAGCCGCCGCCACATGTCGCGCTTTAGGCGCTTCCTTCGGATTTTTATTTTAATCTTCTGTATGCCTTTTCGGATTTTAGATAATATTTTTTAGCTTTTTTGGACTTCTCGGTTTTCCTCTAGTTTTCCTTAGCTTTTGGAGCAAAAACAAAATTGTGCGAAAAAACATTTTCCCCCTCTTTCGCAAGAAGCGCAAATTTGCTTACGCATGAGGCAAGGCCGTGCTTGCAAAATAAAAAAAAAAACCTGTTTTTTGTCCTTCCACGAGAGGCACAATTTACATCGTGGAGGCACGGATTGGCCTCCACGAGAGGGACAGTCGTGCCTCTCGAAAAAGAAAGAAAATGTGTTTTTCCTTTCACGAGAGGCATGGGTTTACTTCTCGTGTAGGCACTGATTTGTATGCGCGAGGGGCACCCTCGTGCTTCTCAGAAAAGGAAAAAATCATGTTTTTTTTGCTTCTGTGAGAGGCACGGATTTACTTCTCGCGCAGGTACTGATTTGTTTATGCAAGTGGCACGGCCGTGCCTCTCGCAAAATAGAAAACAAATGTGTTTTTTTTCTTCCACGGGCACGGATTTACGGTGGACGCACGGATTTGCTTCTGCGAGAGGCACGGCCGTGCGTCTTAGAAAAGGAAAAAAATGCGTTTTTCTTTTCTTTTTGCAAGGGGCACATATTTATTTCTCCCGTAGGCACGGATTTGCTTATGTGAGAGGTATGGACATGCATCTCACCAAAGGGGGGAAATGTTTTTTTCCCATCCTTGAGAGGCACGGATTTACTTTTGTTGAAGGTATTTATTTGCGCGCCTCTCGCAAAAGTGCGACGAGGGCCACGACGACCAAGGTGATCACGCTTGGAGGCCAGCATGGCGCGGTTGGCTGGGTCGACCTCTGGCGTGGAATCCTCGTCTGCAATGTGCTCGAGGAAAATCCCGTGCTCCTTGACGTAACGCTGCCGCCACCGGCGAGGGGTAACTGGGTGTACTACCACAAGCGCTGCTCATACGTGTTCCGGGATATCGCCGTCAGCGTGAGCAAAGACTGCATCAAGTACATCGAGATGGAACTTGGCCTGCCAAGAGAAAAGGCGGTGACCGCTGAATGCCCACCCGATTCCTACCTGGACTGGTTCCGGCAAAAGCAATGCCATGAAGTCCACCGTGATGGCTGGAGGGCCACGACATGGAGCATGCCGATCCCCATTCGTTCTTGGAAGGATTGGAGCCCTGGCTTCACCATCAGTGTTGATGAAATCATTGTCGAGCCAATGTATCATTCTAAGCTGCTGCCCAGGCTGCCGGGTAGTGTCAGTGAGCCCACCGAGGCTACATTGCTGCCACTCCTCACCGCCGCTTTCCCTACAATGAGTATGGACGATGACGTTGTCTACCTCTTGTCCACGGCCTGCCCTAGTGGCGAGATGAAAGTGGTGTTGATGTTGACTTGAGGAAGAAGATGCTGCGAGGAGTGGGCAAGCCTGTTGGCGGAAAAGACTTCACTTCGATGCGCAGCTGCACCACTGAGATCTCCAAATATCTCAATCTCAATTCGGCTGTAGGTAGCTAACTTTGCTTTACTTGTACTTGCTTTTTGTGATCTTGTCTAGTCACTACCTGTATGAAATGACTTGTTATAGACTTATAGGTTGGCACTTGCTTACCAGTCTGATGTCGTATCTTCCTCCTAAAGGACGGTGATTGTTATATAGTCAATTTGTGAGGGCTAATACTATATAGAGTCAATTTGATACGAGCCTTGATCTAGGATATATTGTTCACTCAATCGCTATGAATTTGGGATACAAGATACAGGTAGTAGCAGCAAGAAGGGGGATCGGGGAATCGAGAGCCAGGGGGTGGGAGAGGGGAAACGCCCAACGGCGGCCGGTTCAGTCTTTGGTTCTCCGATGCCTCTCCACGAAGATGAGTCGCGTATATATCTTCAGTTCCTGGACCGTGATCTGCTCCTGTGTTAAGTGGGTTGGGCTTTGTCCTCCGCTTGGGCCGGCCGGGTCGTCCTTGGGCTTCACCAGAAGTGCCTGGTGTAGTTGTTCCCATGACACAATTTGTGATGGCTAATACCTAGGGTCTTCTTGTATTATTCTTTGGTTTAGTATGGTATGAAGAATGACCAACTTAGAGGTTAGTAAACTTAATTCAAGAGTGGCAGACGATGGTGCGCAACGGGAGGGTTGTAATTATAGTTGTTATATTATGTACTTTGCTGGTGTGAGTGGCATATAAGCTGATAAAACAATTCTAGGCCATAGGAAGAAAAAACAGTGTCATTTTGCAGCGGCTGTTCATCTAGCAGAACAGGCCAACTGGTGGTGATTGGATGTATCGCGTCAAACGGAATCACCCAACAAGCCCCCGCCTCGACGCCAGCAGGTTCGAAACAAAAGACAGAAGGAGAGAGAGCGCGCGGAGAAGGGAGCTCCTCTCGTCCTCCCTCTAGGGTTTACCCCTGCCGCCGCCGGCCTCCTACCTGAAAGATAATAAGCGTTCCTACTCCCTCGAGGGGAGCCGCGGTTCTGTTTGTATTGATGTGGCGACCGAAGCCAAGCTTGGAGTACAAGCAATATTACAAGGAGTTTGAGTAGGAGAAGGAAAGGAGTTGGAGATGCTACGGAAACAACTACGGAAACATATTCTCTAACACCCTCCCTTAATCTTAACTATCCTAGATTAAGATTACTTTTGAACTCCTCAAATGGTCTTGATGACAATGCCTTTGTAAAGCCGTCTGCTACTTGATCCTTGAAGGGAATAAACCGTATCTCGAGCTTCTTGGCTGCAACCCTTTCTCGCACAAAGTGAAAATCAATTTCGACGTGCTTTGTCCTTGCATGAAACACAGGATTTGCAGACAAATATGTTGCTCCCAAGTTATCACACCATAAACATGAGATACGATTCTTCTTGATTCCCAATTCCTCAAGAAGTGATTCAACCCAAATGATTTCTGCAGTTGCATTTGCCAAGGACTTATATTCAGCTTCTGTGCTTGACCGTGACACGGTGGCTTGCTTTCTAGCACTCCAAGAAATAAGGTTAGATCCAAAAATACTGCAAAGCCTCCAGTTGATCTTCTCATCATCAACGCATCCTGCTTGATCAAGCATCGGAGAATGCACTCACAAGAGAGGAACTAGACCGTTTGAAATGGAGTCCTATTCCCATAGTATGCTTTACATATCTTACAATTCTCTTGACAGCTGACCAATGTGCAGAAGTAGGTGCATGCAGATATTGACAAACCTTGTTGACAGCAAATGAGATATCTGGACGTGTGAGAGTTAAATATTGTAATGCTCCCACAGTACTCCTATACCTTGTACTTTCCTCTTCTTGAAGTGGCACACCTTCATATGCTGAAAGTTTTTCTGAGGAAGACAAAGGTGTAGGAACTGGCTTGCAATTCTTCATCCCCATGCGAGACAAAAGCTCAGTGATATATTTCTCCTGATTTAACACAATTCCATCTTGAGTTTTCTTGACCTCAATACCTAGGAAGAAATGCAAATCACCTAGGTCTTTCAAGGCAAACTCTGAGCTCAAATCATGCAGAAGTGCATTAGTAGCATTTTGTGAAGAACTTGCAACTATGATATCATCAACATATATAAGCACAAAAATGACTACTCCAGCGTTGTTATAAATAAACAAAGATGTATCAGCTTTGGAGGCAATGAAACCAAGATATTTCAGCTGTAAGCTCAATCTGGAGTACCATGCTCTGGGTGCTTGTTTTAAACCATAGAGTGCCTTGTCAAGCTTGCAAACATAATGTGGTGACTTCTTGTCCTCATAACCAGGTGGTTGTCTCATAAACACTTCCTCTTCTAGAATGCCATGCAGAAACGCATTCTGTACATCTAGCTGTCGTAAACTCCAACCCTTGGATACAACAATGGCTAGCACAAGTCTGATAGTTGCAGCTTTAACAACAGGACTGAAGGTGTCCTCATAATCAATACCATAACATTGTTTAAAACCCTTCGCAACGAGACGTGCTTTGTACCTGTCAATGGAGCCATCTGCCTTCTTTTTAATTCTGTAAACCCATTTGCAATCGATGATATTTTTACCTTTCTGATTTGGTACAAGATGCCATGTCTTGTTCCTCATAAGTGCAGAATATTCCTCATCCATTGCCTTCTTCCACTTAGGATCATCAAGTGCACTATTCAATGTTGTTGGTTCTCCTGAAATACACAACATTCCATACGGTATAGTCCCATCTTTTCTTATTTTAGGATTTCGTATACCTTTCTGTAATCGAGTCATAACTCGTGAAGAAACTGCTGGCTGGACCACAGGAGCACTCGCCGCAGAAGATCCCGAGGAAGCTGCATGTGATGACACAGGCGAATCTGGCGCCACCTGCGCAGAGGATCCTGTAGCCGTTGGTGTGGCCGCTGTGTGTCCACCACACGAGTGCCAGCCGCCCGAGCCGGCACACCGGATCGTTCGCCCGACCGCGGTTGCAGGCGCGCGCTGAGCGAGGGAGATTCGGCCCCACGACTGGTCCCGCCGGATGCTGAGGTGGCGGCATGGGAGTGGCGCGCGCTGGGCGAGGCGGATTCGGCCCCGCAGCCGGCCCCGCAGCTGGTCCCGCCTGCTGCTGAATCAACGCGTCGGTTGGTGAGAACGCGATCCGAGGCTGATTTGGCCGCGGGATCCGAGGTCTGCGCACGAACAGGAGTTGCGGGCGCCGCCGGATCAGCTTCGTCATCTGTGCCAGGTTCGTCTCCTTCCTCAGCATGAAATATAAGATGATCTTGAGCTTGATTTTCGAAATTTTGATCATTCTGAGCGCCGTTTTCACCAGGGACCTGCACAGGCAACAGGGAAGAACCAATACCAGCAGGAATATCATCACTTTGGTTAGTACAACTGTCGCCCCCATGATCAAAAGACCGAAGATGTAGAGGAAGAAGAAGGATTTCCTTGCGGAGAAGTGCACCAGCATTGGGATGAAGGGAAGCAAAAGGGAACACAGACTCATCAAAAACGACATCTCTGTATATGTAGACCCTACCAGTAGGAACATCTAGACATTTAACTCCTTTGTGCATGGGACTGTAGCCTAGACACACTTTTTGGAGCGAAAAGCGAGTTTGCGTGTGTTGTAGGGTCTAAGGTTGGGCCAACATGCACAACCGAAAACACGAAGAGATGTGTAGTTGGGTGTGACACCAAGGAGTCGTGTAATGGGTGTTTCAAATTTGATGACTTTACTAGGAAGCAAATTGATAAGATATGTAGCGGTTAAGAATGCTTCATCCCAGAATTTGAGTGGCATGGATGCATTTGCTAGCAATGCTAGCCCCATATCAACTATGTGACGGTGCTTTCTTTCAGCAGATCCGTTTTGTTGGTGAGCATGAGGGCAAGAGACATGATGCGAAATACCAAGTTTTTGGAAGAAAGAGTTCAATTTTTCATACTCACCACCCCAGTCACGTTGCATAGCAATGATCTTGGAGTTCAGTTTGCGTTCAACAAGGTTTTGAAAATTGATGAAGACTTGGAATACATCAGACCGTTTCTTTAACAAGTAAATCCAAGTAAATTTACTATAGTCATCAATAAAGCTTACATAGTAGGAAAATCTCCCAACTGAAGTAGGGGCTGGCCCCCATACATCTGAAAATATAAGTTGTAGAGGAGCAGTAGACACACTAGTAGAGATGGGATAGGGTAATTGATGACTTTTTGCTTGTTGACACGGATCACAAACTGACTCAACACTATTCTCATAAGAGAATTTATTCTTGCTAAGAACATATTTAACTATGACTGAAGATGGATGACCTAATCGACTATGCCACCTTGATGATGATGGCTTGGTGACAATATTTGCTTGTTTATTGGACCATGAAGATGATGATGATGATATGAGTGGATAGAGGCCTCCCACGCACCGTCCTCTAAGAATGACTCTCCTTGTGCTCAAATCCTTAACCAAGAAAAAATAAGGATAAAATTCTATAAGAACATTATTATCAAGGGTGAATCGATGAACAGAAACAATATTTTTTGAAGTTTGAGGAACATGCAGGACATCTTTAAGGTGCAAATTTTTCATGGGGTTTTGAACAATTGAACTACCAATGTGGGTGATATTCATACCAGAACCGCTTGCCGTGCGAATTTGGTCACCTCCGTTGTATTTCTCCGCATCTTGTCGACTTGTCAAGTTCACCTGTGATGTGATTTGTTGCTGCCTTGTCTGCGTACTAATTAGTGTCCACGCCATAGGAGACAGCATCGCCTCCTTCTCTTCTTGATCATTCTCTTCATAGCGCCACCAGCAGAACCGTGCACCTCTGGATGATGTCTATAGCATATCCGCACTCAGGATAGTCATGCTGCTGCTCGCGTACCTGCTATTCTTTATTCTTTGTCGAGGGCGTCTTTCGAATCCGCCGCCTCTATTTGCAGGAGAAGGTTGGCGGTCACCATGATCACCGCTGACGCGCCTCTTCCTCCTCGCCCACGGGATCTACCACGGGACTGGCCGCGGCCTCTGTAGACGGCGTTGGCAGATGAATGAAACCCGCCTGAAGACGAGTCTCCCAGCATCTACATCCTCTGATCAAAGGCGGAGATCTGAGTGAAGAGGTCATCGGCGGTGATTGTGTTCTTGACAGCGCCGATCGCCGCCACCACGGAGTCGTAGTCGCGGTCGAGTCCTGCGAGTATGTAGTCCACCATCTCCGGATCAGAGACGGGACGACCAGCGGCAACTAGTTCATCCCCAAGGCTCTTCATCTTCGCCATATACGCCGAGCTCGACATTGTGCCCTTCTTGGTGTTAGTGATCGCGATCCTTAGATTGGTGATCCGGGACTGTGATTGCGAGGCGAAGAGATTGTTCACCGTCGTCCAGAGCTCATAGGTGGAGTCCTTCCCGACGACTTGCGCAAGGATTTCTGGAGACATGGAGTTGAGAAGATGTGACAGACCTGCTGGTCTTTGGCGATCCAGGGCCCGTCTGAGAGGGTTCGCTCGAGGGCCGTCGTCTTGTCCGCCTTCGTGATCTCCACAGTCTTGGGTGGAGCGGCGTCGAGTTGTCCAGAGCCGGTTACCTGCGCACCTCGCAGGGCTGGGAGCACCTGGGTCTTCCAGAGGATGAAGTTTCCTCTTGCTAGCTTCTCAGATGGCGGCGATCCGAGGTTGAGGCCGACGCCGGACGAAGAAGCCATGGAGACGATGGTATGTGGTTCTAGGGTTTTGATTTGTGGCTAGATGTAGGAGAAGAGGTGGCTCTGATTACCATGAAAGATAATAAGCGTTCCTACTCCCTCGAGGGGAGCCGCGGTTCTGTTTATATTGATGTGGCGACCGAAGCCAAGCTTGGAGTACAAGCAATATTACAAGGAGTTTGAGTAGGAGAAGGAAAGGAGTTGGAGATGCTACGGAAACAACTACGGAAACATATTCTCTAACACTACCGCCACCGGCCGCCGGCACGGGCGCCCCAGCGCCTCCCCCGTCCCACTCCCACTCCACTCCTCCTCCCCGTATCCCCCGCGTCGCCCCCTCCCCCTCCCCCCCACCCGACCGGGGCGGCTCCCGTACCGCGCCGTCTAGTCCGCCTCGTACCCTCCTCCTCCTGCCGCTGCCGCCGGCCGGCGCGGCCAGGCGCTGCCCACGCAGCGCCGTGGCCTGGCTGGCGGTGGCGGCTCCCTGCTTCCCCGGCGTGAACCCGGCCTAGATCTTGGCCCTATGGCCCCATATGGGTCCTAGCGGGCCGGTCTTGGCATTGCCTCGCTGCTCTCTGCGCGGTGATGAGGTGGAGCAGCTCGGACGGTGGGCGGCGGCGCCGTTGGCACGTCTTCTGCAGCGCGAAGGCGGGGGCTTTATGGGCATATGAGCGCCCGCCCGAACCTGTGTGCCCACGGGTCTGGTTTGCCCCTGCTATTGCATCTGGTCGGTTACCGTCGTTGACGGTGGAGGTTGAGCCCTCTCACGTACCGACGGTGCTGCTGCCCTAGTCCCGGCTCCTCCTCATCGTTGTGCAGACCCTACTTCGTGGTGCCGTGGTGAGACGGCGTGGATGCTTCAAGTCCGTGTTGGTGCAGGGTGGTGGTCGGTTTGGTGGCGAGCTCCGGAGCGCCTGCGGGGTGGGTTGGGATCGGGAGAAATCCCTGTCGGCTTGGCCGACACCAGCGTGGCGGCGCTTGCGGGTGTCCTCAGTCCTTCCTGGAGGGCGTCGGGACGACCCTTCCTATCACCTCGCCGCGTACCGGGGGAAACACTTCACAGCAGCGTCGTCGTCGTCGTCGCATCCCTTCTTGGAGGTGTTGCTTGGTGCCGGCATTCCAGAGTCGTGGAGCTTGGCGGGAGTTCACCGGTTGGCGCAACGGTCGCGAGGCTTCTTCGTTTTTCGTTGATCCGCCGTTCTTGGCATTTGTTTCTTTTATGTTTTCTCTTCCGTTTATTTTTTTAGCATGACTGTGCTGCTTCCGCCCCAGCACCTATCGTTGGCTGTATCGTGGTGGTTGCTTTGTATGAACGTTATCAAGGCGAAGGATATGTATCCAAATAATGGTGTTAGACCTGGTCGTTCATATGATACTAGAGTGCCAATCGAGGCAAAATTACCTTAGATTCTGTTTAGACTCTGACTTGTCAAACATTCGTGAACTTTAATCTGTAATATTCAAAAGAATACCCTGGGCGCAAAATAATGTATTATGCAACCTGGATGCTGAATATAGCGCGCGCGCGCACACACGGGCATCACCTCTGCCAGCTCGTTCTCCACCACCTCTCCTCCACACCTTTCTCCACCACGCCATGTTTCCTCCCCCTCGAGGAGGATGTAGGTGAGGCTGGTCGCTGTGAAGTGGAGGAGCGGCGTTTCTTAGCTGGAGGAGATGGGTAGCCGGAGTAGAGATGACATTCGCCGGACGTGGTGGAGGACCGGTGTTGACTACCTCCTATAGCAGTGCATGCATCGCTACAGTCGAGCGCGGTGCGGGCGATGCAAACCTGGAACGCGTCCAGTAGTGGCAGCATAGCACGGAAATGGTTTTTCATCTTTGGTCAAATTTGAAACATGGGTTATTTTTCTAAAATAAACATATTTTATCTTTACCATATTTTAAATCGTTTTTCAAGCAATAATTTTTTATATTCATTTTAATGAGCTTTTTGATTTCACTAGAACAATGCATGTGTGTTGTAACAGGAAAAATATTTTGCATGTCCTTAGCTCATGGACCAGTGCATTGCAATGGGAGAGCCCTCGAAAATGCAAGGACGATACAGTCAAGTGATGTTATCATGATTGTCTTAACCATAAAGTTCATTCAGCTTAATCCTCCTTTCATTAAAGCATAATACATGGGCTCATCCTTCGATACGGAGCCGACATTCCTTATAGGGGCATAATGGTCATACGGAAGAAACATATGCCCACCTCCTATCATACCGTATAAACCGACGTCTGTATACCTTGACGAATGAAAAAAAAACAAAAAAAAAACCGCCGCGCGTGTAGAGGAAAAAATCAGCTACACGATCTTCTCGCCTGCCCGACGATCACGCACGTCGATCACGCCCATTTTCCAACTGTGCGATCGCCGCCGACTGGTCCCCATCCGACGCCGCATCTGAACGTCGCCGCGGATCCGTCCCGCGTCGACGTACGCCGACGACGTCTACACCGCGGCCCTCGTCTTCCACGTCGCCGCCGTCTTCCATCTAACCCTCGTGTTGCACGTCACCGTCGGACGGCTTGTCGGCTGCGACTGACCGCGCTGTCGTCCGGAAGCCGCGGATCCGGCCCTGCGACGATGTACGTCCGCGACGTCTAGACCGCGGCCCTAGTCTCCCACGTCGCCGGCGTCTTCCATCTAACCCTCGTCTTGCACGTCGCCGCTGTGTACTCCGCAGCCCAAGGTTTGCCATCTAATCTCCTCGTCTAAACCTAGCATGCTAGTTGATATGAGTCACACGTAGTGAACTAGGGTTTATGGTTGAGTAAACATGCTGTCGCAGCGGCGCCTCCCCGGAGGACTGCATGTTGTAGGCAGATAGAGTTGCACTTGGGCATGATCCACAGTAGAAACTTAACACGTGATGAATTAACAATGTTATGCAGTTTGGTCGGTTAGGCATGTTGCCATGGATGAACAAACCGCATTGACGGGGGATGATAATGGTACTAATAAGGCGACTCGGAATGATAACAAAATTTTTAATGAGGATGATGACAGCAGCGACAACGATTCCGTATCGTCTTTTGATATCTTGCCTCCGGAGGATTTTGATCATAATGAACATGGCGCAAATAGTGAAAATGTAAGTGCCGTATATTTTGATTTCATCTTTGAACGTGCAATGTATGCCATGGCTAACTATTTCTCTATGTGTAAAAATTTGCAGGAAGATGTGGATGTTGACAATGTGGAAAATAGTTTACAGGAATCATTCGCGGATAACTTGAGCCAGGTTCGTAGATGGATGTTGTACATGAATGAATATTGTGAATTAAATGATAGTAATTAACATATACATTTCATATGAATTTTGTAGGAGGAGTCAGATGGTATTAGCGGTGATCACGATGAGGGAGAGATCGACATTGAGGAGGCTCGAAGGCAGCAGCAAATGGTGGATACACATTGGAAGGTGATGGCTATGACCTTTCGGTCGCAAGGTGATGCATACATATTCTATAACAATCACGCCAAAGAGAACGGGTTTAGCATCAGAAAACAGAAGGTCAAACTAGGTGCTTCGGGAATGATACGGTACCGGAGATTTCTTTGCTCTAGGGCTGGTAGAAGGCAGAGCAAGTTTATAACCATGGAGGGCCGCAAGGGCAGGCTTAGACCGGAGACTCGTTGCGATTGCGGTGCACATATGGTGGTGAAGCTGGACAGAGAACGTGGTGTTTGGTTCGTCGCGTCATTCGTGGATGATCACAACCACGCGATGGCTAGGCCCGACGAGGTTTGTTTTCTGTGGTCTCACAGACGGATTGGAGAAGGCACGAGGGCAGAGATATTGGCGTTGGAAGCTGCCGGGATAAGAAAGCATATAATAATGGACAATTTTATCAGCAGATACGGTTCGCACGATAAGTGCGGGCTTATCAGGAGGGATATTTACAATCTTTGTTGCAGAGAAAAAATGAAGCTCATTGCAAAAGGTGACGCAGAGACGACAGTTGGCATCATGAGGAGCAGGAAGGAGAAGGACCCTGAGTTTTTTTTTTGAGTATGTGCATGACAAGGAAGGGCGACTGAAGAGTATGTTTTGGTATGATGCACAGTCGCGAAGGGACTATCAGGACTACGGAGATGTGGTTGTGTTTGATAGCACGTATAAGATGAACATGTATGGTATGCCGCTCGTCCCCTTTGTCGGAGTTAACAACCACCGTTGCACCATAGTGTTTGGATGTGCCATAATTGCTGACGAGACGGAAGCGACATATGTGTGGCTGTTGCAGACATTTATGAAGGCAAACTGTCAGGTGAAGCCAAAGTCAATAATCACAGATGGTGACGCTGCAATTATCCGGGCTATTCGTACTGTGCTTTCAGATGTTTTCCATCGTCTTTGCTCTGGCATATCGAGAAAAATATGCGAGAGGCACCTGCATTACAAGTCCTTTGGATGAGTTCAGATCGCTCCTATACTATGCCACCTCTCAAGCGAACTTTGAGCAGAGATGGACCGCTTTCTATAATAAGTGGAAGACAGATAGAACTAAAGAGTGGCTTGACAGGATGTACAGGAAGAAGAGACTTTGGACAGCTTCATATCTTTCTGATGGTTTTTTCCTTGGTATGCGAAGTAACCAGAGAAGCGAAAGCCTCAACTCCTGCCTTCACCTACACCTGGACTACGGTATGACAGTTGATTTGGTTGTGCATTATGAGAACTGTATAGTTCGCCTGCGTGAGAATGAGGCGTACGATGACTGTGAGGCACACCAAAAAGAACCACCGTCGGTTACTGAATATAAGGCACTTGAGGAGCATGCCGCCAAAGTATTCACACCTGCTAATTTTTACATCCTGCAAGATGATTTGCACAAGATGGGTCAGCTGGAGATATTTGAGACGCTCGTGGGAATTGAGCGTCAGACATATATGGTGACATGGAAGGATAACCACAAGCTCATGTACAATGTTGTTTATGAACCAGGTAACTCAGAAGAAACAATCACATGCAGTTGTCTTAGGATGGTTCACAAAGGCCTGCCATGCAAACACATTCTTTTTGTTCTTCATCATCTGAGCATAACTGAAATACCAAAGTGTTGTGTCCTTCATCGGTTGTCAAAAAATGCGAGAGATGGTTTGCCTGTGCAGCGGAAGAGTTATATGTTTGGGTGGGGTTGGTCAGGGCCATTAGAGAGAGACCGGTATAGTCAAATAAGCATAAAAACTGCAGAGGCAGCTCATGTTGCAGCAAATGATCCCTTGTTGTTTGACGAGTTGATGAAGTGTCTGGACAACATAATAGCGTAGAAAAAGATACCAGAGGAGGAACTTATAGGAAGTAGAAGGTATGCTAAGCTTAAGAAGGAGGCAAGTCAAGCGCAACAAGTTGAGCCTGGTATTGGTGATCCTGAGAAAGTTTCGACGAAGGGTGCACCTAAGAAGGGGCGGTCAAAGGGGGGCCCGATGTTACGAAGAATTTGTAGGCCAAAAGATTTTACAGAGAAAAAAAGTGGTCCTTTGTGCAGTCTGTGTAGTCAACCAGGTCATAACAAGGCTACATGCAAAAAAAAACGAGAAGTAAGATGCTATTTTTTTATTTTTTCTTATGTTGGTACTTAGGTTTTGCAAACAATATTTTCTCACCCATTTTTTAATGTTATGTTCAGGAATTGGGCGTAGAGAAGCATCTTGCTATGTTGGAAGAATAAAAATGGTTGCACGAGTCTAGTCCGAGTAAACTATGATGTTTCGTTCGTACTTGTGTGGCAGCAAACTCTGTGTCTCGTTTTGTTTATGTGCGATGAAAATATTTATGTGAACATATGTGATATGACACATCATATTTGTTTACAGAATTGTCATCCTATTTGTACTGCTATGTGAAAGAGTTCACAGTTCTAATATACTGCGTTTTTGTTACTGTTTCTATTGCAAAAAAATTACTGTTTCTGTTGCAAAAAAATACCCGACCGTCGTTGTGCACAAAAACAAAGGCGTCCGTCGTTGTGCAAAAAAATGCCCGACCGGCAGCTGGACCGCAAGTTGGGATATATGACCAGGCAACTCGGGAGGTCCATATAAAGCCCAACAAGGGCCCAGCAGCCGGGTCCAACGGGGCGTCGACATCAAGCAGTAGTAGCACAGGAGGTCGACCTGTGTACCACGCCGGCTTATTTAAGCTGGTCCTCACCCCAGTCAACTTTCGAGGTGGGACTAAACTCCTACGTCGGGCGCGCGAGGTGACGATGACTGGGCCGGGGAGAGGCGACGCTGGGCCTGTCGTATTGGGCCGACATGGGCCGGCCGGCGACTTCGTAGAAATGGAGGATCGTCAGCGTTCACTCGACCGCATCACTTATTTAGTCCCACCTCGGAAGCAGAAAGGCGCACCGACCGGCTTAAATAGCCGTGTCGGTCGTCTGTTTCGAACTCCTCTGTTACAAGCTCCTTCTCAGCCCCGTTGGACCTCCTTGTGGGCCCTTGTGGGGTCCGACCGACCGCCCGAGTCGCCTGTCGGGCTAGACTTGGGTTGGTTTCAGTCCCTGGGTCCACAAGCAAGGTTAGGCTGTTTTTTTTCCTAAACATAATTTCTGTAACAAAAAGGAGGAGGCGTCCGCCTGCATTTATATCATCACAAATTTATATTGCACGTAGCAGCTCAACATATATAGCATATAGCATAAGCATATAGCACATAGCAAAAAATTAAAAATAAGCATATAGCAGACGGCGGCGTCATCATCACATAAGCATATTGTAGCTAGTATATAAGCATATATAGCTGAACAAATATAGCAGACGGTGGCATCATCATCACATAAGCGTATAGCACATAGCAGCCGAACATATATAGTTGGAAAATAAGCAAATGAATATTGTAGCTAGTACCGACGACGACACATTTATTTAGTTGCGGACGTGCGTAGTCATGCCCATTACAATAAAAAATGTCATAAAATCGAAATCGTTCCTAGTGCCGTCAACGGCACGTTTATTTAGTTGCGATCAAAAACCCATCAACGAACTAATTTCTTCTCCATGATCTTCAAAATGTTCTCTTTCACAGTTTCCATCATGTTGCACTCTGAAAAAAGTATTTCAGCTAGAATGCGTCCCCTTGAAGCATTCACCTCAGCTTGATCAAAGTCAAATATCCATTCATCTCCATTCCAGTTTTGAATGCATTTCACCACAAACAGAGCACATGAAACTCTGCAACAAAACGCGAGTCAGGCATCGCTGTGTAAGAGAAGTACTTAGAACTTAAACAGTTGCACATACCCATCCTTTTGTAACGGCATATCGTACTCATTTATTGGCCAGGAAGATATGTCTGGATGTTCCATTTGTAGAAGGGAGTTCACCTCCAACGTATCTTTAGCTATTTCTGCCCTCTGAAATAAAAATGCGAAGTTCATATGAAATACATAACTAATTAGTACTATCTATCTTGTTTAATCTAAAGAAAGAAACTTACCAGCTGCCTTATTTTTTTAAGAACTCCCTTGCTGCATTTACCAGTAGAATTTAAAACTTGAAACTCTTTTTTCTTGTTGTGCATGAGAATTGTTATCCAGTGATTTTCTTCCACATGAAAAGGAAAATACGCCTACAACAAAGTTTATTCAAGTTCTTGGACACACAAATAGTTATGTACTACGAAGGATCATACAAAAGTGAAGTACCTTATCTGTAATGAAATACTCATCATTAACTCTAGACACCATTTTAGATTGGTTTGTGAAATGCTCCATAAAATGGTGCTTGGAGTTCTTAACCTTTCCTTCACCACGAAGAAGAAGCCAGTGTGACACCCAAGATGATAAAATGTGACGGTCATCACGACGATTATGGGTCTGCATATTGCAATAACTATTGATGACCTAAAAATAACATAATAACAATACTCCTCTTAGAAACAAATTAAATATGACATGTACAACTGCATATAATTGTTGTACTACTTACACCGCCATGCAACCATTTTTTCGCAATGATGGCTTGAAGCATATCAGGTGTACATGTTTCCCCAGCAATTCCTGTCATGTGCACGACAGTTTTCCTACTAAGCTTCTCCGAGTCTGATAGTGTCTGGATATAAACCCTCGCGACCTCTATGTGATCCTCAGTAATGTAATCGGTATTAATCAGAACGTCTCGTATACCAAACAAACCTAAAATATAATGAAACAATGAGTAAATACATTGTGCATGCAAGGACTGAAATATCTTCAAATCAAAGTACATAACACTTACTTTTCTTTGGACGTTTACGTCCACCGATCTGCTGAAATGGTGAAAGAACGTACTTTGACTTTTTTCTCTTGCGTTTCCCATCATTCTCCTCAGTGCCACTTTCAATCGCATTTTATACGTGTGTTCAGACTATCCAAACTAATCTCCTCAGATTTATCGGCGCTAGACCCGTCTGACAGTGCATTTATATTCTTGGGGGTTGAAGTAACTGCTGGAAAGTCATTCGTGTCTACCGTTGCAAAAGATGGGTCGATTGAATTACCATTCTCGTCAATAACAAAGGGGTCCCCTTCATCTCCTGTACCGGGTGTGTTGAGATGCATACCTTTCTCACGTGTGCAGTTTTTCCCGTTTCCATTGGTGAACGATGCCTCCATCCCGTTGTCCATATCGTCCTTTGCAGGAGTTGATTTTACATCTAGAAAATATTTTGACGGACCATACCTCCTCATCCAGTTCTCACTATGCTCCACAAACTCAACATCAGTAAACCCTCTGTTTGTCTTGAAGACAAGACCTTTGTTCTCCAGCTCCTCCAGTACTATCTGCAATAACACATGGGAAGCATTAAGTACATGCAAAGAATGTCATGTAATTTGAAGAACACATCACTAATTACCTCAGCACATTTTTTAGGGACAAGGCGAATTTCTTTCTGCATATCTTTGATGCTTTTTATAATTTGATCTAAGGTCGTGTCCTCGCTCGATGAAGCCTCGTCTCTATTATCCTTCCGTTTCCGCGAACGACCTGTTCCATCAACTGGCTCAGATTCTTCCTCCACGAATTTCCCCTCTTGAGCGATTATCATCTGTCTGTGCTTCTCACTTATTATGTCATCAACCTGTCCCATGTTAAATCATGTTAAATTACTCACCATGAAAAACGTTCCATAAGTCCATGCACGCAAACAGTAAATACTTACCCTCCCATTCCCGCGGCCGTACGATGTGTCGTACGCATCACGCTTCATAGCCTCGACTTCTGGCCAGTTAAGCATCAGCGGATACTCATGCGATAGTGGATCAAATGTGTCGTCATCAAGTGGCTGCACTTTCTCCCAAAACATGTACTGCATGAACATGAAATATATTAGCAATCTTAATACTCCAGCCTATAGTTCGAAATAAATTATATAACATACAATTTACCTGTATGAGTGCAAGGTTTCCCACCGGCCATGTAAATTTCGTCAGATCTGATACAGTCTTCGTGATGCCATCGACGCAAACGCGTAAAGTAAACTCGTTCCAGTTATATGATTTAATGCTCTCCACATCGTGCACTAGCTTGTAAAAAGAATTAGGAACTTCTACCATGGAGTGTGGTGCAAGAACTGTGCCTAGAAGAACCAACACAATTCGACGCAGAAAATCATCATCATACAATCCACTAGTAGTGATGTCCTGTATGAGCTGGTCTATCATTATTAGATTCGTACTCGAATCTATGAAACGACTCGGCACTTTCACTTTTGCCTTTAGCCCCCCTTTACCTAAAGCTTTCATTGCATCTCTGCCCTTGTTCACTAGGCCAAAAATATCATACACATCTTCGGCGCGCAATGATATCGCACCGTTTCGTGATGGCATAATGAACCTTTTTCTGTCCAATGCGTAAGATTTGATAATAAACTTTAGCAGACACTTGCGCATGAGCACACTAGGAATCATCAACATTTGTCCTAGTCTAGTGCTTGCAAATCGTTTTTTTTGGCCTAGAGGTCAGTTTGCTCACGAGGAGACACCACTTCTCAACAGAACAGAAAATCTCTCCGTACTCCTCCATCACTACGAATAGGAACAAATAATATATTAGCTACTTTTCATGTCTAGATGATGAACATGATGAATGCACCGTTCAAAAAACATTAAAATTACCTCCCACCAGTACGGGCGTCGGTGGCGGGCGGTGGGGGGGGGGGTGGGGGTGTTGGTGGTGACGACGACACCGGCTACGTGCTGTGTGGAACCCCGGCCACCTTCCTCAGAAACTGCAGGGGGCCGTGACGTTGGATGGCGTGCTGTCGATCGGCGGACGGCGGATGAGGTATTGTCCAACGGGGGCGGACGGACGGCGGAGCGGCGTCACGGGGCCAGAGGGGTCGATGGACAGCGGCGTGCTGAAGAGGTCAGGGGATCGGGGGCAGATGGCGGCGTGGGTTAGGGCTTGGCGTCGTGGGTGACGAGGGCATACGGCGGCAGGCGTGCCAGGTGCTAATAACGATAGATTCGGTTGGGCCCGCGTCTCCTGTGTCTCTACTGCCGTCCGCAATGATTGGGCCGGGCCCCAGACGACACGACGATTCGCGTCGGCGTGCTGCACTTCAAATTTAGTCCCACCTCGGCCGTCGAAGGATGTCCCGACCTGTTTATATAGCTGTCTCCGGTACTCCATGCATGGTCATATATTATATTATGATATGGCTCTACATAACTGCCAGGTAGTACACTGTCTCGCAGTGAACTGCCAGTTAGGTAAAGTCACATCATAATATTAAATATGATTTTTTTTATTTTTTTTAACTACAAACGGAAAACAATTTTTTTAAAATATGGTTCCCAACTAATTTATTTTTTTCCACAAGTTGGCATCACCATCCACAGCACCCACGCCAACTCGCATATTTTTCCGACGCTCCACGCATTTTCTAGGGTTTTCCAGGTCGAAAATCGCAAAAACACTGCCCGGACGTGACACAACGTCCGTTTTGTGTCCGTTTTCGTTCCAACCTTGCGTGGAGGCCTACCTTGGCCGCGCCCACATGTACGCACACTTTGGTGCAGTTGCATGCATGCGATCACGTAGCCCCAGTGCAACCAGCTACTTGTCGGTCTGCCGGGAAGGGGGTTCCCAACTACGGTTTCTTTTCTACTCCGTCAAACCTCGCGACACTTTTTCCACAAGTTGGCATCACCATCCACAGCACCCACGCAAACTCGCGTATTTTTCCGACGCTCCACGCATTTTCTAGGGTTTTCCATGTCGAAAATCGCAAAAACACTGCCCGGACGTGACGCAACGTCCGTTTTGTGTCCGTTTTCGTTCCAACCTTGCGTGGGCGCCTACGTTGGCCGCCACCACATGTACGCACACTTTGGTGCAGTTGCATGCATGCGATCACGTAGCCCCAGTGCAACCAGCTACTTGCCGGTCTGCCGGGGAGGGGGTTCCCAACTACGGTTTTTTTTCTACTCCGTCAAACCTCACAACACTTTTTCCACAAGTTGGCATCACCATCCACAGCACCCACGCCAACTCGCGTATTTTTCCGACGCTCCACGCATTTTCTGGGGTTTTCCAGGTCGAAAATCGCAAAAACACTGCCCGGACGTGACGCAACGTCCGTTTTGTGTCCGTTTTCGTTCCAATCTTGCGTGGGGGCCTACGTTGGCCGCGCCCACATGTACGCACATTTTGGTGCAGTTGCATGCATGCGATCACGTAGCCCCAGTGCAACCAGGTACTTGTCGGTCTGCCGGGGAGGGGGTTCCCAACTACGGTTTCTTTTCTACTCCGTCAAACCTCGCGACACTTTTTCCACAAGTTGGCATCACCATCCACAGCACCCATGCCAACTCGCGTATTTTTCCGACACTCCACGCATTTTCTAGGGTTTTCCAGGTCGAAAATCGCAAAACACTGCCCGGACGTGACGCAACGTCCGTTTTGTGTCCGTTTTCATTCCCGCGCCCACATGTACGCACACTTTGGTGCAGTTGCATGCATGCGATCACGTAGCCCCAGTGCAACCAGCTACTTGTCGGTCTGCCGGGAGGGGGTTCCCAACTACGGTTTTTTTTCTACTCCGTCAAACCTCGCGACACTTTTTCCACAAGTTGCCATCACCATCCACAGCACCCACGCCAACTCGCGTATTTTTCGACGCTCCACGCATTTTCTAGGGTTTTCCAGGTCGAAAATCGCAAAAACACTGCATGGACGTGACGCAACGTCCGTTTTGTGTCCGTTTTCGTTCCAACCTTGCGTGGGGGCCTACGTTGGCCGCGCCCACATGTACGCACACTTTGGTGCAGTTGCATGCATGCGATCACGTAGCCCCAGTGCAACCAGCTACTTGTCGGTCTGCCGGGGAGGGGGTTCCCAACTACGGTTTTTTTTCTACTCCGTCAAACCTCGCGACACTTTTTCCACAAGTTGGCATCACCATCCACATCACCCACGCCAACTCGCATATTTTTCCGACGCTCCACGCATTTTCTAGGGTTTTCCAGGTCGAAAATTGCAAAAACACTGCCCGGACGTGACGCAACGTCCGTTTTGTGTCCGTTTTCGTTCCAACCTTGCGTGGGGGCCTACGTTGGCCGCGCCCACATGTACGCACACTTTGGTGCAGTTGCATGCATGCGATCACGTAGCCCCAGTGCAACCAGCTACTTGTCGGTCTGCTGGGGAGGGGGTTCCCAACTACGGTTTTTTTTACTCCGTCAAACCTCGCGATACTTTTTCCACAAGTTGCCATCACCATCCACAGCACCCACGCCAACTCGCGTATTTTTCAGACGCTCCACGCATTTTCTAGGGTTTTCCGGGTCGAAAATCGCAAAAACACTGCCCGGACGTGACGCATCGTCCGTTTTGTGTCCGTTTTCATTCCAACTTTGCGTGGGGGCCTACGTTGGCCGCGCCCACATGTACGCACACTTTGGTGCAGTTGCATGCATGCGATCACGTAGCCCTAGTGCAACCAGCTACTTGTCGGTCTGCCGGGGAGGGGGTTCCCAACTACGGTTTTTTTTCTACTCCGTCAAACCTCGCGACACTTTTTCCACAAGTTGCCATCACCATCCACATCACCCACGCCAACTCGCATATTTTTCCGGCGCTCCACGCATTTTCTAGGGTTTTTAAGAAAAAAGTACCCTACACCGATGTCCGGACGTGACGCGACGTGTGTTTCCTCTCTGTTTTTGTCCATATCGTGCGTGCAGGACGCACTCTCACACTAAGCGTCCTCTATATTTTCTTATGTTTTAGCAAGTATTTATGTACAAATGCATCATCAAATCAAAACTCTCGAATGAAATGGACAAAATAAATTTCACTCAAATTTCATTCAACATAGATAAAATGTTTTACATAGTCGGGCTAACTCAACGATTAAAAGTTCACCACATAAAGTCTACTACTTAGGCTTACAACGACATAACCAAATTAAATAAAAAACACAAAAAAAAAACTACTCGTCGTCGCTATCAACGAGATCAATGACGGCTGGGCCGTCGCCGCCGTCATCGTCGCTGCTGGACCGGTTCGCGAGGTCGTCCCAGTCTATCGGATCGTCGTTGGAATCCTCCTCCTCCGCCGCCGCCGGCGCTTGCTGCCACTCCTGCTGCCACTTCGGCGGCACCTGCTGCCACTCCGGCGCCGCCATCGCCGCTTGCTGCGCCGCCTCGGCCGCCTGGATTGCGGCCGCAATCTCGGCGGCCTCCATCGCCTCCGCCGCCGCCGCTGCGAGCTCCGGCGCCCGTAAGGGCGGCGGGTACCAGCGTGTCATCCGGATCGCCGTCCTCGCGGAGATGACCTGCTCGCGGCAACTCGATCCCGGTGGCGGCGGAGGGGCGGCCAGCGCGGCGGCGTGCGGTACACACCATGGCCGCCGCCACGTCTGCGGCGATCGTGCGGTCGAGGCGGCGCGCGAAGACGGCCGCTGCGGCCCGTCAGATCGGGGGTCTCACTGGCCGCGGCAAGGCGGAAGGCCGCCATCACCTCCCAATCGTCCTTCCCGCTCCAAAACCGCATTCGGCCTTCGATGTTGTCCCGGCCGCCGCTGTGGTTGCGGAGCTCCTCCTCTGTCGCACCGGGACCCGGCGTCGCAAAGCCCTCCGCGTCGATCTTCCAGTTGCGCGGGAGACGGCAGCCTGGCGGCACGGGGAGGTAGTAGTGGTGGAGCTCCTTTGTCTCCGGCCCTCCGATGCTCGTCGGCCATGCGTCGGGGGCGTCGGCGGCGGCGCCGCCACCGGTGCTGCTGCTGCCGCCGAAGAAAGCCATCGGGTGCGGGAGGTGGCGTGGAGGTGGAGGGTGCGAGAGGTGGCGGAAGAAAGCCGTCGGGTGCCGTTTTATAGCGGGGGGAGGGAGAGGCGGGCAGGCGGCGCCGTGGTTATTAACGCCGACGCGTTAATGCGCGCGGCAGGCGAGGCAGCGTTTGATCGTCGGGCGAAGCGAACGTCGCGTCGGGAGGGGGCAGGCCAGGCGGCGGGCCGGTCGGGTGGCAGCAACGGCGCGGCAGCCGAGGAGCCGACAACAACGGCGGCGTCGGCGGCGGCAAAGGGAGGCGGCAGCGGTGGCGTCCGCACGCTTGGCGCGGCGGCGAGCGAGGCGGCAGCGGTGGCGTCCGGCGGCGCGGCTGCGGCGGCAGCGGCGACGCGAGGACGCACGCGTGTGGAACCGCTGCGTGCATGCCGCCTCGGCGCCGTGATTGGCGGCCGACACGCCACACGACAGGTGTGCGATTGCGTGGGGTCGGCGGCGTGGGGGTGGGGCGGCGGCGCCACCGACAACGCGTTGACTGCGGCGGCAGTTCAATTTTTTCAGCGGTGGCGTCCGTGCGGCGCGGCGGCGCGAGGCGGCGGCGGTGGCGTCCGGCGGCGCGGCTGCGGCGGCGGCGGCAGCGCGCGACGCGAGGACGCGACGCGTGGAACGCCTGCGTGCATGCGCGCCTCGGGCGCCGTGATTGGCGGCCGACACGCCACACGACGGGTGTGCGATTGCGTGGGGTCGGCGGGCGTGGGGGTGGGGCCGGCGCGGCGCCACCGACAACGCGTTGACTGCGAGCGGCTGGTTCAATTTTTTTCCCTCCCGGGCGGGCGGCCGGCTTGTATTCATATACGTATACCTCCGTCTGTTTTTTTTTTTGCGGGCGGGCGGGCCGGCGGGGCAATCTTTTTTAAAATATGCCCATCCTACCCTTTGTTATGAATGGGTATTGGGCAATCTCAGCCCTCCTTGTGTTTACAGGGGGTCTACCGAAACGGAAGTGTTCCTTATAATATCATTGAAATTCTAGAAAAAGGATGACACTAGGCCAAGTAATGTAAACTGATGTTCGAATGGAGGATTAAAACATGTTGTAGTGCTCTACGAAGTGTCGTTCCAGTGGCCTAATGTCATCAGTATACACTAGAGCATATGAAAAAGGATGACATATGACATTTTCCAATGTAGTTGCTCATTCTATGGCGGTATAACACATGATATACGAAGTATACAAACAATGGAAATATCATTTTTAGTAGAGATGGAAGCCATGTTAGATCTACATATTCATATAATGGTAAGATTACCAACACAAGCTCATAGACTACAAACTTATCTTTGAAGGTCTATAGATGTCAACTCTTCCTTTAAGGCCTCCAACCTTTGTGAATCAACCTGAAAGTCTAAAAAACATGAACATGGTACAATATTAAAATATCTTGTTAAGGGAAATATACAAACCTTAGAGCATATGAAATATGGAAAACAAAATATCCTAAGAACGCATCCCTTTGTATCGGGTAAACCTCTATATTTCTGCAGAATATGATATATCAGGTTGTACTTAGGAATACCATGGTTCACTTCTCGATTTGTTTTTCACGGAGAGACGAGAGACCGAGTCGTGGCGGATACGCCCGCCACCGCCCGCATCGAGGTCGATTCGGCCACCATCGTGTGCCATCCTTCTGGATCCGGTCACAGGGATGACACACCAACGTGGGAACAAGAGAGGGTGTTCGGCGTATTCTTGGCGACAGATGTGGCCACCATGGTAATCTCTCAACTGCTTGTCCTCCTTTGTAGCACGCATTCACGCTGCTGCTTCCCCTCGGCCACCTTGTGGCCCGTTGTGTACGTCGCGGCATTATCCACCAGTTCTTGCACGGTGGGCATAAGGGAGCATGATGTGGTGGTGAAGGAGAGAATGGGACAGGCGTTGGCGTAGCCGAGTAGCCGAGGGGATAACGGTGGGCAGGTCGCCGGCGATTCAAATAATATTGAGAGAGATTGGAAAGAGATAATCATGAGAGATATAGAGATCGAGAAAGATAAATTAGAGATCGTTTCATGATTCTCTACACCCACATGTCATAATTTATCCATCACCATAAATTTACAGAGACTGAGAAAAAGAAATTATGGCCAGAGATTTAGAAAACATAGGATTATGTGCATAGGCTGGAATCATGAGAGAGATAGATAGAAAAAATAGTGTATAGGCTGGAATGGAAAGGAAGCAAATGGTAGGTAAATTATGGTGTGATTGATGGCAGATGGGAAAAAAGAAGACAAATTATGGTGATTAAATTTGTCACTAATTGGCCTACATGTTGTAGGATCAAAAGTATGTCTAGATGGGGGGTGATTAAAATAAAAGCTTATCCTTTTCCCAATTTTAGTCTTTGGCAGATTTTAGCTAACTTATCACAATTCAAGCAATCTCAACACAATTCAAGCAAGCATGCAAAGAGTATATGAGCAGCGGAAAGTAAAGCATGCAACTTGCAATATTGTAAAGGGAAGGGTTTGGAGAATTCAAACGCAATTGGAGACACGGATATTTTTGTCGTGGTTCCGATAGGTGGTGCTATCGTACATCCATGTTGATGGAGACTACAACCCACGAAGGGTAACGGTTGCGCGAGTCCACGGAGGGCTCCACCCACGAAGGGTCCACGACGAAGCAACCTTGTCTATCCCACCATGGCCGTCGCCCACGAAGGACTTGCCTCACTAGCGGTAGATCTTCACAAAGTAGGCGGTCTCCTTGCCCTTACAAACTCCTTGGTTCAACTCCACAATCTTGTCGGAGGCTCCCAAGTGACACCTAGCCAATCTAGGAGACACCACTCTCCAAGAAGTAACAAATGGTGTGTTGATGATGAACTCCTTGCTCTTGTGCTTCAAATGATAGTCTCCCCAACACTCAACTCTCTCTCTCTCTCTCACATGATTTGGATTTGGTGGAAAGAAGATTTGAGTGGAAAGCAACTTGAGGAAGGCTAGAGATCAAGATTCATATAGTAGGAATGGAATATCTTGGCCTCAACACAAGTGTAGGTGGTTCTCTCTCAGAAAATGCAAGTTGGAAGTGTAGGTTCGTTCTGATGGCTCTCTCCACGAATGAAGAGGAGGTGGAGGGGTATATATAGCCTCCACACAAAATCTAACTGTTACACACAACTTGCCAATCTCGGTGGGACCGAATCGTGAAACTCGGTCGGACCGATTCAGCAAATCTAGTGACCATTAGGATTTTCGGTGGGACCGACATGCAACTCGGTAGGACCGACATGGTTAGGGTTAGGGCATAACGTAATCTCGGTGAGACCGATTGCACAAACTCGGTAGGACTGATTTTGGTAATAAGCTAACCAGAGAGTTGGTCAGGTAAACTTGGTGGGACCGTTTTGCTCATTTCGGTGAGACCGAAATGTTACGAAAAGGAAACAGAGAGTTTACATTACAATCTCGGTGGGACCCATCGCTCATCTCGGTGGTACCGAAACGTTACGAAGGGAAACAGAGAGATTACAATCCCATCTCAGTGAGACCGAGATCCCTATCGGTAAGACCGATTTGCCTAGGGTTTGTGGCAGTGGCTATGACATCTGAACTCGGTGGCGCCGGATAGAATGAATCGGTGGGGCCGAGTTTGACTTTTGGTTTAGGTCATATGTGGATGTAAGAAAGTAGTTGAGGGCTTTGGAGCATATCACTAAGCATTTTGAGCAAGTAAGCCATTAAGCAACACCTCATGCCTCCTTGATAGTATTGGCTTTTCCTATAGACTCAATGTGAACTTGGATCACTAAAATATAAAATGTAGAGTCTTGAGCTTTGAGATTGAGCCAATCCTTTTGTCCTTAGCATTTTGAGGGGTCCACTTTTCTCATCCATGCCATGCCAATCATTGAGCTTTCTTGAAATATTCATCTTGAAATAGCATTAGCTCAATGAGCTATATGTTGTTAGGAATTACCAAAACCACCTAGGGATAGTTGCACTTTCAATCTCCCCCTTTTTGGTAATTGATGACAACATATAGATCAAAGCTTCGACAAATGATAGTAAGATTAAAAAACATTGTCGCTTTGAGAAGTATGTGAAATGTAAGAGCTCCCCCTAAATGTGTGCATAGATTAGGATTTGATTTGCACTGCAAATGCACAATGAGTTGGGATCATGGGTTACTCTTCCATGTCACATACACCTTGGTGGAGCGCTCAAAATGATAATAAATAAATGCATGCACTCATCACCAAGCAAAGTGAATGATCATATGGAGATAAAAGGATAAAGTCATCCAACAAGCATTAAGGTAGCATATGACCAAACACATGATCATCCAAGTATCTCACAAAAGCATAAAGTCTCAAACAAGCAAATAAAGTTCAACCACCAAAACAAGAGAGAACAAAAGCAACACACTCTCTCGAAGCCTATGATCTATACATTTTTCTCCCCCTTTGGCAACAAGTTACCAAAAAGTTCACAGAAAATGCATAGCACTAAATCGACTCTCAGGCTTGGTCTTCAGGTGGTGGTGTAGAGTGGCTCCTTGGACGAAGACTTCAGTTGATGTGGATGGAGCTGGTGGAGTAGGTGCTGGAGCTGGTTGCATAGAAGCTATAGCTGGTGCAGATGAAGTGGCTCACGGTGTGCAGGAGCGAACCTTGCGGTGATCTCTGGCTCCTGGGCACTCTGGCAAAAGCATCAGTAGTAGTCTTGCCCTTCCTCTCCTGCATGTCATCTTGAAGTTGCTCAACAACTAACTGTATCTCAGTGACCTTCACATCCAAGTCATAGAACTTCTACTCCATGATCCTCTCCAGGCTCTCCTGGTTTTGAGTCAGGGTGGCCAATCCCTCCTCAATCCTCAGAGTGGAGGCAATCAAGTAGCCAAGCTGATCATGCTTGCTCTTCAAGAAGTACTGAGATGCTTCATCAATGGTTGGTATCTTTGCAGCCTCTTCAGTCCTTGCCTTCTCCTTCTTTGCTTGTGCTTGCACAGAAGATGGTTCATCTTAATCCATTACCACTGTGTTGTCCTCAAAATCTGGATAGATGGGGATGTGTTCCTTGTCCAAGAGGTATGTGCCAGTGCCCATCTTGGAGTTGATTAGCTCCTGGATCTATGGGCATACCCACAACTTCTCTTCTGGTCTGCAACAGTCCTCTTGATAGTTTCCACTATGAGGCTCATGACCTTGAACTTTTGAGGCACATCAAATATGTGAAGTAGGTTGATAGCATGGCCTCTGATCATCTTGTGATCTCCAGACTTAGGCAAAAGAGAGTGCCTGAGGATTCAATTGATTGTTGGCAATCCTGACAGAAGGTAATGTACTGATCCAAACTTGTGTGTCTCAACAGCAGCATCTGGGATCTCTCTGTACATGTGTGCCATAGAGTTGTGATCCTTCTTCTTCTTGGCATAGACATCCAAGTCATCCTCATTCTCCTTAGGTGCATTGATCAACTTTGCCCATTCTTTAACTGATGATTGGTACCTAGTACCTTGGACATCGAGACAATCTTTCCATCTGGGTAGAAGTGAGCTGTGGAGTAGAAGCGCATAATAAGCTCATCATTCCACTTTGTGAGCTTCTGCCCAACAAAGTCATCCACTCCACAAGCATTGAAACTTTCATACACCCCTGGATAATGCTCTTCATTATTCCTGATGTACTCCCAGTCCACCCATCTCATATCACAGACAATTGGCTTCTTGTCAAGCAGCACTGTCTCATAGAAGTCCTGATGTTCCTTTGTATGGAACCTGTAGTCCACAACAGTTCTCCTCCTGACTGCATAGGGATCAGTCAATCTCCACTTCCTGAGTCCTGCATCCTTCCTCAGCTTCATATCCTTAGCTACAGGATGAACATCATTGTGATATGGAATTTTGGGCTTCAACTTTCTCAAGACATGTTCCTCATCATCTTCTTCTTCAACAGCAGCTTCGGGCACCGGGGCCTTGTTCTTCTCTCCAGCAGGAATGTTCCTTGTATTCCTCTTGGGTGCAGATTTGGGCTTTGGAGCAGCTGCCCTAGGAGCTTCTTTGGGCTTTGATGAAGCAGCCCCTGACCTGATGGCATCACTCATAAGCTTTTGAGCTTTGGGTGCTGGTGCAGCAACCTCTTCCTCTTCTTCTTCTTCCATCATGGAAGGCTTTCCAACAACCCTGGCCATGGTCTTCTTGACCCTTTCCTTCCTCTTCTTCCCTTCTGGAGCAGCCTCTTTGGGTTCAGATTCCAAAGGTACTTGAGTAGAGGTGTCGGTGTCAAAACCGGCGGATCTCGGGTAGGGGGTCCCGAACTGTGCGTCTAGGCGGATGGTAACAGGAGACAAGGGACACGATGTTTTACCTGAGTTGGGCCCTCTCGATGGAGGTAAAACCCTACTCCTACTTGATTAATATTGATGATATGGGTAGTACAAGAGTAGATCTACCACGAGATCAAAGAGGCTAAACCCTAGAAGCTAGCCTATGGTATGATTGTTGTTCGTCCTACGGACTAAAACCCTCCGGTTTATATAGACACGAAGAGGTTAGGGTTACCTGAGTCGGTTACAATGGTAGGAGATCTACATATCCGTATTGCCAAGCTTGCCTTCCACGCCAAGGAAAGTCCCATCCGGACACGGGACGAAGTCTTCAATCTTGTATCTTCATAGTCCAGGAGTCCGGCCAAAGGTGATAGTTCAGCTATCCGGACACCCCCTAATCCAGGACTCCCTCAGTAGCCCCCGAACCAGGCTTCAATGGCGATGAGTCCGGCGCGTAGATTGTCTTCGGCATTGCAAGGCGGGTTCTTCTCCAAATCCTGTGTACCTGTTGAATAGCGTCCGACTCCTTGTAAATATTGCGCTCCTTGGCTTCCACGCCCAATAATGTCCATCTTCCATGTGTTGAACAAATGCGAAAAGCCAGGGTATTTTTACATTTATCCCCCTAGCTGCGCAAATGAGATGCCTATAAAAGAGACGAGGATCTAGATCCAAATCACACCATCCTCCCTTCGCGAGCATTCATCAGAGCGCATCTGACAGAAATCCATTCCATCATGGACAGTCGACGCGGCTCCTCCTCTTGCCCTCCCAGCCCTCAGCCTGGAGATTGGGAGAGATGCTCCGTCCCGCACAGCGAGCTAGTGGCGCTCCAAACCAAGGGATTTCTTCCCCCAACCTTCATGGTTCCGGTTCGAGCCGGACTCACCACCTATAAGGGCGGAAAGCAAGCGAAGAGCGTCCCC
Organism: Aegilops speltoides; assembly: GCA_021437245.1. Classification (NCBI taxonomy): domain Eukaryota; kingdom Viridiplantae; phylum Streptophyta; class Magnoliopsida; order Poales; family Poaceae; genus Aegilops; species Aegilops speltoides. The sequence goes on along the minus strand of CM038143.1, from coordinate 563,373,476 downwards.
AGCCCCTCCAAAGGAGAGCGGGTATGCCTTGTCTCTTATTTGATAAGAGGGCTCGGATTTCCAATTCATCCGTTTCTTCGGGGGCTCCTGAAGTTCTACGGCCTCCAGTTGCACAACCTTACGCCTGCCTCCATTTTGCATATTGCGGGCTTCGTGGCCCTTTGTGAGTTGTTTTTGGGCATCGAGGCTCATTTTGCACTGTGGAAGAAGCTGTTCTGCCTTGTGCCCCGTTCTCAAGAGGGGTCAATATATCAAGTGGGCAGAGCCGAACTATGGCGCATCGCCGGGACCGAATATCTATCTGGAACCCCAAAGAAGGCGTCCGAAGACTGTCCTTCGGCATGGTTTTATATAGAAGATGTCCCCCTGCCGGACCCTATTCGGGTCGGCCTCCCTGAGTTTAACAACGCTCCTTTGAAGAAACGCCTAAGCTGGCGTCCATGGAGCCCTCAGAAGGAAAACGACAGGGACGTCCTTTACCTGATGAGCCGGATTAGGCTGTTAGCTCATTCCGGACTGACCATGATCGGGGTCATGGCCACATGCATTATGCGGGGGGTGCAGCCGCTCCAGTATAGAGGCCACCCCATGTGGGATTTCAACGAGGAGGATGATGCCACCCGCTGCGGCCGTAAGGGGCCGGGATCGGTTGCCGATCTGACGAAGATCTTGTCCGCATTGTACAAGGGAGAAGAGGAGGAATTTCTCCGCGTCAATCCGTAGGGCGGATTTTCTATGAACAATCCTCTAAGCTGGGTAAGCGGACATTAATTTTTGCCTATCCGATCCGTACTCCCATAGTCAAGTATCTCATTTTGTGATTTCGGCGCAGGAACTGTGCCGGGCCGTAAAGGATATAAACAGCCCGCGTCCACAATCCGAGGATCCGAAACGGTTCCACCAACTGAGCATCGATAATGCCTTGGTCGCCATTACGGCCAATTACCCCGGAATACTTCCCGCCTCGCAGGTAACTGAGACCAAAGTCCCAATACTTTGAAAATGACCCGTCCGTGTGTGTTTTTGATCACCATATACCAATGGTGTTTCGCAGGGGAAGTCCTTGAGGCGGAAGGCCGAGCCTGCGACGGCCTGTCAACAAGGGACAGCAAGGCCCAACAGGCCGAAAAGAAGTGCCGTCCAGATTGAAACGCCGATGCAATGGTATGGCATGTCATCTTGCTCCCAGGTTTTATTCCAGGGGGGCATACTAACGCTCGTGCTTTTTCAGGAAGAAGATCGCTCGCCGGACTATATCCGGAGAGGTTGCCAATCAATCCTTTGCTCGCCAGGCTCCAAAGCAAGGTCCAGAAGCGAAGGCGAACACGAGGCGTGCGTCGGATGCTCCTCCGATAGAGGATGCCGACAGGTTATCTGCCACCAATTCCGAGGTGGAGAGTGCCATGAATCACAGGCGTCGCCGGACAGTTCTTCGTGACGCATGTTTCTCCCCAGAGGCATTGGATGCCTTCAATTCGGGAGATGCGCACCTCCATGCCGCTCAAAATGGTCTAGCCAGAGCCACGGAGCAGTATGTAAAAGACATACGGGTGAGAAAATTTGACAGTTATATATGCCAGTAGCCCCCGAGACTTAAAATAGTTAGAATAACTAATTTAAGGATCATTTATTGTGCACGATCTTACAGAAAAGAATACCCAACTGTCACAGGAGCTGGAGGAGTGCAAAGCCCAACTTGTGGCCGCACTAGCCGCAGCGGGGGAAGCCAAAGAGACCCCCACTGGTAATATATGCTTCCAAACATAAGTAATTTGTGAAGTGCGGCGTGTGTATAAGTCTGACAATAATATTGCAGATGGCGTCGGGGTAGATCCGGACAAGCAATAGCTCATGCGCCGGTTAAAGGCCGGCGAGAATGTGCTTACAAGGGTGAGGCAGGAGAAAAATAATCTCCAAGATGCCAACACCCAATTGGGTGAGAACTAAAGAATGTTCGTGCTCACTACGACTCCGTTAAGGAGAATCGGCGGCTTCGACGTGGCATTTTTAGTAAGTGCTTGAGCGAACTTTGAAAAAGAGTTCGCGAAGAAGTCGACTAACGAGTTATATGCGTAGGTATGCTCACATGCCGTCCTGCAGAGGAAATGCCCGGTTCTACGGGTGACCTTCTTCCCGAGCTCTTGCAACTACACGAACGAGTTCGGCAGGTGATGAAAGGCGTCGCCCAGGCCTTGTGGCCATCTGTCTCCCTGTCCGAAGGCCTTGGAGAGCTTGCAGAGAGGCTTCAGGGAGCGCGGCAGCGCTACTGCTTATGGAAGATATCGGCCTGCCGTCAAGGCACCAGGGAGGCCTGGGCATGGTGAAGACGCGGTACACGAAGGCTGACCCAAACCACATGGCCGAGATCGGACCTGCAGGGCCCGATGGGAAGGAGATCCTTGTGAGCTTAGTGTACGGCCAAGTAGAATTGGCCGCAAAGTATTCCCAATAGGACTGTAAACTGGACAGCCTGTTGGATGGCATTGAAGAGGAATATGCCCAGTCAAGTTGACTATGTAATTTAAGATGTCATGTAAAATGCCTTCTAGCCGGATTGTAGATCGTTTGTCATAGCGGACCTTTTCGCTTCAACCTCGGGACCCAATAGTCCGGAGTGTGTCCGAATACCCTCGCGGTTATATAAGAACCGGGCATGCGTGGAGACGGCGTAGGGGTCATTAGTGCTTTATCGGACAAGCGCCCAACTAGTTATGTTATATTACATGGTTAGTAAGAAACATCTTCCAGGAGAATAGTTCCGTTAGGGGTTCCTTTCACGGGGCATGCCCTAAAGTGCATGTCGGACTGCGAAAAAAGCAAAAAACATCCGGGGCAGATAAATAAATAGATAAGAAATCATCTTTTAGTTCACCGACCGAATATTCCTTAAAACGCTAACTTTCGGCTTCACCCGGTCGAGGTACACATCCGGTGACCCGGCGATAACAATCGCAGAGGTGCTCCTTTACCGCCTAGCGAACAATCGGGAGCGTGGGGTAAGCACAGAGCCGAGCAACCCAGCTTGGCCAAAACTTAAGTCATATCGATGCATATAATGGTGAATAAAAGGTACATGCGGAAGTGTGACACATGTGTTGGGCATGAAGCCCGTATAAATAAGCTTCATTAAAGAAGCCCCTGTATAATGGCGCGGATAGCGCGTCAAGTGTGTGCGAACAATGCGCAAACAAGCTTTCAAAGGCTATAATAGAAAAGGAGGGAGAAGGAGAAAAACAGAAGACAGCTAATATGTAAAATATAGACGGGGGAAGGAGACGAACTCAGAATCCGGCTCTTAGGCATAGAATCTTCGGAGACGGGCTGCGTTCCATGGGTTCGGCTCGAGTCAATTATCCGATGCATCCCGCAGACAGTACGCTCCACCGGTCAGGACTTGGTCGATGATAAAGGGACCTTCCCATTTGGGCTTGAGTTTGTCCTTTTTCTTGTCCGGCAAGCATAGAACTAACTCGCCAACGTTGTAAGTTTTGGCCCGTACTTCTCTGCTTTGATATCTTTGAGCTTGCTGTTGATAGAATGCGGAACGGGCTTTTGCCATGTCACGCTCCTCCTCCAATGCGTCCAAATTGTCCTGCCGATCGAGCTCGGCTTCTCTTTCTTCGTACATGCGCACGCGAGGTGAGTCATGAATTATGTCACAGGGCAGAACTGCCTCTGTGCCGTATATCATAAAGAATGGTGTAAATCCGGTGGTGCGATTCGGAGTGGTCTGCAGCCCCCAGAGTACGGAGTCGAGCTCCTCTACCTAGTGTTTGTTAGATTCCTTGAGGGACCGCACTAATCTGGGTTTGATGCCGCTCATGAATAGACCATTTGCTCGCTCGACTTGACCGTTAGTTTGAGGGTGATAGACTGAAGCATAGTCGAGCTTGATGCCCATGTTTTTGCACCAAAGTTTAACCTCGTCGGCCGTAAAGTTCGTGCCGTTATCAGTGATGATGCTATGGGGGACGCCATAATGGTGTACGACCCCTGATATGAAGTCTATCACCAGTCCGGATTCGGCCGTCTTAGCAGGTTTGGCCTCTATCCATTTGGTGAATTTATCCACCATGAGCAGTAGGTATTTTTGCTTGTGGGTTCCTCTTTTAAGGGGTCCAACCATGTCAATCCCCCAGACCGCGAAGGGCCAGGTATGGGTATAGTTTTGAGGGCGGTGGGTGGCATGTGGCTTTGATTAGCAAAGAGCTGGCAACCGACGCATCGTTGGACTAAGTCATGAGCATCTGCCGGACGTCGGCCAATAAAATCTGTCGGAAGGCCTTGCCTACAAGGGCCGACTACTGGCGTGGTGCCCGCCGAGTCCGGCATGAATTTCAGCCAGAAGATTCCGCCCTTCCTCTTCGGAGATACACCTTTGAAGGACTCCGGTTGTGCTTTTCTTGTAAAGCTCTCCCTCATGGACCTTATAGGCTTTAGATCACCGCATTATGCAGCGGGCCTCGTTTTGGTCCTCGGGAAGTTCCTGCCTGGTTAGGTAGGCTAGGAATGGTTCCGTCCACGGGGCAATGACTGCCATTATTACATGGGCTGAGGATGTTACTTCGTTGGCCGAACCGCTAATTGTGTCAGAATGTTCGGTGTCGGGCAGCGCGGTTGGGTCCGGGTTATTATTTCCGGATTCCCCCTCCCATAGTACGGATGGCTTGAACAGCCTCTCTAGGAAGATGTTGGGAGGGACAGCATCGCGCTTTGCGCCAATGCGTGCCAATACCTCTGCTGCCTGGTTGTTATCCCGGGCTATATGGTGAAATTCGAGCCCCTCAAACCGAGCTGACATTTTTAGGACGGCGTTGCGATAAGTTGCCATTTTCGGATCCTTGGCATCGAAGTCTCCATTTATTTGGGATATCGCGAGGTTCGAATCCCTGCGCACCTCTAGGCATTGAATGCCCATGGAGACTGCCATTCGGAGGTCATGTAGAAGGGCCACATACTCGGCTGCATTGTTGGAGTCTGTATACATTATCTGGAGTACGTATTGAACCGTATCTCCGGTTGGGGACGTCAGAACGACGCCAGCCCCCTGACCAGCCAACATTTTGGACCCGTTGAAGTGCATGATCCAGTTGGAATATGCGCCGTGCTCTTTAGGGAGTTCGGCTTTAGTCCATTCGGTGACGAAGTCGGCCAAGACTTGCGACTTAATAGCTCGCCGTGGCTTATAGGTTATGTCGAACGGGAGAGCTCAATGGCCCATTTGGCAATCCGGCCCGTCGCTTCGCGGTTGTTTATAATGTCATTAAGAGGTACTTCGGAGGCTACTGTTATCGAACACTCTTGAAAGTAGTGTCACAGCTTCCGGGATGCCATGAACACTGCGTATGCTATCTTCTGATAATGCGGGTACCGTGACTTGCATGGAGTTAGGACCGTGGACATGTAGTAAACTGGTTTTTGAAGGGGGAACTTGTGTCCGTCCGTTTCTCGTTCGACAACGAGCACCGCACTCACCACTTGATGAGTTGCCGCGATATATAATAGCATTGGTTTGCCTATGTTGGGCGCGGCCAGGACCGGGTTTGTTGCCAATATGGCTTTTATTTCTTGAGTCCGGCCGTGGCGCATCATCATCCACTTGAAGTGTTGATTGCAGCGGAGGAGGCGATAAAGGGTAATGCCTTTTCTCCTAAGCGGGAGATAAAGCGGCTTAAAGCCGCCATGCATCCGTCAATTTTGTATTTGTTTGAGGTCCTTTGGGATATCAATTGTGTGAGCTCGGATCTTAGCTAGGTTTGCTTCAATTCCTCTACCGGATACAATGAAGCCCAAGAGCTTTCCGGCTGGTACGCCGAAAACACATTTTTCTGGGTTAAGCTTAATGTCATATGTTCGGAGATTATCGAACGTGAGCCTCAAATGGTCGACTAGAGTTTCGACGTGCTTGGTTTTGATGACCACATCGTCTACGTATGCCTCCACTGTTTTGCCGATCTGGTTTGCCAGACATGTCTGAATCATGCGCTGATATGTTGCGCCGGTGTTTTTGAGCCCAAAGGGCATTGTGTTAAAGCAGAATGGGCTGTATGGGGTGATGAATGCCGTTGCAGCCTGGTCGGGCTCTACCATCTTAATTTGGTGGTAGCCGGAGTATGCGTCGAGGAAACACAATGAATCATGTCCTGAGGTAGCGTCGATAATTTTATCAATGCGGGGGAGGGGGAAGGAATCCTTTGGGCAAGCCTTGTTGAGGTCCTTAAAATCGACGCATAGGCGCCAGGATTTGTCCTTCTTTGGTACCATCACCAGGTTTGCTAGCCAGTCCGGATGTTTTATATCTCTGATGAATCCGGCCTCCAATAATTTGGCTAGCTCCTCTCCCATGGCCTATCTCTTGGGTTCGGAGAAACTCCAAAGAGCTTGTTTGGTGGCTTGAATCCTTTTAGGATGTTTTTGTGCTTTCGGCCAGCCGGCGTGGGATTCTGGCATGTCGAAGGGTGCGAGCAAAGATGTCCCAATTTTGGCGTAGGAATTCTCGTAGTCTGGCGTTTACATCAGGGTTTAATTGTGCCCCAATGGAGGCCGTTTTGTAGGGTCCGTTGGATGGACTTGGAATTTGACTATTTAGTCCGCTGGTTTAAAGGAGGTGGACTTGGATCTCTTATCGAGTATCCGTCGTCCCTATTCACCATGGGCGCTTGTGCGATGAGTTCCTCGGCCGCTAGGGCTTGGATAGTGCCTCAAGGGCGGTCTGGCTGTCTTGTTTTTGCCACGAGTGCTATGTCGGGTCACTAGCAAGAGTGATGATTCCGTTGGGCCGGGCATTTTGAGCTTCATGTACCCGTAATGGGGTATAGCTTGAAAAATTGTGAATGCCTCTCGCCCTAATAGGCGTGATATCCGCTGCTGGCGGGCCACTTGGGCGTGACCTCCTCGGACTGTAATTATCCGGTGTGCGAACACCACATCCGTGTGATTTTTCTGTCTGACATGCTTCCCAACCGGGATTATTCCTCTAAAGGTTGTCTTTGCTTCGCTCAATGTGGCTCCGATCTATTTCCATTTTTACGAGGGTTTCCTCGTAAATGAGGTTCAATCCGCTGCCACCGTCCATGAGTACCTTGGTAAGGCGATAGCAAATCCACTATTGGATGAGGACCAATAAAGCTGGTGCTCGGGCTGTTGAATTTAGGTTAAATCCTTTGGCATTAAAGGTAATGGCCGTGTCACTCCATGGGTTTATTGTTGCTACTTGGTAGACTTCGGCAAGGTTGCGGAGTGTTCATTTCCGCATATTATTTGATGCGAAAGTCTCGAAGACTATTAATACCTTACTGGTATCCTTGGGCTGGTGCTCTGAAGTTAGAAGCTCTTCGCCACTTTTGGCCACCTGCCGTAGTATCCAACATGCTCTAAGGCTATGAGTTGGAGTGGTGCCCTCTGTACTATGAATTCTGCAGGGTCCATTGAGCCATCCTTCCAATACGGTTCCATGCCCTATAGAGGGTTTTTGCTTTTTGGTATTTAACCCAGGTGCCTGGCGATGATGCACCCTTTTATTTCGGACTGGGATTGTATTCAGGGCCGGATTGTCCCAAAAATTGATTTCGGTTTTCCAGGCGCTTTCCATCGCATAGTACTTTCGTACTATGGACGTCAAGTCAGCGAAGCGTGTGATTTCACGACGACTTACGGCGTTGAGAATTCCCTTGTCCATGCAATTATTGCAGAAGAATGAAATTGCGTCCTCCTCATGGCAATCCTTTATCCTGTTTATGACCAGGAGGAATCTGGCCCAGTAATGGTATACTATTTCTGCGGGCTCTTGCCGGATTTGGGATAGATCGCTTGTGTTTGGGTGGGCGGGTGGAATTAAATTCGGAACCCCGTCCAATCTAAAACTCAGGGGCCAAGAAGTTTCCGAACTTGGGAGCTTGGGTTCTTGGATGTTGTCCAATGAATCTAGCCCGCTGCCTGACTTTAGGTTCAAGGCTTGAGTGACGTCCTCCCCTCCGCGGGAATCCGGCATGGAGGGATCGGGAATCCGGACATAGCTATGTTGGGGAACGTAGTAATTTCAAAAAATTTCCTACGCACACGCAAGATCATGGTGATGCATAGCAACGAAAGGGGAGAGTGTTGTCTCGTACCCTCGTGAACCCGAAGCGGAAGCGTTCTGGCGTAGAGGAAGTAGTCGACGTTCTCCTCGCGATCCAACCGATCCAGCGCCGTTACTCCGGCGCCTCCGAGTTCTTGACACGCGTACAGCTCGATGGCGCTCCTCGGGCTCCGATCCAGCGAGCTTGGGGAGGAGAGTTCGTCGGCCGACGGCGTGGTGGCGATCTTGATGTTCTACCGGCGCAGGCTTCGCCTAAGCTTTGCTACGATATGACCGAGGTGGAATATGGTGGAGGGGGCACCGCACACGGCTAAGAGCGATCTCAAGGATCAACTTGTGTGTTCTAGGGTGCCCCTGCCCCGTATATAAAGGAGCAAGGGGTGCGGCCGGCCCTAGGAGGAGGCGGAGGAGTCCTACTCCCACCGGGAGTAGGACTCCCCCTTTCCTAGTTGGATTAGGACTTGGGGGAGGGAAGAGGAAGGGGCGCCCCCCTCTCCTGTCCTATTCGGACTAGGGGGGGGCGCGCGGCCTGCCTGGGCGGCCCTTCCTCTTCTCCTTATGGCCCACTAAGGCCCATTAACCCCGGGAGGTTCCGTAACCCGGTGTTCGGTAAAATCCGATTTCACGGAACCATTCGAACTCAAACATAGGCTTCCAATATATCAATCTTTATGTCTCGACCATTTGAGACTCCTCGTCATGTCCGTGATCACATCCGGGACTCGAACTTCTTGGTACATCAAAATACATAAACTCATAATATTACCGTCATTGAAACCTTAGCGTGCGGACCCTACGGTTCGAGAACAATGTAGACATGACCGAGACCGTCTCCGGTCAATAACCAATAAGCGGGACCTGGATGCCCATATTGGCTCCTACATATTCTCGAAGATCTTTATCGGTCAGACCGCATAACAACATCGTTGTTCCCTTTGTCATCGGTATGTTACTTGCCGAGATTCGATCGTCGGTATCAATACCTAGTTCAATCTCGTTACTGGCAAGTCTCTTTACTCGTTCCATAATACATCATCTCGCAACTAACTTATTAGTTGCAATGCTTGCAAGGCTTAAGTGATGTGCATTACCGAGAGGGCCCAGAGATACCTCTCCGACATTCGGAGTGACAAATCCTAATCTCGAAATCGCCAACCCAACATCGCCTTTGGAGACACTGTAGTACTCCTTTATAATCACCCGATTCGTTGTGACGTTTGGTAGTACCAAAGTGTTCCTCCGTAAGCGGAGTTGCATAATCTCATAGTTATAGGAACATGTATAAGTCATGGATAAAAGCAGTAGCAACATACTAAGCGATCATGTGCTAAGCTAATGGAATGGGTCATGTCAATCAGATCATTCAACTAATGATGTGACCTTGTTAATCAAATAACAACTCCTTGTTCATGGTTAGGAAACATAACCATCTTTGATTAACAAGCTAGTCTAGTAGAGGCATACTAGTGACACTCTGTTTGTCTATGTATTCACACATGTATTAAGTTTCCGGTTAATACAATTCTAGCATGAATAATAAACATTTATCATGAAATAAGGAACTAAATAATAACTTTATTATTGCCTCTAGGGCATATTTCCTTCAGTCTCCCACTTGCACTAGAGTCAATAATCTAGATTACATAGTAATGATTCTAACTCCCATGGAGTCTTGGTGTTGATCATGTTTTGCTCGTGGAAGAGGCTTAGTCAGCAGGTGCGCTACATTCGAGATCCGTATGTATCTTGCAAATCTCTATGTCTCCCACGGACTAAATCCGGATGGAATTGAGGCGTCTTTTGATGTGCTTGGTCCTCTTGTGAAATCTGGATTCCTTTGCTAAGGCAATTGCTCGATATTGTCACGAAGATTTTCATTGGACCCGATGCACTAGGTATGACACCTAGATCGGATATGAACTCCTTCATCCAGACTCCTTCATTAGCTGCTTCGAAGCTGCTATGTATTCCGCTTCACATGTAGATCCCGCTTCGACACTTTGTTTAGAACTGACCAAGCGGCAGCTCCTCCGTTTAGTGTAAATCGTATCCGGTTTGCGATTTAGAATCGTCGGATCGGTGTCAAAGCTTGCATCAACGTAACCGTTCGATGAGCTCTTTGTCACCTCCATATCGAGAAACATATCCTTAGTCCTTTTCGGTATTTCGGGATGTTCTTGACCGCTGTCGATGATCCACTCTTGGATTACTTTGGTACCTCCTGCTAAGCTTATAGCAAGGCATACATCGGTCTGGTACACAGCATTGCATACATGATAGAGCCTATGGCTGAAGCATAGGAACATCTTTCATTTTCTCTCTATCTTCTGCGGTGGTCGGGCATTGAGTCTTACTCAACTTCACACCTTGTAACACGGTAAGAACCCTTCTTTGCACGATCCATTTGGAACTTCTTCAAAATTTTGTCAAAGTATGTGCTTTGTGAAAGTCAATTAAGCGTCTTGATCTATCTCTATAGATTTTGATGCCTAATATGTAAGCAACTTCACGAGGTCTTTCATTGAAAACTCTTATTCAAGTATCCCTTTATGCTATCCAGAAATTCCATATCATTTCCGATTAGTAATATGTCATCTACATATAATATTAGAAATGCTCTGAGCTCCCACTCACTTTCTTGTAAATCTGAGGCTTCTCCAAAAGTGCATATAAACCCAAATCTTTGATCACACTATCAAAGCGTTTATTCCAACTCGAGATGCTTGCAGTCCATAAATGGATCATTGGAGCTTGCATACTTTGTTAGCTCCCTTTGGATCGATAAAACCTTACGGTTGCATCATATACAACTCTTCTTCGAAATCCATTCAGAATGCAGTCTTTACATCCATTTGCCAAATTTCATAATCATAAAATGTGGCAATTGCTAACATGATTCGGACAGACTTAAGCATTGCTACGGGTGAGAAGGTCTCATCGTAGTCAATCCCTTGAACTTGTCGAAAACCCTTTGCGACAAGTCGAGCTTTGTAGACAGTAACATTACCGTCGGCGTCAGTCTTCTTCTTGAAGATCCACTTGTTTTCTATTGCTTGCCGACCTTCGGGCAAGTCAACCAAAGTCCATAATTTGTTTTCATACATGGATCCCATCTCAGATTTCATGGCCTCAAGCCATTTTACGGAATCTGGGCTCACCATCGCTTCTTCATAGTTCGTAGGTTCATCATGATCTAGTAGCATGACTTCCAGAACAGGATTTCCGTACCACTCTGGTGCGGATCTTACTCTGGTTGATCTACGAGGTTCTGCAGTAACTTGATCTGAAGTTTCATGATCAACATCATCAACTTCCTCACTATTTGGTGTAGATATCTCAGAAACCGGTTTCTGCGACAAACTACTTTCAAGTAAGGGAGAAGGTACAATTACCTCATCAAGTTCTACTTTCCTCCCACTCACTTCTTTCGAGAGAAACTCCTTCTCTAGAAAGGATCCATTCTTGGCAACAAATGTCTTGCCTTCGGATCTGTGATATAAGGTGTACCCAACAGTTTCCTTTGGGTATCCTATGAAGACACATTTTTCCGATTTGGGTTCGAGCTTATCAGGTTGAAGCTTTTTCACATAAGCATCGCATCCCCAAACTTTAAGAAACGACAACTTTGGTTTCTTGCTAAACCATAGTTCATAAGGTGTCGTCTCAATGGATTTTGACGGTGTTCTATTCAGTGTGAATGCGGCCGTCTCAAGAGCATAACCCCAAAACGATAGCGGTAAATCTGTAAGAGACATCATAGATCGTACCATATCTAGTAAAGTGCGATTCTGACGTTCGGACACACCATTACGTTGTGGTGTTCGGGTGGCGTGAGTTGCGAAACTATTCCGCATTGTTTCAAATGTAGACCAAACTCGTAACTCAAATATTCACCTCCACGATCAGATCGTAGAAACTTAATTTTCTTATTACGATGATTTTCAACTTCACTCTGAAATTCTTTGAACTTTTCAAATGTTTCAGACTTATGTTTCATTAAGTAGATATACCCATATCTGCTTAAATCATCTGTGAAGGTGAGAAAATAACGATATCCGCCACGAGCCTCAACATTCATCGGACCACATACATCTGTATGTATGATTTCCAACAAATCTGTTGCTCTCTCCATAGAGCCGGAGAACGGGGTTTTAGTCATCTTGCCCATGAGGCACGGTTCGCAAGTGCCAAGTGATTCATAATCAAGTGACTCCAAAAGTCCATCAGTATGGAGTTTCTTCATGCGCTTTATACCGATATGACCTAAATGGCAGTGCCACAAATAAGTTGCACTATCATTATCAACTCTGTATCTTTTGGTTTCAACATTATGAATATGTGTATCACTACTTTCGAGATTCATCAAAAATAGACCACTCTTCAAGGGTGCATGACCATAAAAGATATTACTCATATAAATAGAACAACCATTATTCTCTGATTTAAATGAATAACCGTCTCGCATCAAACAAGATCCAGATATAATGTTCATGCTCAACGCAGCACCAAATAACAATTATTTAGGTCTAAAACTAATCCCGATGGTAGATGTAGAGGTAGCGTGCCGACCGCGATCACATCGACTTTGGAACCATTTCCCACGCGCATCGTCACCTCGTCCTTTGCGGTGTTAAGCAATCCGTAGTCCCTGTTTGAGTTGCAAATATTAGCAGCAGAACCAGTATCAAATACCAGTGCTCTGCGAGCTCTAGTAAGGTACACATCAATAACATGTATATCACATATACCTTTGTTCACCTTGCCATCCTTCTTATCCGCCAAATACTTGGGGCAGTTCCGCTTCGGTGACCGATCGCTTGCGGTAGAAGCACTCGGTTTCAGGTTTAGGTCCGGACTTGGGTTTCTTCTCTGAGCAGCAACTTGCTTGCTGTTCTTTTGAAGTTCCTTCTTCTTCCCTTTGCCTTTCTTCTTGAAACTAGTGGTCTTATTGACCATCAACACTTGATGCTCCTTCTTGATTTCTACCTCCAGCCTTTAGCATTGCGAAGAGCTCGGTATAGTCTTTACTAACCCTTGCATATTATAGTTCATCACGAAGCCTTTGTAGCTTGGTGGCGGTGATTGAAGAATTACATCAATGACACAATCATCCGGAAGATTAACTCCCGGTTGAGTCAAGTGATTGTAATACCCGGACATTACGAGTATGTGCTCACCGCGAACTATTCTCCTCCATCTTGCAGCTATAGAACTTATTGGAGACTTCATATCTCTCAATCCGGGCATTACATTGGAATATCAACTTCAACTCTGGAACATCTCATATGCTCCATAGCGTTCAAAACGTCGTTGAAGACCGGTTCTAAGCCGTAAAGCATGGCACACTTGAACTATAGAGTAGTCATCGGCTTTGCTCAGCCAGACGTTCTTAACGTCGTCGGTTGCATCGGCGGCGAGGCTGGCACCTAGCGGTGCATCCGGGGCGTAACTCTTACGTGCAGCAATGAGGATAATCCTCGAGTTACGGACCCGATCCGTGTAATTGCTACCATCATCTTTCAACTTTGCTTTCTCAAGGAACGCATTAAAATTCAACGGAACAACAGCACGAGCCATCTATCTACAAACAAACATAGACATGCAAGATACTATCAGGTACTAAGTTCATGATAAATTTAAGTTCAATTAATCATATTACTTAAGAACTCCCACTTAGACAGACATCTCTCTAGTCATCTAATTGATCACGTGATCCAAATCAACTAAACCATAACCGATCATCACGTGAGATGGAGTAGTTTTCAATGGTGAACATCTTATGTTGATCATATCTACTATATGATTCACGCTCGACCTTTCAGTCTCCGTGTTCCGAGGCCATATCTGCATATGCTAGGCTCGTCAAGTATAACCTGAGTATTCTGCGTGTGCAAAAACTGGCTTGCACCCGTTGTAGATGGACGTAGAGCTTATCACACCCGATCATCACGTGGTGTCTCGGCATGACGAACTTTGGCAACGGTGCATACTCAGGGAGAACACTACTTGATAATTTTAGTGAGAGATCATCTTAAAATGCTACCGTCAATCAAAGCAAGATAAGATGCATAAAGGATAAACATCACATGCAATCAATATAAGTGATATGATATGGCCATCATCATCTTGTGCTTGTGATCTCCATCTCGAAGCATCTTCGTGATCACCATCGCCACACGGCGCGACACCTTGATCTCCATCGTAGCATCGTTGTCGTCTCGCCATCTATTGCTTCTCGACTATCGCTACCGCTTAGTGATAAAGTAAAGCAATTACTGAGCGTTGCATTTCATACAATAAGCGACAACCATATGGCTCCAGCCGATTGCCGATAACCGGTTACAAAACATGATCATCTCATACAATAAAATATAGCATCACGTCTTGACCATATCACATCACAACATGCCCTGCAAAAACAAGTTAGGCGTCCTCTACTTTGTTGTTGCAAATTTTACGTGGCTGCTACGGGTTTAAGCAAGAATCAATCTCACCTCGCATCAAAACCACAGCGATACTTCGTCAAATAGACTCCGTTTAACCTTCTCAAGGACGGGCGTAGCCACACTCAGTTCAACTAAAGTAAGAGAGACAGACACCCGCCAATCACCTTTAAGCAGCGAGTGCTCGTGGCGGTGAAACCAGTCTCGCGTAAGCGTCTGGCGTAATGTCGGTCCGGGCGCTTCATCTAACAATACCGCTGAACCAAAGTATGACATCTGGTAGGTAGTATGACTTGTATCGCCCACAACTCACTTGTGTTCTACTCGTGCAAAACATCAAACCATAAAACCTAGGCTCGGATGCCTTTGTTGGGGAGCGTAGTAATTTCAAAAATTTCCCTACGCACACGCAAGATCATGGTGATGCATAGCAACGAGAGGGAGAGTGTTGTCTCGTACCCTCGTGACCGAAGCGGAAGCGTCACAGCGTAGAGGAAGTAGTCGACGTTCTCCTCGCGATCCAACCGATCCCAGCGCCGTTACTCCGGCGCCTCGAGTTCTTGACACGCGTACAGCTCGATGGCGCTCCTCGGGCTCCAATCCAGCAGAGCCGGGGAGGAGAGTTCCGTCAAGACGACGGCGTGGTAGCGATCTTGATGTTCTACCGACGCAGGCTTCGCCTAAGCACCGCCACTGATATGACCGAGGTGGAATATGGTGGAGGGGCACCGACACGGCTAAGGAACGATCTCAAGGATCAACTTGTGTGTTCTAGGGTGCCCCTGCCCCGTATATAAAGGAGCAAGGGGGTGCGGCCGGCCCTAGGAGGAGGCGGCGGAGGAGTCCTACTCCCAGGGAGTAGGACTCCCCCCTTCCTAGTTGGATTAGGACTTGGGGGAGGGAAGAGCGAAAGGGGCGCCCCCTCTCCTGTCCTATTCGGACTAGGGGGGAGGCGCGGCCTGCCCTGGCTGGCCCTTCCTCTTCTCCCTTATGGCCCACTAAGGCCCATTAACCCCGGGAGGTTCAGTAACCCCGGTGTTCCCGTAAAATCGATTTCACCGGAACCATTCGAACTCAAACATAGGCTTCCAATATATCAATCTTTATGTCTCGACCATTTCAAGACTCCTCGTCATGTCCGTGATCACATCAGGGACTCGAACTTCTTGGTACATCAAAATACATAAACTCATAATATTACCGTCATTGAAACCTTAAGCGTGCGGACCCTACGGTTCGAGAACAATGTAGACATGACCGAGACACGTCTCCGGTCAATAACCAATAGCGGGACCTGGATGCCCATATTGGCTCCTACATATTCTCGAAGATCTTTATCGGTCGACCGCATAACAACATACGTTGTTCCTTTGTCATCGGTATGTTACTTGCGAGATTCGATCGTCGGTATCAATACCTAGTTCAATCTCGTTACGGCAAGTCTCTTTACTCGTTCCGTAATACATCATCTCGCAACTAACTTATTAGTTGCAATGCTTGCAAGGCTTAAGTGATGTGCATTACCGAGAGGGCCAGAGATACCTCTCCGACATTCGGAGTGACAAATCCTAATCTCGAAATCGCCAACCCAACATCGCCTTTGGAGACACTGTAGTACTCCTTTATAATCACCCGATTCGTTGTGACGTTTGGTAGTACCAAAGTGTTCCTCCGTGGCAGGAGTTGCATAATCTCATAGTTATAGGAACATGTATAAGTCATGGATAAAAGCAGTAGCAACATACTAAACGATCGTGTGCTAAGCTAATGGAATGGGTCATGTCAATCAGATCATTCAACTAATGATGTGACCTTGTTAATCAAATAACAACTCCTTGTTCATGGTTAGGAAACATAACCATCTTTGATTAACAAGCTAGTCTAGTAGAGGCATACTAGTGACACTCTGTTTGTCTATGTATTCACACATGTATTAAGTTTCCGGTTAATACAATTCTAGCATGAATAATAAACATTTATCATGAAATAAGGAACTAAATAATAACTTTATTATTGCCTCTAGGGCATATTTCTTTCAAGCTAGTCCTTCAGATAGAAGAAGGGACGCTGCATTGTTCCTCTACCACAGCAACGTGGTGGGTAACCTGGGAGAGTTAATCTCACTCAGATCGGGTTTAAGCCCAATCTGATCATAGTCTGTAGCGAGTCCCAGGGCGGCGATGCGATCCAAGAGCTCGTTTAAGGAAGAGAGCTCCATCGGATCTAACTGCTCGGCGAGTTCCGAGTTAACGTGAAGATTGCTTTCGATGACCCGAGAAGTCATCGTCGGTGGCAATGACGAACAGCGGTCATAAGGAAACCGCCTATCCGGAGAGTTTGGCCGATAGCCAAAGCTCCTTTAGCTACGATGCCGTCTTTGAAGGCGGGATGGGGCATCCTTCTGATGGCGGCGACGCAGAGGAACTCTCAATGAAAGCACCAATGTCGGTGTCAAAAGCTGGCGGATCTCGGGTAGGGGTCCCGAGCTGTGCGTCTAGGCGGATGGTAACAGGAGACAAGGGACACGATGTTTTACCCGAGTTGAGGCCCTCTCGATGGAGGTAAAACCCTACTCCTGCTTGATTAATATTGATGATATGGGTAGTACAAGAGTAGATCTACCACGAGATCAAAGAGGCTAAACCCTAGAAGCTAGCCTATGGTGTGATTGTTGTTCGTCCTACGGACTAAAACCCTCTGTTTTATATTGGCACCGAAGAGGGTTAGGGTTACACAGAGTCGGTTACAATGGTAGGAGATCTACATATCCGTATTGCCAAGCTTGCCTTCCACGCCAAGGAAAGTCCCATCCGGACACAGGACGAAGTCTTCAATCTTGTATCTTCATAGTCCAAGAGTCCGGCCAAAGGTGATAGTTCGGCTATCCGGACACCCCTAATCCGGGACTCCCTCAAGAGGCTCTGTCCTTAAACATGGGAATTCTTCTGGCAGGTGCTTTGGTCCTCATACCAGGCTTAGTGGCAGCAGTTGTGCCATACTCCTTCTTGAGCACCTTCTTCTTGGAAGTGGCCTCATCCTCAACAGCCACATACTCTTCATCCTCAGACTCTGAGGTTCTCTTCTTTCTGGCCCTGGTGGCTGCCTTGGGTAAGTTGCTGGGTGTACTCCTGCTACCCTCGTCATAGCTGCTAGATGGACTAGTGCCCTCACTCATCTGAACCTACTCCTCAGACTTGTTCTGACTGTCACTTTGATCAGACATGTTGCAAACATTGACAACAGACCCTGTGAATAGATATAGATGAGGTAGAGTAGATGAGCATCACAAAATACAGAGGTTTTTGCAAAAGAATGAGTTAAAAACTTAGTTTTAGTTTTCCACAGAAAGCATTTCGGATCTACCGATTTGTAAACTCGATGATACCGAAGCAGCTTTTGGAACCTAAACTAGTGAACTCGGTCAGACCGAGTCACAGTTCGGTGGCACCAAGACTGCTTGGGTTTCACAAAGTCCTGAACTCGGTCACACTGGTTTCCAATTCTCGGTCAGACCGAGAATCACATGTGCAATGGCCTTAGCCGAATTGGTGGAACCGAGTTCTACAACTCTGTTGGTCCGAGATGGTTTTGGCAGAAACCTAACCCTAAATTTTCAATTCACATCTAATCTACGAGTGTTTTCGGTCAATAAGATGATCTCAATCGTGGCAAGGTTAATGGCAAAACAATGTGCTAGGAATTCAGAGTTAGGATTAGCACAAAGATCAAGTCCATACCCTAATTCGGTGATGGACTTGCTACGGCGGCAACGGCGGAGACGATTCCCGTTGACGGCGGCGGAGACTAGCGGCTGGAGGCAGCTGGCGACGAGGATGATGATCCGAAGACCTAGGGAGGCATAGCAGGCTAAGCGCGGGCGAAAGAGTTCGGATAAATTTCCAAAATTGATCCGTGGATATATATATAGCCTGACCCTGTCGGTGTGACCGAGTGGAACAACTCGGTGGCACCGAGATGCATAACTGCAAGCAGTTACAGCACCTCGGTGTGACCGAAAAGTTCAAATCGGTTGCACCGAGATTGAAAACCTAGATCGACTTAGTGATCTCGGTATGACTGAAATGGAAGAATCGGTCAGACCGAAATGCACAAAGAAGTTTTGGAAGTTTAAGTCTATGATGAATCGGGGACTCCGAGTGCTCCTCACACAGAGTGGTTCGAATCTGACTTGATCAACTTTTGTGATGTAGCATGAATAGAGTTTGAGACAAGAAAATCATAGATAGCTAGAGAAGGTTCTTAGGCATTCTTGTCCATCCACTTGGCAAAAGAAAAGGAACCAAACAATCAAATCAACAAGTGGATGTCCTCGAATGAGTAAAATATGCAACCAACATGCTCACACAATAAAATGGCAAATGAAATATGTGGCAAATCATGCACAACCAATTCTAGCATCTATCAAGCAATTGGCGATGACTAGGTCATCTATGTATGAGTATATTGACTTAGGAGTCAAATGAGAACATTTGATCATAGGTCATACTCATCGTTTAAGCACAAGCGGGGTTACCACTTTTACGTAAAGCATTGTTGTGTTCACACCATTAGTGTTGTTTGACTCAATTCTTAGAGTAAAGCTCCCCCTAGATGTGAGATCCCCCCTAAGAGGGATGAACTAACATTGGGTTTTGTCGATGATGACTTCATGTAGGTGTTGAATATGTGGATGCTCAATGTTGATGTAGATCATTTGGAGCAATTCTTTGGAGTGAGTTGCACTTTCAATACCTACACGGGTTAGTCCCACAAGGAACAAGCAAGGATATCCATAGACATAGAGTGATGCACACACAAGATGATGTCTATGAAAGCATTAGGTTACCTTGTCCCTTGTCTTACCAACAAGAGGGTTTGTGACTCCTTGAACTAGTGCAAGATGTGGAAGTTGATTGCACTTGTTCTTGCCAAAATGGTATATGAGTGAAATATGTTGGCGGAGTCACCCTCAAGAACTCTCTAGTTCTTCTTCTTCGGGATCCACATCATCTTGATGGGAATCCTTGGAGTTGTAGTCATACTTGATGAAGTAGAACTTGATGTAGTCTTGGGAACCCACTTGACCAAGGCCTTAGGAGCTTCTTCAAATGCATCAATCTCCTCTTGAAGCTTATCCTTGCCTTTTTGCTTGTGGTCTTGTGGTGGAAGATCATCTTGAGCTTGTGTCCCTTTGGAGGAAGTAGGATCATACTTCTCTTGTTGAGGAACAAACTTCGTCTTGGGGTATTGATCTTCTTCCCACTCAACTCCATTGGCATTGAACTTTCGTTCAAAACCAACACCTTGGTTCTTCCGGTGCCTTCCTTGCTTGCGTACAATTTCCTCGAATTGCTTACTCCCGGCAAGGCTCTTGTAAACACCTTTCTCTATAATTCCCTTCAATAAGCTATTTTCTTTCTCAAGTGTAAGTTGGCTAAGAGAATCATTAGTGGAATCAAGAGAACTACTAGAAGCAACAACATTGGATTTAGCATGATTAATGTTACTACTAGAGGAAGAATCCTTCTTGTTCTTTTTACTATACTTGACTTGAGGCATGTAAGTAGATAAGAGTAAACGCTTGGCAATATAAGAAGAGCTTTTCTTACGAAGATCATCATTGATTGCCTTTAAGAACTCATGCTCTTCCTCAAGGTTGAGCTTTTCAAAGCGTAACTTCTCATGAGTCCTTAAAACTTCTTAATGGTCTTCTAAGATAGTTTCATGAGCTAACTTAAGAGTGTTTAGTTCTTTAGTTAGAAGCTCAATCTTCTCCTTATCATTGTCATTTGTTTTATCTTGATTAGCATGATTAATTGACGTTTCATCATAGTATTCATCACTAGAGTTGTCAACAAGTAAATCATCATCACCTAGCAAGTCATCTTCGTCACTGTTGAAATCAACATACTCGGGGTGTGATACCTTTGGGCCTTTAGCCATGAAGCATCTTCCAAGTCCTTCATTTGGTGAATCAAATATGGCGTAGGAGTTGGTTGACACAAGTGCTAGACCGGCAACACCTTCATCTTGAGTATATTCGGACTCGGAGTGATAACTTCTCTCGGAGTGATTGCCGGAGTCGGAGCCGGATACCCATTCACCAACATGAGCTTGATGTCTTCGTTTTGTGTAGCTCCTTGATGACTTGTCCTTCCTTTCCGAATCCTTGCTTCTCCGGGATGTTCTTCATTCATAACGATCATCTCTACTCCTTCTCTCTCTTGGTGGTGATTCTTCTCTTCTACTTCTCCTCTTAGGTGATTCTTCTCTTCTTTTGTAGGGTGCCGTACACTCATTGGAATAGTGTCCGGGTCTTCCACAATTATAGCAATTACGCTCTCGGCTAGAAGATTGTCATTGTAGGACCTTGACCCGGAGCTTCTTTCTTTGCTTCTACTCTTGTAGAACTTGTTGAAGTTCTTCACCATTAGGCTCCAGTCTTTATTGAAGGTTTGTTTCTCACTTGATGATGTGGGGGCTTCACATGAGGCTTTGTAAGCACCACTTGACTTATTGTGAAGTTCCTCCTTATCCTTGAGTGACATCTCATGAGCAACAATTCTTCCAATGACTTCCGTTGGCTTGAGATCTTTGTAATTGGGCATCATTTGGATCAATGTGCACACGGTATCATATTTTCTGTCCAAAGCTCTTAGGATCTTCTTGATGATGAATTTGTCGGTCATCTCTTCACTTCCTAAGCCAGCAATCTCATTTGTGATAAGAGCAAGCCTAGAGTACATTTTAAGACACCTTCACCATCCTTCATTTTGAACTTGTCAAGCTGACTTTGAAGCACATCCAACTTGGATTCCTTGATGGAGTCGGTACCTTCGTGCATATCAATCAAAATATCCCAAATTTCCTTTGCATTCTCAAGACGGCTGATTTTTGTTGAATTCTTCGGGGCACAATCCGTTGAAGAGGATATCACAAGCTTTTTGTATTGCAGCATCTTCAACTCTTCCGCGCTAGCTTCACGGTTCGGTTCTCTCCCATCAAAGAATTCACCTTGCAAGCCAATACACACAATAGCCCAAACGGCGGGGTTATGTCCAAGAATATGCATTTTCATCTTATGCTTCCAACTAGCATAATTAGTACCATCAAAGTAAGGACCTCTACGGTGCTAGTTTCCCTCGCTAGATGCCATACTCTCCTAGGTTGTGAAACCAAGGCTATGACTACCAAAAGCTATGGAAATCAAAGCAAATGGAGACCATGGCTCTGATACCACTTGTAGAATCGAAAGTATGTCTAGAGGGGGGGGTGATTAGACTACTTGACCAAATAGAAGATTATCCTTTTCCCAATTTTAGTCTTTGGCAGATTTTAGCTAACTTTTCACAATTCAAGCAATCTCAACACAATTCAAGCAATCATGGAAAGAGTATATGAGCAACGGAAAGTAAAGCATGCAACTTGCAAGAATGTAAAGGGAAGGGTTTGGAGAATTCAAACGCAATTGGAGACACGGATGTTTTTGTCGTGGTTCCGATGTTGATGGAGACTTCAACCCACGAAGGGTAACGGTTGCGCGAGTCCACGGAGGGCTCCACCCATGAAGGGTCCACAAAGAAGCAACCTTGTCTATCCCACCATGGCCGTCGCCCACGAAGGACTTGCCTCACTAGCGGTAGATCTTCACAAAGTAGGCGGTCTCCTTGCCCTTACAAACTCCTTGGTTCAACTCCACAATCTTGTCGGAGGCTCCCAAGTGACACCTAGCCAATCTAGGAGACACCACTCTCCAAGAAGTAACAAATGGTGTGTTGATGATGAACTCCTTGCTCTTGTGCTTCAAATGATAGTCTCCCCAACACTCAACTCTCTCTCTCTCTCACATGATTTGGATTTGGTGGAAAGAAGATTTGAGTGGAAAGCAACTTGGGGAAGGCTAGAGATCAAGATTCATATAGTAGGAATGGAATATCTTGGCCTCAACACAAGTGTAGGTGGTTCTCTCTCAGAAAATGCAAGTTGGAAGTGTAGGTTCGTTCTGATGGCTCTCTCCACGAATGAAGAGGAGGTGGAGGGGTATATATAGCCTCCACACAAAATGTAACTGTTACACACAACTTGCCAATCTCGGTGGGACCGAATTGTGAAATTCGGTCGGACCGATTCAGCAAATCTAGTGATCGTTAGGATTTTCGGTGGGACCGACATGCACCTCGGTAGGACCGACATGGTTAGGGTTAGGGCATAACGTAATCTCGGTGAGACCGATTACACAAACTCGGTAGGACCGATTTTGGTAATAAGCTAACCAGAGAGTTGGTCAGGTAAACTTGGTGGGACCGTTTTGCTCATTTCGGTGAGACCGAAATGTTACGAAAAGGAAACAGAGAGTTTACATTGCAATCTCGGTGGGACCCTTCGCTCATCTCGGTGGTACCGAAACGTTACGAAGGGAAACAGAGAGATTACAATCCCATCTCAGTGAGACCGAGATCCCTATCGATAAGACCGATTTGCCTAGGGTTTGTGGCAGTGACTATGACATCTGAACTCGGTGGCGCCGGATAGAAAGAATCAGTGGGGCCGAGTTTGACTTTTGGTTTAGGTCATATGTGGATGTGAGAAAGTAGTTGAGGGCTTTGGAGCATATCACCAAGTATTTTGAGCAAGTAAGCCATTAAGCAACACCTCATCCCTCCTTGATAGTATTGGCTTCTTATATTTACTAATTGGAGGTACCATAGGAGGCACCACATTAATTCTTAGAATTAACGAATACTGACCGTTGGATTGATATATAATGTATCTATAGCCATCAGACGAAAGATAAGACATGTTGTCTCATACTACCACGTACGGGAGTCTTAGTCCCAAGAGACTCTACCTTTTATAAAAAAAAAGGAAATCTTTCTTTAAAAAACAAAAATATGGGGGTCCTATGCTACCACGTATGGGTGACTTTCACCCTTGGGTCTCTCTTGGTTTCCTAGACAAAAAGAAATGTAACTTAAAAAACATAACCAGGAATTTTCATACGTGAAATCACTTAACGTAACAAAAGTAGAAAAATATACATTAATTTTCATGCTCCAAAAAATCATAATTAATCATAAACCAATTATATTAAAATTTATGGTCAAGCTCAGTTAGGCGACCATGCCATATACATTTTGAATGGAAAAACGACACGTACCAAAAGTACAAACAATGATTAAACCCACACGCACGAAAAATTGTCCTAGATATCCAAGTTCAAGTACTGACTAAAACAAAATCCATTTGCCTTCTCCATTCATAAAGAAAAGAAGATATGTTATCGAATAAAGATACACACAAATGAAACTTTCTTAGGCCCAGTGTTAGAAAAAGCGTCCATGTCCAAAATATCATCAAAATAAAAACCACCTGTGTGCTCCCATGAGAAAAAACAAATTAAAGTCCCGTACAAATAAATGCTCCCCAGAGCGCTTAGAAAAAGATATGCATGAATGTTTTTCAGCCATGTGCATGTTCCCATGAGAAAAATGAAATTAAAAAAACCACGTACAAATAAATGCTCCCGGAAGCATTACGTTTAGAAAAAAAAAGTCTATTCATGAATGAATTTTTTTCATTCCTTGCGTAAGAAAAGAAACATGACCAAGATAAAATAAATCAAAAATGAAAAGAATATCTCTCCCTAACGCATCCAAATTGTAGTTGATTTGTAATTTTTGTAAGCTTTGACCTGGTATATGTACCAATTATTTCAAGACTCAGTAGCTCATCAAGTCAAGAAAGGTTCAATCGATAGAAACATATTAGTGTGTCTCTACAGTTCTATTCATCTACTTTAGGACACATGATGTGTTTGACCAACAAGTATAGGTATCCAAAAATGTTGATGTGACAAATGAATTTACAAAACAATGTTAAGACAGAGAAATTTCTAGCCCGTGCAGCCGCACGGGTAGATGACTAGTTTCCTATAGACTCAATGTGATCTTGGATCACTAAAATATAAATTGTAGAGTCTTGAGCTTTGAGCTTGAGCCAATCCTTTTGTCCTTAGCATTTTGAGGGGTCCACTTTTCTCATCCATGCCATGCCAATCATTGAGTTTTTCTGAAATATTCATCTTGAAATAGCATTAGCTCAATGAGCTATATGTTGTTAGGAATTACCAAAACCACCTAGGGATAGTTGCACTTTCACATGTCTAATAAGATGTGCGGGAGGGAGGCTAGCTGGACGAAGTTTGGTCAGGACGTGGTATTTCTAGTTGAAAAGGGGGGAGACTAGTGTAGAATCTGGGCTTATGGTGGAAGAATAGAAAACTGAAACCTGGGCTATTGGATTGGATAGGGACGACACAGATTGGACGGGAGGCATCTCAGCCACTTATTGTACATTTGATGAAAACCCCCTCCCGACGTTTAGATATAAAACATGTTTTTTGCAGTAACAACCCCAACTTTCTGATATCCAATCTGCACAACTTCAAATCTTAACAGTGTGGAGGCCATTCTGTTCCTAGTAAAAGCAAAGGTGGTCCAAGCTGGACACAGCCACAAATA
This sequence comes from Aegilops speltoides, assembly GCA_021437245.1. NCBI lineage: Eukaryota > Viridiplantae > Streptophyta > Magnoliopsida > Poales > Poaceae > Aegilops > Aegilops speltoides. The sequence goes on along the minus strand of CM038143.1, from coordinate 563,348,433 downwards.
TGGGAGTACATATCAAGCACAAATTTTTTAAATACATGTCCAAGTGGATCATCCCAGGTAGAAATATTAATTTGAGTGCATGTCATCCATCCTAATTTGAGTACACAAGGGACATACATATATCACTTAGTACATAATGTGACGCAATAAATTTGTACTACATGAACAGCAAGACCCGGGTATGAAGGACTGAAAAAATCCCGCTGAATAAGCATCGCTACCAGAGCTTGCATTGGGTCATCTTGATAGCACATGGAAGAAAGTTTTTCCCCTTTTGTCTCCGGTTATAATGCTTCTTACTCATCAATCTTCATGTGCTGGAAAAGATGGCACCAAACAAACCATTCAGTTATTAGCACAAGACGTGTAAGTGTACTTTAAATATGCATCGACAAGATATTGTACTAGCAGGGAATACTTGGCTGTGTGGCATTTGAAAAGATGGCACCAAACAAATATGCATGCTCTGCGTAGCAGAAAAAATGCTTGACTTCTAAGAAAGGAAACGTGAAACTCTAACAGCAACCAAACAAATAAATATATTGCATGGAAGAAAAGCATTTTATGCGCTTGCGTGGTTGTGGTGATTCTACCACTGTCATCGATTTCATTTTATTTTTGCTTCAGGGCTCTATCATAACCGGACCCCAATCAGCATGTGTTCATGTAGTGCTCAAATAATATATAGTGGTGATCCGAGGAACTATAGTTTTTCTTTTATTATAGTCTATGGAACAAGTAATTTACTACTATCAGTGGACAAAATGCATCCTACAACACTTGGCCACCCATTATGATACGGCAAATATAATGTGCACCCAGAAAGAGTAGAGGGCGAAAGGTTACAGTGAATGCAAACTGAAAACAACAATGATGTACTTACTCAATCTCAAAGTCCTACTTGTTTCACAACAGCAATAATATCTCAGTCAATGATCTTTGAAATGAATAATGGAGACAGGTGTATATCTACCGCTCTTTTTATAACAACTAGAATTGCTATACTTCCTTAAAGCAAACATGAGAGAGTTATATAGGTCCGTTGTTTCAATCAGAGATAGAAAAATTCTGGGAATGGCCTAACCTACTACGACGTAGGGCATTCCAGAGATGGTTGCTTGAGAAGGTTTAGCCTAAGTACAAGGATATAAAATACAGGAAAACACAGTACATGTTACGGTGTTACCAGGAAATTTTCATTTCCAAAAGGCTTGAAGCAGCAAAACCCGATTCCTATATATTATTTTGTGTAAGTTCTGATGCTGCAACAAGTGTTTTCCTCACAGTTCCCACAAAATATGCAATAGTATAGCGTGTGGATGATATTTTTGGCTTCTCTAACAAATGACATGCGAATGGGGTGGATTAATTATCTTATCTGTCTGCTATTAGAATACATGGCTCCAGAATATTTTCTAGAGATCAAACTCTTCTTGGTTGATTTGGAAAATGAGGATGGAATGCGCTCGCGATATGAATTAAAACTGGAATCCCACAAAATGATTTACTGGTCTGTGTACTGATGAGCTCAATCGCATAAAACATGAATCCAGCACTGCCCAAGGAAAGCATGGAAGCAAAGTTAAAACGTAACCATTTCTTACACAAAACATAGAAGAACAGTTAGTTAACTGAAAAGGCTGAAGCAACATCAATCAAGCCATTTCTCTTCATATCATAGCTAAACAAAGACCAAGTTCTTTGTGGAAGGCATCAAGTTATCATTGGTAGCATGATTTTGATTTTTGTAGTTATTGTTGACAAGTATAGTGTGGAAACTGAAGTCTAATCCTGAACCATAGACACTAAGATGAATGCTAATTAATGTTTGATGTGGTTTTTAGTGTTCTCGAAGGGTTCTGGTTGCCTAGTCATGTGAAAGAGATGGATATGGTTCTTGTTGAGCACAACACGGTACAAAATATGAGCTATAATGACTAATGTTGAAAATGTGCAATCTTCAGAACCATGTGTTGTTGGATATCATACCATAGCTAATACATAGCACTAAGCAGCCTGCTTTGAAAAACCGGTCAAAGCCATCCAAGTTGGTCACTATTAAATGCTAAGCGTCACAGGATAGGGGAGCCACCATTACAGAGAAAGAAATAGGAGGGAGAGGGGGAGGTAAGTGGGACAAACAGAGCTTCATGCTGAGCCTGCGAGGTGAAGAAGGCGAGTAGGTCAAGCTCCACCAGCTTGGATCTGGCGAGTAGATCCACGGCCTGATCAAGGAGTGGCGGGGAGGAGGATACCATGGCAGCAGCGGCCGGGCCACGGACGAAGATGTGCAGTGCGATGTTGGAGCGGGAGGGAGGAGGCAGGGAGCATGTGTCGTGGGAGTAGTCGTCGTCCACCACGGACGCACCGGATCTGGGCAGCCGCCACCGTCGGCGAGCGATTGGGGAACGGGAGAGCGCAGGAGATGTGTTGTTTTGAAGGAGAAGGACCTGCAGCAAAATAGTGGGGAGCTGTAACGCCCCAAGACCGACGCTCCAGAAGGCTTCCAGCTATTTTGTTGTGGCCATGTGTTTTATTTTTGTTTGTTGCAATCATCATGACAACATCCGCATTGCATCGGCACTCGTTGCCGTCATTGTTTTTAAAACTTGCATCTGCTCGTAGTTGCCGCATCCCCCTGCTTTTGTTGACCGTTCGAAGACAAACCTTGTTCTTCATTTTCCCTCTTGCCTAAACCGGAGTCTCTCTGTACAGTGCTCAAACCTCTCGCGCGCGTCCGAAATCTTCCCCGAACCCGACCCGGGCTGTCGTCACCGTTGGATCCGGATCATCCCCTAACATCTATAAAACATCTTTAGTTTCTTCTTTGACTCTCCTAACCTATCTATCTCGAACCGTCCGATTATAATCGGAGGATCGAAGTAGCCCCTAAACTAACCTACCTGCTATATAACCAGACAAAACCCTAAAATCTAGGGAGATGTCCCATCCATCCCGTCTCGGCCGCCACCACTTTCTTCCTCGGGATCTCATCCCGATCCAATTCCACCAACCGAAGCCGCTTCCTCCTTCCTCGTTTTCCCCATCAGGCCAACCATCTCCTCTCCCTCGATCCACCCATTCCCGCAGCTCCTCCCCACGGCTTCCAGATCGAGCGAGCTCGATCTCCAGCAGCAGCGCCTTGGTTGCCCGCAGCTCCATCGCCGCCGGGAACGAGTCCCTCCGCCCCGTCAAGTTCCTGGCGCCTCAGCGTCACCCTCGCGACCCCGCCGCCTCCAGTGAACGTCGCCGGCGACCACCTTCAGCAGGACCCCGCGCCCCTGCCTCTCCCTTCCTCTTCCTTCTCTCCTCCCTCTCTCACCTGCTCTCTCTCTGTTTGTGCAACAGGGAGCCCCCGACGAGTTTGCGCCGGCCATCCTCGCCTCCCGCGCCCGGACGTCGTCGTCCTCGAGCTCCCCAACCCGTTCACGCCTACCTCGCCTCCGGTGAGTTGCCGCTGTTCAGCAAGGCCCCCTCGTGACCTCCCTGTTCCCTTCCCCGATTCGCTTCTCTCTCTGAAACTCCCTCTGTTTTCTCTGGGCAGCCATGCCATGCCTCTTTAAACAGGACATGCATGATACTTGTTTGTGCATCATGACATGTTTATGCTTGTGTGTTTACCATGTTGTATGCTTCTTTCCGGTTTGCTTCTCTCGTTAGCTTTGGTTTCGTTCCGGAGTTGTGAGGATTCGTTCGACTACGTCCGTTTGTCTTCCTCATGGACTCGTTCTTCTTCCTTGCGGGATTTCAGGCAAGATGACCATTACCCTCGATATCATTTCTATCTTTGCTTGCTAGTTGCTTCGTTCTATCGCTATGCTGCGCTCCCTATCACTTGTTTACCATGCCTCCCATGTTGCCATGTCAGCCTCTAACCTTTTCACCCTTCCTAGCAAACCGTTGTTTGGCTATGTTATCGCTTTTGCTCAGCCCCTCTTATAGCGTTGTTAGTTGCAGGTGAAGTTGAAGATTGCTCCATGACGGACAGGATTATGTTGGGATATCACAATATCTCTTATTTAATTAATGCATCTATATACTTGGTAAATGGTGGAAGACTCGGCCTTATGCGTGTTGTTTTGTTCCACTCTTGCCGCCCTAGTTTCCGTCATACCGGTGTTATGTTCCTTGATTTTGCGTTCCTTACGCGGTTGGGTGATTTATGGGACCACTCCTCCAGCAAGGCCCAACCTTGGTTTTACCATTTGCCTCCTAAGACTTTTCCCTTGGGTTTTCGCGAGCCCGAGGCTCATCTTTATTTTAGCCCCCCTCCCCCCCCGGGCCAGTGCTCCTTCGAGTGTTGGTCCGAACCGAGCAACTTGTGGGGCCACCTCGGGGAAACTCGAAGTCTGGTTTTACTCGTAGCTTGACTTATCCGGTGTGCCCTGAGAACGAGATACATGCAACTCCTATTGGGATTTGTCGGCACATCGGGCAGCTTTGCTGGTCTTGTTTTACCATTGTCAAAATATCTTGTAAACCGGGATTCCGGGACTTATCGGGTCTTCCTGGGAGAAGGTATATCCTTCGTTGACCATGAGAGCTTGTGATGGGCTAAGTTGAGAAACCCCTGCAGGGTATTATCTTTCGAAAGTCATGCCCGCGGTTATGTGGCAGACGGGAATTTGTTAATATCCTATTGTAGAGAACTCGACACTTGACTTATTTAAAATGCATCAACCGCGTGTGTAGCCGTGATGGTCTCTTTTCGGCGGAGTCAGGGAAGTGAACACGGTTTTTGGGTTATGTAGGAATGTAAGTAGTCTTCAGGATCACTTTTTGATCACTTCTAGCTTCTCGGCCGTTCCGTTGCTTCTTTTCTCGCTCTTATTTGCGTATGTTAGCCACCATATTTACTTATTGCTTGCGACAACTCCACCTCATTACCCTTTCCTACCCATAAGCTTAAATAGTCTTGATCTCGCGGGTTTTGAGATTGCTGAGTCCTCGTGACTCATTAGATACTATCACAACAGTTGCAGGTGCCGATGATACCAGTGTAGATGATGCAACCGAGCTCAGATGGGAGCTCAACGAAGATCTTAGTTGTTGCTATGTTTTATTTCTTGATGATCAGTAGTGGAGCCCAGTTGAGACGATCGGGGATCTAGCATTTGGGGTTATCTTCTTTTCATTTGGATTTGACCGTAGTCGGTCTATGAGTGTATTTTGGATGATGTATGAATCTATTTATGTATTGTGTGAAGTGGCGATTGTAAGCCAACTCTCTTTATCCCATTCTTGTTCATTACATGGGATTGTGTGAAGATGACTCTTTTTGCGATAAAACCTATAATGCGGTTATGCCTCTAAGTCGTGCCTCGACACGTGAGAGATATAGCCGCATCGTGGGCGTTACAGGAGCAAAGGGACATCCTTGCACAGAACTATGTTGTTATAAGTATAGATCCATCCTTTCTGATCCGTGCCATACATTCATAATCCAACGGTCCAGGATACTTTTTCTATTCTTTCACTGTAAGCTCAGATTCTACACCAGTGTCCCCCCAGAAAAGGGAACCTTAGGTTCTTTTTAGATAGTAATTAAATATAAATATTATGCTAAAATTAACCATTGTCGCTTATTTATAGTGAGCTTTTTTACTTCATTATATTTGTTATGTCGATATACAACTTTCATTAACATGTAGTTTTCATTAAACTTAGAAAAGTTGACAACATATTATTGTTTTTAAATATATATAATACAATGTTATTTTTCATATAATGCTAGCACTTATTGGTGGGAACATACTTTTAGTATATTTATATAGTATTTTGCAACATAAGTTATTTTCATTATTTCATATTTGATATTTTGACTCTTATAAACATTTCGTTCAAATAATAACCACGATGAAAGCTAAAATTGAATGCCACCATAAATTAGTATGGACCTCAAAATTACTTAATCATAGTGCTTGTGTATGTGAAAAGTTCCATTTGAGCATTATATGATATCTTGGTCAAAACCTTTAAGGCGCGCTATCAAACAAATACCTAGATGTAAGTTTCTAGAGTGTATCTACTGATATTTTTGTTTTGCGCCACGAAAAACATAGAAAATCATGTTAATATTTTATTATTTAATATATTGTGAGCATAATTTTTCAAATAATTTTTAAATTTACACCGGTCAAGTTTGAAATGTACATCAAGTGAAGCACTCATCCCATCTTTATTAAACTCTTATTGTTTACAAAGATAACATGTAACACACGACAAATCTACATAGATTGTACTACAACTCATTCATTACAGATCCTATTGCTAACGACATGTGAATTGGGTGAACACGTAGCCTGAACTACCGGCAACAAAATATCTCGAGAGAAACAACAAGAGCTAGAGGTCAATCGGTCAGTCAAGGAGGAGATTGCGCAACCGCTGCCATATAGCGATGATCACAAGCGAGTTGACGCCGAAAGTCATGGTGTCGAATGCGCGAATTGACGATGTTAAGCACTGCATCGACCTATTTGTTTTGTAGCTTATAGCATTGTGGATTGCTGATCCCGCTTGCCATGGGATATTTGAGTTCTGGCTTAGTACCTTTTCTCCTTGGAACTTGCTGTCAGTTCCGACCGGCAGGCTGGATCGCTACCCCTTCTCAATCACGAAGATAATTCTACGCTGCATCCCTTGGCTTCGACGTAAGAAATGTGAAGAGAACTGGACAAGATCAGGCTAGGTACGGATGCATGGTGCTCGTTGCGCTGACCACGTGCCGTGCCATTTTTTCCAAGCCGATTCTTTTGTTCGTTTTCGAAGGGATCGACTTGTTGAGCAGTTGTAAAAGTCCACATGCTTGTGTGTGCAAAACACGGTGGATCTCCTGATCCGCAGGGTCGTCGACCGTGACGTGAAAGAATGACAGCTCGCACACGGGGTAAAAATACTGATAAATTTCTGTTAGTAGCGTACGTTTAGCTAGCACACGTACTGCAAGAGCCTAGGCGCCCAACCAACTGCTACTGCTAAGAGCATCTCCACTCGTTCGCCCTCCAGCGCACCCGGCGATTGCGTTTTGGCCCATGCGTTGGCGGTTTTTTCGCCCGGGGGCCGATCCAGTTCCCAGCCGCGGCCCCAGGTTTCGGCCCCAAAACGCACACAAATTCAAACTTGTCTTTTCCCGCTGCCAAAAAAGTCACAAGTTCGGCGATCAACGGCGACTTGCCACACAGTTCGGCGATCAAGCATACACGAAAGTTCGGTGTTCGAAAGGAAGGATGCGTAGAAAAAGGAATCCATCAAACGACGGGCTCCTCCGGCGTGGGACTGACCGGCGTCAGCGTGCTCAGCGTCGGCGTGGCTTCTGTGCTCGGGCTGGTCGGCGTCGGCGTGGCTTCATCACTCGGGCTGGGTGTCGGCGTTGGGGTCGGCGTGGGCGTAGGCGTTGGGATCGGCGTGGGTCTAGGCGCGCATGTGGGAAGGTGATGTTCGGGTTGAACCCACCATGCACGTTGTCGTCGGAGTAGCCAGGAGAGGGTGCGTACCCCCAGGGCGGCGGCGGTGGCGAGAAGTTGGTCGGCGACACGACGCTCTGTTGGCTCCACGTAGCTTGCGGGTAGTGGCCGCTGGGCGGATTCATCATCCCCACGCTAGATGCCTCTTCCTGCTCCGCCGCCGCCGGTGACGCGGCCGCGTCCCTGGCCTTCTTGGCGTTGAGCCTGTTCCGTCGGTCGGTGGTGATAGCCTCCCGGCGCTGAACCTCCGCCCTCCACTCGGCGTTGGACATGTTTGGTGGTTTTGCCATTGGCGCCCTCAGATTCCTCTGCTTCAGCTGGGTGGAATTGGCAGCGGTAGCGGAGCGAGGGGCCAAATACTTCTTCGGCGGCATGGCGGGATGGCGGCCAGATGGCGGGGAGCAATGCGAAAATGGCGGGAGTGGTGGGGCAGGGGGGAAAGCAATGAGAAAATGGAGGGAAAAGAGGTGGAACGGCGGGAAAAGGCCTGTCTGCCGCCAACAGAGCAGACCCCCGGGGGGCTAGATTCGACTCAGGTTCGCCGGCTGTTATTTCGGCCCAAACCTGTGAAAACAAGGACTTGGGGGCACGACTTGGCTGATTTTTCGCCGCTGGCGCTAAACAAGGTGCCCTCGGAAGCCTGCTGGGGATGCGAGTGGAGATGGTCTATTGACCAGTCTGCAGCAACACATACGGCTGTTCCACACGTACGCATCGGTTAGGAATGCAGGGTCACGTCAAGAAAGCAACTTTCCATTTATGACTTGGCCGTCTCGGGTGGGCAGCCGTGGTGTGCTGTGCTTTGGTCGACCGATCCAAAAGTGCCCGTGATTCCGACCTCGCGAAATTCCGCCTCGCAAGTGAGAACAAATATTTGCAGCAAGAAAAAGTTGGGTAGTATAAACTTCTTTTTGCGGAAGACTTTGGTAGTATAACTACTTCCTCCGTTTATTAATATAGCATGCATTTGGATATTTTAATGTAAACTACATACGATCTAAAATGAGTGAACAAGCACATTAAAACTTGATCATATACATCTGACACACAAAAAAGTCAAAACATCTTATACTTATATAAACGAAGGAAGTAGCTGGAAAAAGAAACTCTGACATCCATCCAGAGATGCTTTGAATCTCAAAGGGCGCCACACAGATGAGCTGAGCAAACATAGAGCTGGCCCTCCTGACTACACCCGATTGGCTCCTTGGCTAGTCAGAGCAACTCTAGCAGACCCCGCAAAACTCGCAGACCCACAAAATTCCGGCGAGTATGCGGGCCCAATTTTCCGGGCAGAACAGAGCCCGCATACTCGCCCGGCCCACAAAAAAATTTGCCGCGACATGCAAACCGCACGCCCCGACCGCTATATCTACGGTTCTACGCGGTTCCCCACCCAATTCTCCACATTTCTCGCCGCCGGCGACCATCTCCCCCGCCTCCAGCCGCATGTGGAGCTCCGGACGCGGCTCTGGCAGCAGATCCGGCCGTGGAAGCGCGGGGCCTGGAGGTGGACCAACCACGGCATGTCGCCACCGGTGAGCTTCCGGCCGAGCGAGACGGAGCAGTACGACCGCCGGCGCGCGTCCTTCTCCTCCGCGAGTTTTTCGTACGCCGGGAGCTCCTCCTCCTCCGGCGCGGGCCTTCTCCCCGTGAAGAGGGAGTGGTCGGAGGACGAGGGGGAGCCGAACAAGGAGGAGCCAGATCAGGAGGAGCCGCACTTCATCCCCGCCAAGGAGGAGCCCGAGGAGCCCGCTCCGCTCGGCCGCCACGGAGTCGTCGAGCTGGAAGACTACGTCGCCGACGTCGACGCCATTGCGATGAACTACTCATGTCAACAAGGTGCAATTTCTCCTGCGAAAGTGTTTTTTCAAATTATGAGTTTTAGATACGGTTTCTGTTCGGCCGCGCTAGTTTTCGACCTGCAAACGCGATCTTCGTCAAATCGCAAACGCGTTTTGCGGGGTCTTTTAGAGTTGCTCAATGTCATGGAGAGACGTCGCCAGCAGCTGTCACCGACTCCTTTGAAACTTGCTGCTCTTCTTTGTTTCCGACCGCTCGCTTCGACCTTTCGCCAAGATAATCCTGCCGTACCTAACTAACGGAAGGAAGCTAGCTAGGCCACACATGCATGTAGTACCGCGCACGTACGTGCATGGGCATTTCGACGTCTCACCCGCTCCCGTCGTCTGTCGATCTCCCCTTCCTTTACATCCACGGCCGTGCGCCCGTATCTCCTCGACCGCCCGGAACGACGGCTATGCTCGCTGTTGGTTAACCAGGTAAACTAACCACTAATGGCAATTCCAATGCAGGGACCCAAACCGACATCACGTTATGTCCGTTTTTTTGTCCTTTTAGGTCGCCACTTTGGCTGATGTCCGGCCTTGTCCATTTCATTCTGACTATTGCACCCAACCGGTCTGACCCATTTGGTCCTGCTCGGCAAAACTGCCCGTCCATTTCGCCCTCTGGGCCGTTTTTGGACTTGCATATATCATAACCAAACATGGTACAATAGATAGCAAATAGATATCTTTTTTGTATAGTACCATATGTCGTGCCGACATGCAACATTGCACCAAAAGGATCGCCACGGCCATAGTTCATGAATCTCGTCTCAAGTTCATGACAAACGGACAAATAAAAAGATGATCAAGCATAGTCTCGGTGTTGGATGACCTTTTGCTTGCTCTCAAACCAAGCCTTCTTCTCGGGAGCCATCTTGCTCGTGTTGGCAACCATGATATCCACTTCTTTGGAGATATCCGCGACCTCGACCTCCCTTGCTCTTATTTTGGCATTGGCCTCTTCGGTCTCCACCTCCGTCGCTCTTGTTTTGGCATTGGTCTCTTCAATCTTGAGCTTCTTTTTTTGTATGTCGAAGTAGGTTTTCAATCACCTGCTCTTTCTACTATCGCTTCTTCTCTTCGCTCTTTTTTGGTCATGAATCCCTTCAAAGTTTCTTGCAAGGTAATTGATGAAGCATCACACTTTGCATCGACCTTCGAATTGGTCTTTGCCCTCAGCCTCTTCTCAGCTTCACTTGGGTTGTCCACCGTTGAGCCCCCCGCCTCTCTTTCGGGCGGCACATTTGTCCTTGAATTTGGGGCAATTCTTGATCATCCTCCAACAATGGCTGAAGGTGAATGCCTTGCTGGCATTTTGGACCTTAAAGGTGTCCAAGGCTTGACATGCCTACATTTTAAATGAACAATATAGATTCATATGCATAGGAGGATGATATTTGCTCTTTACCAATGAGGGAAGAAAATGTTAGCATGTCTTTGATCCCAAGGCCACTCATGATCCGGCCTTCAACATTCTGATGAGCACTACAAAACTTGTTGCACCCGGCTTAGATAAAGCCCTACCTCTTTTGAATTAAAACGTTGGTCTGGTCACTCTCAAACTTGTAGGGTTCAAACTTCCTACGCTCATGAAAGTAAATGATGACCCTCATCTAAAATGTGCTTCCTTTTGCTCGGCTGTGGTTTTGGGATCTTGTCCAATTGTCATCCAACCTTTGCAAATCAATTTCTCCTCCCCATCGGTGTATGCTCCCGTCTGCGAGCTCTTCCTCCTCTTTTGTGCCCGCCTTACGCCTTGAGCTCATCCACAAACTCCAATGGCTCTCCGTCGATGTCAACACCCTCGCCGTCTTCGGAGTCTTTGCCATCATTATATGGGCCGTGGCCGTCTTCACCTTGAGTGTCTTGGCCTTGGGTGTTCTCGTCTTGGTCGTCTATGTCGTTTTGGGTCTCATCGCCATCAAAAGCTTGGCCACCCTCGTTGATCATCTCCTCCAAGTCTTCGGCCAGCGTCAGAGTGGGAGTTTCAATAAACAGTTGGTGGGCATCGAGCATGTTGGCCGACGAGATCACCCGCGGGTACCTCCTTTGCGTCCAGATGGACTACATAGTGCACTATATGTTGGAGTGGCCTAGCCGCACTCGGTGGGGACTCGAGAGAGGGATAGCGCATGAGGAGGGCGTCGTGAGAGAGAGAGAGAGAGAGAGAGAGAGAGAGAGAGAGAGAGAACTAAGGAAGGACCCGATTGCTTCCTCACATGTGAGAGAAGGGTTCTTCTGTAAATATCACAGGGACTAAAATGATAACCTAAATAACCTAGATGAAAAACCAGAAAAAAACCCATCTAGGTGGTCTGGCAAATCAGCAACAAATTGGGACGAACAATAAAATTGGGGGGTAAATTGTGTCACATGCATGAGGGCAAAATGTGGAAGGAATCTTTAAATTAGGGGTAAAAATGTGACCGATTCCTGATTTGGGTGTAATTTCTATCACAAGGGGCAAATCTTGTGGGTAAAAGATGAGTTAACTCTTTCTATAATGACACCACCCATCTGTTTGATTCAAGATAAAGGAAAAACCAAGGAAAAGAGAGTCCAGAATGCGTTTCTGACATGACTCATGCTCTAAAAACTACAACTAAGGAAAACACCAATTCTATAAATGTATGACCATGCCTGAGATCTCCGAAAGCATATTTATTCAGGCATGATGATCGTTTTAGATTAGGAAGCAAAAGAAAGATAAAGTGTGCGCTCAAAACATTGCATATCATGTGAATAAATAAACACATAGGTCCAACCGAGACAAATCGATAGTTGTTGTTGAAGAAAGGGGTGCCTTGTGCATCCCCGAGCTTTGATGCTTAAGACTTGTTGAAGTATTTTCTTTGGATGCCTTGGGCATCCCCAAACTTGATCTCTTTCCTCTTCTTATTCTCCTCATATCATTCTGTCACCTGGATCTTAAATACTTCATCCACACAAATCCTATATACCTAAATAGTTGATCCCCACTATGTCTACTCTCAACATGCAAGCCTTCCACCTCACCACATGTGCTAAGTAGGCTTCTACTAACATTGTTTTTTAACCCATGCAAACTACATCCCACTACAGCTAGTTCTTACACCTCACCATTCACTAACATTACTTTTCAGTGAATGCAAACCATATCAACATGTTTATTCTTTTGTTACTAGACACATGTAGTATGTCGGATAATTACAATTGTTTACTTTCTTAACGTTGTCAAATGCCCCGATTTAATTGTTGCAACTACTAAGGTTCAGTGTACATTCACACTCTTTGTTCACACACAATGCAAGTACGAAAATTTCTACATTCAAAATAGTAACTTTTGATTTAGATTACTTTTCCTTCATACATAATTCACGTGCAATCAATCTTTATGCTTCCGTAGCAACGCCCGTGGAAATCACCTAGTTTATATAGAACTTTTGAGATTGGTTGGTATAAATAGTATTTAAAGATGACAACTATAAAAATAATCTGTCAAAACATATCGGTATATAAAGATGTAATAAGATTCATACTTCCGCAAATCCCAAAATTGTGATAAATTACCACGTAACAGAGAACCTACTCATACTTGGATTAATCCAATCTCGATCCCTTCTTAACCATGATGAAAATTGTACCCGCATCTAATTAACAGAAAGATGTGTGAAGAGAAGATTATATATGCTAGGTGCGTGGCCGTCCATCTTTTGTTGTTTTTCCAAGTGATTGAGATTCCTTCTAAAAGTCCACATGTGTTTGTGTGTAAAACACGGTGGAACTCATGAGCTGCATGATCTTCCACCGTGACCGTGAAGAATGACCGTGCACACAAAGTATGTTTAACAAAATCTGGTGGTGTACGTTTAACAAAACACACAGGTACAGTACAGTTACTGCAACCGATTGATTACCAGTCCGCAACGAACACACACAGGAGTACGTACATACGCATCGGTTAGGCATGCAGGGGTCACGTACGTCAAGGAAGCAACTTTCCAATCCATTTATGACTCGGCCGTCACGGGCGGGCAGCTGTGGTGCGCTGTGCTTCCGTCGACCGGTCGAAAGGTGCACGCGAGCGTCGGCCAACCCGTATGTGATTCGGACCCGGCGAAATTCCGCGGTCCGACAAGTGAGATCACGTACTTGCAGGAAGAAAAAGGTAAATCAAAGCTGAAAAAAATTCTCTAAAATCCATCCAGAAAATAACTTTGAATCTCAAAGGGCCCCACGCAGATTAGCTAACATATACTCCTGGCTACAGCCGATTGGGCGATTGGCTCCGCCAGTGAGAATGTCATCGAGAGATGTCGCCGCAGCTGTCTCCCTCCACCACCTTTGAAACTTTTGCTTTTTGCGAATGACCTTTGAATACATTTTTTTTAGAATAGAATGACCTTTGAAACTTTTTTTGTGCAAAAAAAGCACATTTTGCGTAGCGCTTACACATGCCTACAATACTCTTCGCCAAAAATAAAGCAGGAGGGCTCTGAAATTGAATCCAGCAGAAGAACTTGAGATTTTTAATGATGCTAGATATATAGTCCGCATGTGTTTGGTTTTTGTCTATAAGTATTTGTTCTAAACTCCTCAATTGAGATGATGGAGGCAAAACCTCTACCTCCTTTGAGAAAAATGGAAAATCAAGTGTAAATCCGAGCTAACTGAAAACCCGGAAAGGATCAATATTCTACTAGAATCGGTGCCTTATTGGTCCGTTCTGATGGAAAAGACCGAATGTCAAGGAAGTGGATTGGAGAAAATCGGTCAAACAAGCAAATTTGTTCCAAAAAAGCATGTATGTTTTGACTAGTCAAAGGAATGTCTGATCTTTGGCATGAGCTTTAAAATAGGTCTAGATGGCAAGTTCGATGTTTCACGGACAAAAGTTATCGACTGACACTTTGTTTTTTCTATTACACTACTTGAGATAATTATAACTATTTTCTATAATAATCAGTCCAACAATGATGAACTAGTGGCCAGACCTGTGAATCGATGGCCAAAAACATGGACTGATCTAGAGGATGAAAAGGGTGGCTAAAATCATAATTTACTAGTTAACAAATAAACTCTCAATGCATTATCTATATGTGATTATTTGATGCAAACAATTATTATAAAATACATGTACTCAACTATAAATGACTATTGAATAAATACAACGTGGTGGAGTGCGTGTGGGGGGGCATCGCCTCCTGTCCATGTTAATTTTACGTTCTACAAATCAATTTTTTTTGTAATTTATTTAAGTATGTAGATATATTGAGTTCTTATTTAAGATGGTCCCTAGGCCGCCATACCTTTTCCTATGGATTAGGGCTGGTCCAGGCGCCACGAGCTACATATACACTTGTTCCTTTGCTTCGTTATTCTGTGAGTTAGCTCAATAGATGGGAGAACTTTCAACTGAATAGTAACTAGTAAGTGTAACTAATGAAGAAAATGATGACGTATCGACTCCATGATGGCCATTGCGTAGCAGTAGTGCACATGTGGCACAACCCACCATACAAATGCTACGATGTGGAGGACCATGAACAGTGGGCACGAGATCACCGTGCAAAGTGTCTCATAGCCTTGAACGTATGTTGTTTATATACGTTGTTAGTTTGCATCCATCTCAATCTTTAGTCTGCATTGCAATGAATCGAATCGATGAAATGAGTATCTTACACAAAGGGCTCCGCGGACGAAGGTGTTACGAAGAAGCAACGGCTCGACGATGAATGATGTGGCTGCCAACACGGTGCAAAGCGCCCTCGAGGCTAGCACGTAGTAATCACGCCGATCCATGAGGTCGACCGATTTAGCTTAATTAAAAAAAATAAACACAGACAAGAAATATAAAATACGTAACACTTAGTTAACCAGTACTACCTCAATTCTGAATTATGAAATATTTTAAATGTTTTTAAATATGGACTACATACAGACTGAAATGAGTGAACAAACATACTAAACCAGGTCTCACCAAAAAGTTAGAACATCTTTTATTTGTGAGCGGAAGCAATGATGCACAGGGTAAACCCTACGTGTAGGCCTACCTACATACATATAGTTAGATGGGTGTAAATGACATCGGGTCCAAAACATTTTCTTTGCTATCTCCACTTATATATATTGTATGGCACCCAAGTTAAAATTAGATACATCAATGATTTACAACGTGGTGAAGTGCTGGGAGGAGGATATGCCCCTGGCCGCTAATTCGATGTTATGCAAAATCATTTTTTAAATTTATTTAAGTATGTAGATAGATATATTGGGTCCTTATGTTAAACTAGTAAATTCTACGTGCAATGCACGTTTGTATTGGGAAGGAAATTAATCGCACGTTGATTAGGTAGGAGATCAATTATACGTTAATTATATGACTAGCACATACGTTTATATTTGGCATGATATTAATTGCATGCTAAACATGTTGATCACTCATCATTCAGAACAATCCTGGTCGTTGGATTGACATGGTTTGATGACCGAGATTAATTGAATTTATCACTTTGAATCTTTTTATATTAGTATAGATATAGATAAATAAATATCCCCCGCAAAAAAATAATATAGATTTTTTTTTGAGGGGTCAAAGAAAGATATACATGAGCCCTAGGGGCTAGGGGGCTGCATCTTTTGCCATGGCCTATTGCCGGCTCTGCGTCAACCCAACCGGTCTTGTTTTAAAAATTACGGAGCGAGATTCTATACATAACTCTTTTTTGTTTGCGAAAATCTACACATAACTCTTTGATCGATCGGGTAAAATCATGTCAGTAAACTAGCACAAAATGAGTTCTATGCAGATTAAGATGGTCAAAGCTTTACGTTGACAGCATGTGCCTAAAACCAAAGTACGCAACCTAGACGAGGTAGACATAGACATATAGAGAGAAAAAGAGTACGCGTGCACGTGAACCTGGCTTGCCAACGCCCAACAACCATACTTTTCAACAAGGAAAAAAAGTCAAAAAAGAAAACGAGAGGCTGAAGCCAAACTCACCTCTTCAACCTTTTTCTTTTTGTTAGTCAAAAAGGAAAAAACCTTTCCCCTTTTATGAGGGCAACTGTTCTAGAGTATCATCACTATTCCAAATTATAACACATTTAAAATAAAATATAGCTAGACTGATTTTTTTCAACAAATAGCTAGACTGAAATGAGTGAACAAACACAGTAAAACACGTCTATATACATCCGATTCAGAAAAAATAAGAATATCTTATAATTCGAAAAGGAGGGCGTACTATTTGCTCCACCACACATGAAACTATCTAAACAAAAAGATATTAACAAAAATAAAAACATTAGGAAAAATCAGTAGGGAAAAAGTTCAATACTATATAATATACTAGTACAATCATTTTTTCAGAAATAAAATAAAATCACTACAAGTGGGTTATTGGCATGGACTAAACCTAACACCAAAATCCAAAGTCAATGGCTGGCTCTCACTTTTCCACTTTGAATGCAGTCCACCTGCCACCAATAATAATTAACCACTGTAGATAATTTATCTCCCAGCTAGTACAAAAACAAGAAACAAAAGTGGAATGTCACTGTCTCCTCCTCCACTGCTCCAACTGTTCAACCCCTCCTCCTCCTCAGACCTCATCCTCCTCCTGGACCTTTCCCTCCCTCCCACGCCGCCCCCCGTGGTCTTCCCCACGACCCCACCCACCCCGGCGACCTCCCCCCATCCCCACCGCCGCCGCCGCGCCGCGCGGCGCCGTCCTCCTCCCCCGCCTCGCCGTCTCGCCGCGGCGCCCCTCCCCGCCGGCCGGTCGGCGAAGTCCCGGGCTCCGATTCGCAGAAAGGTACGAGCTTTCGTCCCTCCGGCGGCCGCCTCAGCCCCCGGCCAATCCCCCCGTGTTTCCGGCCGCGCCGCCCAGATCCGCCCCCGCCAGCCCCCGCGGCGCCGGCCGATCTGGCGGGGAATTTCACTTTCTTTTCCTGGTCATGCGGCCGTTTCAGCTGCGGAATGATTTCGCTTAACCGCGTCGTCTGCTGATTTTGCTCCGGGTGTTCCGACTCCAGGGGCGCTGAAGTTTGTTCCGGCGCCGTGGGATGAGCGAGGATGGCGCCTAGGGACAGCAAGGAGATGCTGCAGCGGGCCGCCGAGTCCGCCATCCGCTCCATCGGCCTCGGCTACGACGTCGCCGCCGACGTCCGGCTCAAGTTCTGCAAGCAGCGCAGCTCGCCCGACCCGTCGCTCATCGAGCTCGACCGCGATGGGACCCAGGACATCGTGATCCCCGGCAGCCTCACCACCGTCGCCGGCGTGCCCAAGTCCATCAAGTGCGACAAGGGGGAGCGCATGCGGTTCCGGTCCGATGTCCTGTCGTTCCAGCAGGTATGGTTTCTTGTATGCCTATGCTACTTCAGAACAAGATGACAGAAATGAACACAAGTCAATTTACCATTTCAGAACCACCTATTCTTAGTAACTACTAGCACTATTAAGAGTAAAATCTTCCTATTCCTTGCATTACACACTGATTTTTGCCCTTCAAAGACATATATAGGCACCAAACACTTTGAGGCCTGTAGAGATGTGTATTCTGCCACTTCTGGGCAGAATAATTTTCCTGTGTGAGTAATGTGAGGTGTATGTGGATAATGTTTTGGTCGTTACCAGATTAGAAGGTTGTCAATTATCAGGTTAGATATTTGGAAGAAAGTGGAAAACTCTGGGATTGTAGGCTTCTTACCAGGTTGCTGGCAGCATACCTTGGATTAGGGACTGATTTTTGCCATTTCCAAAACATATCGAAGCACCGAGCAGTTTAAGCCTGCATAGATGTGTTGAGCCAGAAAAAATGTTTTTCCAGTTTGAGTAATGTTTTGGTTACCTTATTGGAAGGTCCAAAATTATCAGGTTAGACATTTAGAAGAAACTGCGGCATCGTAGGCTTCTACCAGTTTGCTAGCACCAGCAGGATGCTTTTTTGGCATGCAGCATGCTCTAGCCAATAGCTCGTATCTCAGAAACATGCAACCTTCCCACAATAGGTTTGTTCATTTCCACCTTGGAGGGCAGGAGTTCAGTTGTGATGCTGTTCTAATATCGCACGGGATTATGATTTATGTGCTGCAGAAGTGTACTCCCTCTAAAGAAATATAAGAGCATTTAGATCTCTACTTTAGTGATCTAAACACTCTTATATTTCTTTACAGAGGGAGTAACTTGTTTCTTATTTTCTATGCTTGCCGATTGGTATAGCATCTCTCCTACTGAATATTGTGTTTCGCTAGTACAATCTTCTGTCCCTATTGTGTGTTTCCTTCCAAAGTTGTCGTGGAAGCTGTCAAGCTGCTTTAAATAATGTTTGTGTTGTGTTTACAATGTTCGGAGAAAAAAAATAGCTACCTTTCTCAAATCATGAAGCATTTTGCAGATGTCGGAGCAATTCAACCGGGAGTTATCTTTGTCTGGAAAAATTCCATCTGGCCTGTTCAATAATATGTTTGAATTTACTGGCTCCTGGCAGAAAGATGCTGCGAGTACCAAGTCACTCGCTTTTGACGGTTGGTGTATCACACTATATACTGTTGCACTCTCGAAGGCACAAATTGTACTACGAGATCATGTTAAGCAGGCTGTTCCATCAACCTGGGAACCTGCTGCTTTGGCAAGGTTAGATCCATATTTTATTCAGTCATACCCAAATGCATGTACTCATTGAAAATATGATAGGCCTATGCGTTCCTGCTCCTTCAGTGAGGTCTTGATAGGATGATAGCATCTATCTTCGACTGCCATTTTTCTGAATTGTTATGATTTTGGTATGATACATTCATGTCTGATGGGTGGATTGTCTGAGCACCGACTCCTTTGAAAGCTGTCCTCTACTGACAGTTTTAGTCCTTGTAAATTTCATGTGAGACGTGACCATATGTAAATAGTATCAGTTCTCTTTTCTACAGTCAGCTTTCTAAGCATGTAGCATTGGAATTGGATGTACACTGTTCTTGTTAAAACATGTGCTGAGCCAATTGTTCTGCTCAATTCGTAAATCTGAACTTCAACCTTAATTGCTTAACCTTGCAGGTTCATTCAAAAATTTGGGACACATATAGTCGTTGGTGTTAAAATGGGAGGGAAGGATGTAATTTATTTGAAACAACAGCATTCATCAAGCTTGCAAGCCGTTGATGTTCAAAAACGATTGAAGGAGATGTCTGACAGGAGATTCCTTGACGCAAATGGGCAATCGGACATTAGTTTCAGGGATGCGTATGGGAAGGAGGATAAGGTATTATCCTAGCCTCTAAACTTTTCTTTTGCCTTCGACTTTCCCTTGCATATTTTCTATTCAACATTAATGATCATTTAACCGTATATAGCCTTAGCATAACCCGTCACTTGCAGAATAATTTTTTTACAACCCATGTCTGTAGTTGGGCAGTACCCAAGGGGCTTCAGCACAGACTAGCTCCAAGTTTGTTAATTTGAATTATCGAAATTGACATGCACACCTGCCAGCTGTGCATGTGTGAATAGCCATAGACAGCAGACACAGTAAGGGGCGAGACATTTGCCAATAGCCTTATTTTCGATCTCTTTATTCCAAGAGGCAAGAGCTACTCGTGTATAGGTTGTTCACTTGAATTCGAACATCATGCCTTAATGTTTACGGCAGTCATATGTCTTGGTATCAAAGGCGCTGTTGTGTTTTTCTTAGCTCGGTGATTTATGTTTTTGTGTGCCATGCAGAGTGACAGAAGAGAGCAGCGACTGAGATTTGTGGAGTCCAGTCCCCTAAATTCTTATGCTTCGAAGGAGGTATAGTTCCTTGTGTTGATATAATTTATGACTGTTCACAGGAGAATTATTATTTATGTTTGTTCTTTGTGATAATCTCAGGATTTGGTAGTGCTCCCTAGGCGAAGAGGTGGAAGGGATAAAGATATGCTCTCTCATAGCGAGTGGCTGAATTCTGTTCAAGCAGAACCTGATGTTATCTCAATGTCTTTTATACCTATTACTTCATTGTTGAATGGAGTTCCTGGTAGTGGCTTTCTGAATCATGCAATTAATCTGTACCTTCGTTGTAAGTATAAATTCTGAGCCTTTCAAGCTTGCTGAATAGTTTATTCATCTGTCAGCTCTTAACCTATAAGCATGAAATGTTGAAAGTTGAAATTGCATAATTAGTAATAATAGTAAGAGAAGTCTTGATCTTCAGCCCTAGTACTTTAGTTGCGTGTTCATTTTAATTATTTCAAAATAAGGTTTCTCTTTGTCCTTCTCCCTTTTTTTCCTACAGCTTCCTTGTTATTGATTTATAGTTCATGATAGTGTGTAGGGTTAGGATTATAGGGAAAGAACTTGTGTTTTCCGAGATGTATTTGGGTGTAAGTTTTCTATAGTCTATTTAGGACTTTAGAACCTGCACCCTTGGCTACCGTAAGGGTCAAACAGTAAAGGGGGCTGGCTTCTTTCTTTCACAAAAAAAGTCCCTATTGTTTAGATTCTAAGGAAATGGTTTTCTTGGGCAATATTTATTATAAAATAGTTGTCGTTTATAGCTCTGTTCAACTAGTTCACTCCCTGTATTGTCGGGCAAAAATACTAGTCTATTTTAGCTTATGATCAACAACATGAGCCTGCTTTTGTGAGGCTCCATGTGCTTCTGGGTGTTTTCAGTCATCTTTAATATTTGTGTTTCAATATAGAGTCCTAATAATGTCATAAATTTCTAGTCTCTGCAAATGAGCTGCAAAAGAAATACAAAAATGTGCCAGCTTTAAGAAAAAACTATTTAACGTAATGTTCGGATTGCAGCCTTTTGAAGCTATATGTTTGTCACCATCCTATCATTACTCATTAGGTCATAAACAAAAAAGCAAGCTAGCAAACATCGTTTTGCACAGCAAACAATGTGATGTGTGATGTATTCATAACAAGGTGATATATTTGAATTTCATACAGATAAGCCCCCAATTGAGGAATTGCACCAGTTTTTGGAGTTCCAGCTTCCAAGGCAGTGGGCACCAGTTTATAGTGACCTTCCTCTCGGTCCTCAGAGGAAAAAGCAAAGCAGTGCATCTTTGCCAGTAAATTTTATTGGTCCAACACTTTATGTTTGTACCAACATGGTATGCACACTTTTCCGATTGCCATAACTGAAACATTGTTCATCTATCTATTTTCTTGTTTTTATACTTTTTACGTGGTGTCATGATCACTTAAATGTCGCCATAGAAATAGACGGTTAGGATAAGTGTTGGAGATAAAATACTCAATATTTATGTGACCATTCAAATTCTTGTTCTACTGTGCAGAGAATTTATAGTGCCTACCTTTCCATAAACAACCTGGTCGTTAGCTTAGACAGTTGATCTATCGATTATCAGCTGATGCTCTTTGTTGCAACTCACAACTGAAGTCAGGTCACATGGCTAGATAACTATGAACCAATTATCACTCAAGAGCGAGATCTAGATAGAGGGATAACATAGTACAATTCCTTAGTGAAAACAACAGTACAAGGGGTATAAGGGGTGTACGTACTTACAAAGATAAATGGATGGAAAGTTAAGTGGGAAAGCCCCAGTGTGAAACTGTGAAGCGCAAAAATCTGAAACTGGAAAAATAATATTTTAGCTTAGTACTCTTTTGATCCAATCCCGATGACAATATTAAAACTGGATGTGCTGCTACTCTATTTGGCATTACATCAATCACATTTATCTTGTAACCTATGAATGGCAGGATTGGCTAGCGCTAGTTTATTTGGGAATGATGAAAACAGTGGTAGCATTAGAATATGACATATTTAGATTTTGTTGAATTGATTCAGAAATTTTCAAGCTCCTACATGAACTAATTATTAAAGTAAGTTGTCGATCAACATTACACACTACATACAGAATATACAAGCTTATTATTATACTGACAATTTCCACTCAGTTGTGGGTTCAATATATTTTTATCAATTTTCTTCCGTTTTTTGAGCAGCTTTATAACTTTGGTGCAGGTTGATGTGGGCAAAAGACCAATTACGGGTCTCCGGTTGTTTCTTGAAGGAAAGAAGAGTAACAAATTAGCTATCCATCTCCAACATCTCTGTTCTCTTCCCCAGATTATCCAGCTTGAAGACGACCCTTACAACAACCGGACTCCAGAACCATTTGACCGCAAATACGTGGAACCAATAGGATCGTGGAAGCGTTTCTCCCACGTCTGCACAGCGCCTGTGGAGTCAGAGGACGCCTCCATCGTCACAGGAGCACGGCTAGAAGTGATCAGCCAGGGCTTCAAGAAGATACTGTTTCTCAGGCTGCACTTCTCCAAGGTCGTGAACGCCCACTCCGTCAGGCAGCCTGAGTGGGAGGGGTCCCCGAACCTGATCCAGAAGTCGGGCCTCATCTCGACGCTCATCAGCACGCATTTCTCCACGGCGGTCCAGAAGCCGATGCCCCGCCCTGCCGACGTGAACATCAACTCGGCGGTGTACCCTGGTGGCCCGCCCGCCCCGGTGCAGCCCCCGAAGCTGCTCAAGTTTGTGGACACGACGGAGATGGTGCGCGGGCCGCAGGACCTGCCGGGGTACTGGGTGGTGTCGGGTGCCAAGCTTCACCTCGAGAGGGGCAAGATATCCCTGCGGGTGCGGTACTCGCTCCTGACGGCCATGCTGCCCGACGACGAGGACTACGCGCTTGACGACGAGTTCTAGGATCCCCTAGAAAACAATCGGAATGAAACGACTCCTGTCGTCATCCCTTCATTTGTTATGTGCGGCTGACCGCGAGGGCGCGGGCGGGCGAAAGATTTAAAGTTTTCGTTGCGTCCGTGCTCTTGTTGTTGGTTTCTGTTGTATGCAATTGTCGGTTTTTCGCAGTAATGAGTGCTGTGTCCTGAAATGGAGGGAGAAAAGGAAAATTTGTTGTTTGTGGCGTGGACTTGAGTTGAATAGGTTAGGTGACAGATCAAATTATTTGTATATATACAAAATGCAACAGGGAAACTGTTTTGATTTTGCATTGTCAAAAGATTCAGGTGTTTTCTAGGATTGTTGTTGCGGTGTGGACTTGAGTATTATAAAAACGTTTGCTGAAGAATTGCCAAAATTGGTGTTTGCTGAAATTGTTTTTTGCAGCATTGCAATGTAATTTGTTTGTGAACTAAGTAAATAAATTGATGTCAGGTGGTGCTTGTGATGTGATCTTTCAAAATTTATTTATTGTGCTGGAGTACCGAAGGAAAAGCAGAGATCTCAGGGGGTGTTTGTTTCCAGGGACTTTTTGGTGTAGGGACTAGAAAAAGTCCCTAGCAAACCAAACAGGGTGGGACTTTTTTGGGACTTTTTGCTAAAAGTCCTTAGAAGCACCTCCTTGAGAGTCTTTTTCAAAAAGTCCCAGGGACTAGAAAAAGTCCTAGGACTACAGAAACAAACACCATCTCAATCTCATAAAATGTGGGAACAACCTATAGGTCAGTTCTGTAATAGCCAATTGATAAGAAATTGAAAGATACATTCTCACAAAGACATGCTGCGACCAGAGTACAATTTGAATCGGCATGAATGTCATGGATTTTCTGTAAAACATTTGTCTTCTTTTGAGAGGACATTTTAGGGATTCCAGAGAAATAATTGCACATATACATATATACTTGTAGACATTTGAGCAAAGGTTTTTTACTTCTCAATCATTTATCAACGCTTAGTGCCAAAAAACGTCTTACATTATGGGACGAAGGGAGTAGTTAATTAGCCATTGTGGCTACTTGACATATAGTTGTAGGGCTGGTAATTTCAATCATTTTTTTCATTGCGTTGTTTTTTTTTCTGAAAAAAAACCCCATACATTAATTAACTAATAATGTTATTACAATCGTTCATTACAAAGTTCGCCACACAAGGCGGATGCTATTAAGAAGAATCCCATCAGATTTACTTATAAAGCTAAACCTCCCAATTTCATGAGCCACCTTATTGGCGTTCCGATTAATTTTCGCAATTTTAAAATTCTTAAGCATCTTCGAGATACTCCAGGCTTCTTTTTTCAGATCAACGAGCGAGGACCTGTCAAGATTCTCATTTGCAAGGAAAGAACGGACAAAAGCACAATCAGTCTCCAAAATAATGGACTGGTGAAGAGTAATACCTATATAAAGGCCCGCCAAGCAAGCATGCAGCTCAGCTTCATTCACGCTGTAGCACTGACCCAGAAAGTTTCACGAAGATATAATAACTTCGCCAGATGAGTTCCTCACAACCACCCCCACACTGGCCGCATTAATACTCTCCACATAGCTGGCATCGACATTGATCTTGATATAATCTTCTGGTGGAGGTTTCCATCCCACCTGTTGTTGTGATGTTGCAAAAACTGGTGTAGCACCTCCCTTTTTTTCTTTACCTTTGTTATCAGGAACAACCTCGACAGTCTCATGACAGGACGTAAAAGAAGACCAATAGTTTACCACAAAAATTGCAGAACCAGCAATGGATTCCTGCCCTTTTCCAAAAATTAAATCATTTCTCATGTGCCATGCTCGCCAGAAAAGAAACAAAACTTGCTCTCGCTGTTGCAGGCTCAAATGATCCAACAGAATCAATAGCCAATCCGGCCCCGAGAATTTGAACCACTCTTCATCAGGAATATTCCACGATTCTCTCAAGGCGAGTCGCAGAGCACGAGCCTTAGAACAAGTAACCAGGGCATGCAAAGTGCTTTCATCTTCTACTCCACAAATAGAGCACATACCTGAAGTAATCTGATGGTGCTTAACTCTATTGGTCTGGACTGCCAAGCTATTGGTTGCTGCCCTCTAGGCAAAAATCCTTATCTTCTGAGGGATATTAGCCTTCCAAATTAAATTCCAGATCCTTCTTTCTCCACATGGATCTCCACTAGATTGACCCAATTTATCTTGACTATCCTTCAATTTAATCGCTAAATTGTACGCACTTTTAACAGAAAATATACCATTCTTCTCATAGTGCCACACAATAAAATCCCCATCCCCATAAGCATGAATACGAATCTTAAGAATCTCCTCTGCGTCATGGGGATAGAAAAGGTACTTAATCAAATTTCATCCCATACCTTTCTCTCGCTCAAGAACAAATCAGAGACCCATCTCAATCTAGTATTATGCCTTTTAGCTGAAATTTTAAGTCCAGTGCTCCTGGATAACCAATTATCCCTCCAAATATTAATACTAGACCCATCACCCACCCGCCAAATGACGCCATTTTTAAGTAATTCCAGACCATGCATAATACCTTGCCAAGTGAGTGATGCAGACTGAGGAAACACTGTATCAAGAATATGTTCCTGAGGATAGTACTTTGCATTCATCAACTTAGCACATTCTACAGTATGTCATTCACATATACTTATCAGAAATGCTGTAGTGCTCCCACTCACTTTCTAGTAAGTACAGGCTTCACCGCAAGTCTGTATAAAACTATATGCTTTGATCAACTCATCAAAGCGTATATTCCAACTCCGAGATGCTTGCACCAACTCCGAGATGCTTGCACCAGTCCATAGATGGATCGCTGGAGCTTGCACACTTTGTTAGCTCTCTTAGGATCGACAAAACCTTCCGGTTGCATCATATACAACTCTTTTTCCAGAAATCCATTCAGGAATACAGTTTTGACATCCATTTGCCAGATTTCATGAAATGTGGCAATTGCTAACATGATTCGGACAGACTTAAGCATAGATACGAGTGAGAAACTCTCATCGTAGTCAACACTTTGACCTTGTCGAAAACCTTTTGCGACAATTCTAGCTTTGTAGATAGTAACACTACTATCAGCGTCTGTCTTCCTCTTGAAGATCCATTTATTCAATATGGTTTGCCGATCATCGGGCAACTCCACCAAAGTCCACACTTTGTTCTCATACATGGATCCCATCTCAGATTTCATGGCCTTAAGCCATTTTGCGGAATCTGGGCTCATCATCGCTTCCTCATAGTCCGTAGGTTCATCATGGTCTAGTAACATGACTACCAGAACAGGATTACCGTACCACTCTGGTGCGGACCGTACTCTGGAAGACCTACGATGTTCTGTAGTAACTTGATCTGAAGTTTCATGATCATCATCATTAGCTTCCTCACTAATTGGTGTAGTAGTCACAGGAACAGATTTCTGTGATGAACTACTTTCCAATAAGGGAGAAGGTACAATTACCTTATCAAGTTCTACTTTCCTCCCACTCACTTCTTTCGAGAGAAACTCCTTCTCTGGAAAGGATCCATTCTCAGCAACGAATGTCTTGCGTTCGGATCTGTGATAGAAGGTGTACCCAACAATTTCCTTTGGGTATTCTATGAAGACGCACTTCTCTGATTTGGGTTCGAGCTTATCAGGATGAAACTTTTTCACATAAGCATCACAGCCCCAAACTTTAAGAAACGACAACTTTGGTTTCTTGCTAAACCACAGTTCATATAGTGTCGTCTCAACGGATTAGATGGTGCCCTATTTAACGTGAATGCAGTTGTCTCTAATGCATGATCCCAAAATGATATTGGTAAATCGGTAAAAAACATCATAGATTGTACTATATCCAATAAAGTACGGTTATGACATTGGACACATCATTATGATGTGGTGTTCCAGGTGGCATGAATTTGTGAAACTATTCCACATTGTTTTAATTGAAGACCAAACTCGTAACTCAAATATTTGTCTCCGCGATCAGATCGTAGAAACTTTATTTTTCTTGTTACGATGATTTTTCCACTTCACTCTGAAATTCTTTGAACCTTTCAACTATTTCAGACTTATGTTTGATCAAGTAGATATACCCATATCTGCTCAAATCATCTTGTGAAGGCCAGAAAATAACGATATCCACCACGAGCCTCAACATTCATCGGACCACATACATCTGTATGTATGATTTCCAACAAATCTGTTGCTCTCTCCATAGTACCGGAGAATGGTGTTTTAGTCATCTTGCCCATGAGGCACGGTTCCCAAGTACCAAGTGATTCATAATCAAGTGGTTCCAAAAGTCCATCAGTATGGAGCTTCTTCATGCGCTTTACACCGATATGACCTAAACGGCAGTGCCACAAATAAGTTGCACTATCATTATTAACTTTGCATCTTTTGGCATCAATATTATGAATATGTGCATCACTACGATCGAGAGCCAACAAACTATTTTCGTTGGGTGTATGACCATTGAAGTTTTTATTCATTTAAATAGAACAATAATTATTCTCTGATTTTAAATGAGTAACCGTATTGCAATAAACATGATCAAATCATATTCATGCTCAATGCAAACGCCAAATAACATTTATTTAGGTTTAACACTAATCCCGAAAGTATAGGGAGTGTGCGATGATGATCATATCAATCTTGGAACTACTTTCAACACACATCATCACTTCACCCTTAACTAGTTTCTGTTTATTCTGCAACTCCCGTTTCGAGTTACTACTCTTAGCAACTGAACCAGTACCAAATACCGAGGGGTTGCTATAAACACTAGTAAAGCACACATCAAACACCTGTATATCAAATATACCCTTTTTCACTTTGCCATCCTTCTTATCCACCAAATATTTAGGGCATTTCCGCTTCCAGTGACCATTTCCTTTGCAGTGTAAGCACTCAGTTTCAGGCTTTGGTTCAGCTTTGGGCTTCTTCGTGGGAGTGAAAACTTGCTTGTCAATCTACTTGAAGTTCCCCTTTCTTTCCCTTTGCCCTTTTCTTGAAACTAGTGATCTTGTCAACCATCAACACTTGATGTTCTTTCTTGATTTCTACCTTCGTCGATTTCAACATCACGAAGAGCTCGGGAATCATTTTAGTCATCCCTTGCATACTATAGTTCACCACGAAGTTCTACTAACTTGGTGATGGTGACTAGAGAATTCTGTCAATCACTATCTTATCTAGAAGATTAACTCCCACTTGATTCAAGCGATTGTAGTACCCAGACAATCTGAGCACATGCTCACTAGTTGAGCGATTCTCCTCCATCTTTTAGCTATAGAACTTGTTGGAGACTTCATATCTCTCAACTCGGGTATTTGCTCGAAATATTAACTTCAATTCCTGGAACATCTCATATGGTCCATGATGTTCAAAACATCTTCGAAGTCCCGATTCTAAGCCATAAAGCATGGCGCACAAAACTATCAAGTAGTCATCATATTGAGCTAGCCAAACATTCATAACGTCTGCATCTGCTCCTGCAATAGGTTTGTCACCTAGCGGTGCATCAAGGTCATAATTCTTCTGCGCAGCAATGAGGATAAACCTCAGATCGCGGATCCAATCCGCATCATTGCTATTAACATTTTTCAACACAATTTTCTCTAGGAACATATCAAAATAAACATATGAAAGCAACAACGCAAGCTATTGATCTTACAACATAATTTGCAAAATACTACCAGGACTAAGTTCATGATAAATTTAAGTTCAACTAATCATATTACTTAAGAACTCCCACTTAGACAGACATCTCTCTAGTCATCTAAGTGATCACGTGATCCAAATCAACTAAACCATAACCGATCATCACGTGAGATGGAATAGTTTTCAATGGTGAACATCACTATGTTGATCATATCTACTATACGATTCACGCTCGACCTTTCGGTCTCCGTGCTCCGAGGCCATATCTGCATATGCTAGGCTCGTCAAGTTTAACTGAGTATTCGCGTGTGCAAAACTGGCTTGCACCCGTTGTAGATGGACGTAGAGCTTATCACACCCGATCATCACGTGGTGTCTGGGCACGACGAACTTTGGCAACGGTGCATACTCAGGGAGAACACTTCTTGATAATTAGTAAGAGATCATCTTAAAATGCTACCGTCAATCAAAGCAAGAATAAGATGTATAATAGATAAACATCATATGCAAAAATATGTGACATGATATGGCCATGATCATCTTGCGCCTTTGATCTCCATCTCCAAAGTACTGTCATGATCTCTATCGTCACCGGCACGACACCATGATCTTCATCATCTTGATCTATATCAATGTGTCATCACATGGTTGTCTCACCAACTATTGCTCTTGCAACTATTGCTATCGTATAGCGATAAAGTAAAGCAATTATTTGGCCCTTGCATCTTATGCAACAAAGAGACATCCATAGCGCTTCTGCCAGTTGCCGATAACTTCAACAAAACATGATCATCTTATACAACAACTTATATCTTATCACATCTTGACCATATCACATCACAACATGCCCTGCAAAAACAAGTTAGACGTCCTCTACTTTGTTGTTGCAATTTTTACGTGGCTGCTACGGGCTGAGCAAGAACCGTTCTTACCTACGCATCAAAACCACAACGATAGTTTGTCAAATTGGTGCTGTTTTAACCTTCGCATGGACCGGGCGTAGCCACACTCGGTTCAACTAAAGTTGGAGAAACTGACACCCGCTAGCCACCTGTGTGCAAAGCACGGCGGTAGAACCAGTCTCGCGTAAGCGTACGCGTAATGTCGGTCCGGGCCGCTTCATCCATCAATACCGCCGAACCAAAGTATGACATGCTGGTAAGCAGTATGACTTATATCGCCCACAACTCCCTTGTGTTCTACTCGTGCATATAACATCAAACCATAAAACCTAGGCTCGGATGCCACTGTTGGGGAACGTAGTAATTTCAAAAAATTTCCTATGCACACGCAAGATCATGGTGATGCATAGCAACGAGAGGGGAGAGTGTTGTCTACGTACCCTCGTGAGACCGAAGCGAAGCGTTGGCATAGCGTAGAGGAAGTAGTCGACGTTTTCCCGGTCCGACCGATCCAAGCACCTTTACTCCGGCACCTCCGAGTTCTTGACACACGTACAGCTCGATGACGCACCCCGAACTCCGATCCAGCAGAGGTACGGGGAGGAGTTCCGTCAGCACGACGGCGTGGTGATGATCTTGATGTTCAACCGTCGTAGGGCTTCGCCTAAGCACCGCTACAATATGACCGAGGTGTAATATCGTGGAGGGGGGCACCGCACACGGCTAAGGAACGATCACGATGATCAACTTGTGTGTCCATGGGGTGCCCCCTACCCCCGTATATAAAGGAGTGGAGGAGGGGAGGGCCGGCCCTCTTCTATGGCACGCCCTAGGGGAGTCCTACTCCCACCGGGAGTAGGATTCCCCCTTTCCTAGTCCAACTAGGAGCCCTTCCATGTATTAGGAGTAGGAGACAAGGAAGGGGAAGAGAGAAGGAAGGAAGGAGGGTGCGGCCCTCCTCCTAGTCAATTCGGACTAGGCTATGGGGGCGGCCTGCCCTAGGCAGCCCCTCTCTTTCCCTTGAGGCCCAATAAGGCCCAATACTTCTCCCGGCGAATTCTGTAACTCTCCGGTACTCGAAAAATACCGAATCACTCGTAACCTTTCCGAACTCCGAATATAGTCATCCAATATATCGATCTTTACGTCTCGACCATTTCGAGACTCGCGTCATGTTCTGATCTCATCCGGGACTCGAACTACTTGGTACATCAAAACTCATAAACTCATAATATAAGCATCATCGAAACCTTAAGCGTGCGGACCCTACGGTTCGAGAACAATGTAGACATGACTGAGACACGTCTCCGGTCAATAACCAATAGCGGGACCTGGATGCCCATATTGGTTCCTACATATTCTACGAAGATCTTTATCGGGCAGACCGCATAACAACATACGTTGTTCCCTTTGTCATCGGTATGTTACTTGCCCGAGATTCGATCATCGGTATTCAATACCTAGTTCAATCTTGTTACCGGAAAGTCTCTTTACTCGTTCTGTAATACATCATCTCGCAACTAACTCATTAGTTGCAATGCTTGCAAGGCTTAAGTGATGTGCATTACCGAGAGGGCCCAGAGATACCTCTCCGACATTCGGAGTGACAAATCCTAATCTCAAATCGCCAACCCAACAAGTACCTTTGGAGACACTGTAGAGCTCCTTTATAATCACCCAGTTACGTTGTGACGTTTGGTAGCACACAAAGTGTTCCTCCGGTAAACGGGAGTTGCATAATCTCATAGTCATAGGAACATGTATAAGTCATGAAGAAAGCAATAGCAACATACTAAATGATCGGGTGCTAAGCTAACGGAATGGGTCATGTCAATCAGATCATTCAACTAATGATGTGATCCCGTTAATCAAATAACAACTCTTTGTCCATGGTTAGGAAACATAACCATCTTTGATTAACAAGCTAGTCAAGTAGAGGCATACTAGTGACACTCTGTTTGTCTATATATTCACACATGTATTATGTTTCCGGTTAATACAATTCTAGCATGAATAATAAACATTTATCATGATATAAGGAAATAAATAATAACTTTATTATTGCCTCTAGGGCATATTTCCTTCACACTTACCGAACGGTATAGGTAGGCAAGTCCGGCGGCCCCCCAGCTTTACCCCGCATCCCAGTCCTTCAGGAAGTCGAGATACATCCATAGGGCAGAGTTCCCGGAGCAGTCCGGAAACACTACCTCCGTGAGAATGTACCACAGGTAGGCCCTGGCGTACTGCTCCACCACCCGGGGCTCGGCAACTTCCAGGCACTTCCTCCGGTGCTCGAGGAGCCATGGCAGCGGTATGCCGGAAGTCCGGTTGCTCTTAGTGGCGGGGCAGTCGCCGATGAGGCTGACAACCCTCTCGGGCCAGTTCGCCCTCTCCATTCTTCCTGTGAGAGGACGATCCTCCAGCGGTAGTGCCATAATCATCGCCCAATCCTCGAGGGTCACGGTCATCTCCCCGCATGAAAGATGAAAGCTGTGTGTCTCTGGCCGCCACCGGTCGATCAAAGCCGTGAGAGCTGAGTGAACGAGCGTCGGCGGCTTACGCTTGAACTGCAGGACGAAACCCAATAGTCGGGCTCTCCTGAAGAACGGTGTGTACCGGTCGTTGTACTCCATCTTAACCGTCATCTTGTGAGCCCTCATCCGCAGTGGCGGCAGCATCTGTGAAAATCAATAACCAAAGCATAATTAGCATGGACATAATAGTTAGCAACTTGTTTTCATCAATTCGAAAGATTTGGTTTAAAATGCTAATTACCACTCCATTCTCAATGAAACGGGCACGGTGATGCTTGTCGAACCTAGGGTCAAGCATTGTGTACTTTGTGCCGATATCGTCCGCAAGAGGTGGCCTCCTAAAAGAATTGCATAAGCACATCAAAAGATTTTTCAACATGAACTAGAGTTCAACATTAACTACGAAACACATCGATGCATAACAAAAATCGAACCTATGAGTTCAATCTTTGAATAATCATATATCAAGATTATTATGAACTAAATACAATACATATATCAAAAACTAAATAAAATACTTTTATGAAGATGCAATCACCATTGTTTCAATGCATCATAACACATATACTACATATAACAAATACTTGCATCTTGAGGATTCATATACTACATATAACAAATACTTGCAATCATCATGTTAAAAAAATGAACTAGGGTTCATCTTGAGGATTCATATACTACATATAACAAATATATCAAATATTTGCATCATCCAATACTTGCATCATAGCATCCAATAATTGCATCATAGCATAGGAACATGCATCATCCATCATATAAAAAAACCATTCAAATCAATTATGAACTAGGGTTCATCTTAACACAACCATAGCATAGGAACACACATCATCCATCATATAGTTCAAATCTAACACAATATAACTTCTAGAATCAACCTAAATCAATCCTAGGGTTAATTTTTTTTCAAATAGGAGTGATTTCAAACCAATAATGCGACGAATCGGAAGGTGTTTGATTAAAACTAGTTGGAGGGATTGAAAGAGCTTACCTTTCTTTCTTCGGGGCCATCTCGATCCGCAAAATCCGTCAAGAAACGAGGAAGATCGGAGGGGGGGAGTGGAGGGGATGAGAGAGGCGACTGTGAGCAAAACTTCTCTGTTCTTCGTGGTGGGGGCGGCTGGGTGGGGGAGAAGGGGGTGGGGGCGGCCGGCCCGCAGTTTATATATGCCCACACCCTACCGCCAGGCAGGGCGGCGGTAGGTTCAGACAACCTACCGCCAGGCAGGGCGGCAGTAGGGTGTGACGGAGGGGAACGGCGGCAGTTATCGTTGCTGACTTGGAAAAGTTTGCTACCGCCGCAGGGCTCGGCGGTAGGCTATACGATCCTACCGCCGGGTCTCTCGGTGGTAGGCAAAAGGGTTAAATCCCGAAATATTTTCAGACTGGGGTCAGATCTCGATTTGGTTTTCCAAAAGGGTCAAAACACGAAATTTTGCCGAGGTGGGTGGCACGATAAACTGGAGTAGTACATGCTGGCGCGATAAACCGGAGTAGTACATGCATGCCAAAGTGCAAAGCTTTAGGCCGCGTTCGGTATACCGGTGAAGAAACCAGAGGAACATGAAAATGTGCAGGAATAGAGTTTGTTGAACAGTGTAACCCTGCAGTTCTCAAAACAGAGAAGGAGATGTGTTCGGTTCAGAGGAAATCATTGGAGATGAGTGGTACTATTAATGCAGTAATATTAAAGTATTTATTGGGCCACCGATCTGTCTAATCACTGCATGCTGGTTCGTCTACTCTCACACTGATGTGAAAAAAATATTTATATTTATGTTGTACTTACTGTGTTGCCTCGGGCCTCCACCCAAAAAAGAGGCTAGACTAGATTTTTTGCAACCCTGTGAAATAGACACTGTTGACACACCTTTCCAAAGGAACATTGTCGGTGATTCCTTTGATCCGAACGCCATCGAAGAAAATAGAAACTACGGAATGAAAACTCCTCTGGAAAGCTAAGCAATCCCAAGAAGCAAACACACCCTTAGGCTGCGTTCGCTTCACAGGATTTATGATCTTTCCAGAGGAATGTCCATTCCACTGCTTTTATTTCCCTTGGTGACGTTCGGATCAAAGGAATCATCTACAGTCTTCTTATGAAAACGGTTTGCTCATAGTGGCCATTTCACGGGATTGTGTAAATCTGGTCTGACCTCTTGTTTGGGAGGAGGCCCGAGGCAGCCACGGTGCTGTTGGAGTTAATCCCGAGTCCGGCTCTGTGTAGCTATACGTGTCCAAGTAGTCTACGTATTGGTCATCTAGTCGGTTTGGAGATGTACTCTGGCTAGTATAAGTATACATGTACCCCTACCCTTGTAACCATGGATTTGTCTAAGTAATACAGATCAAACAGGAGCGATACACTCCTGCGGCAATACCAAGCTCCGCGTGTGTGTGCGTATTGTTCTTCCGGCCGGTTGGCCGCTGTGTACGCCGGTGTTGTTTGGTGGTGAGATCGATCAAGTAGTACACGTACGTGTGTCTCCAGCCTCAAGCAATTGGCTGTTGTGTACGTGCATATGTAGCTAGCTTGGGGCAGCAATCCAAGACCGTCAGCGTTGCTTCGGTTTGTTGTCATTCGTTGTCGGTCATCGCCGTCGCTGGAAAGTACTCGGTGTCGGGTCTGGGCCAACAGGTGCAACCTTAATAGAAAAACAGTTTCACATGGCAGTGAGAGATGATAGCCAGCATGCAATGAATAAAATAATCTAAGATCGCTGCATTAGTAGCACGAACATAGTACGAACACCTCCCAAAGGTTAGCTACGAACCGAACACCTTTCTTTTTTCCCATGCCATTGTTTTGGGTCATGCAGGATTGCACTGTACAGCCAACCCCATTCCTGTACTTTTTAGTAAAACTTTGTTTTTCTAACCTGTATTAGGAACGGGGCCTTATTGTTTTGAGAAAACAAGGCGGCGAAGGCTGCATTCATGCACGCCCGGACCTGGATGCCACTTGCCAAGCTGCCAGTCTTAGAATAGGTTAACAATGTGCTACTAAGCTAAACTTGCAGACCAGACCACGTTTGCATTTTAAGCTTTGGATAGGAATGAATGAAGCTGCTGTGCAGGCAGTGGTATCCAGGGGCGTAACAAAAAGAATTTCTTCTTCGGTGACCGCCTTCGTTCGCTTCACCTTCAACTACTCAACTAAGGGCGTGTTTGATAGCTCGCCGGCTCCCAGGTCCTTCAACTCCGGGTACGGATCTGGGTCAAACAGCCCAACTCCTAGAGTTGAGAACAAGAACCTGGCCATGTTTTTAGTGCAAGATACGAGGAGTTGAGAAGCTGGGAAAACCGAGCTTCTCTGAAACGGCAAAGACAGAGCTGCTCAAATTTAGGGCCTCTTTGATTCGTAGGATTTTGAAAATGTAGGAATAGAAAAGTATAGGGTTGGATTGGCATGCCGATTTGAATCCTATGGGATTAGCAATGAGTATTTGATGTCACGGAGAAAATAAAGGAATTGTAAAAAAAAGGTTGGAGATTTCCTATGAAATGTAGTACAAAAGGTTCCATAGGAAAAATTCCTATGGGATCCAATCCTATGAATGAAAGGACCAACATAAGAAAAATCCTAAGGATTTCAATCGTCCGGAAATCCTATAAAATTCCATTAAATCAAAGGAGCCCTTACCAAGTTGTGCCACCTCCAGGTGAGACTTGTGTACTGATTCGGTCGATTCTTTCCTACCTTGTACCCACGATTCGTTCATTCCCCTCCTCTTCTCCCTCCTGGGCGAATCCTTTCCAACAAACCTAGCCGCATGTGCCACTCACAAAACACCTGCCCAATATCTCCATGTAACATAGCTCCCATCTGGCGTCCCTCTCATCGCAACCAGGAGGAAAACCTAAACTGGTCGGCAAACCCTCTCCCTCCTCCCTCCTCCCTCCTTCCTTCCGTCGCCCAAGCGCGTGGCCGGCCAAAGCGCAGTCGAAGTTGGTGGCGGTGAGGCCTCTTTGTCCCTTCGCACATGGAGTCGGTGCAAGCTGGCGACTCGGGCTTGGGCATGATACGGCAGCGATGTGTCACGGCATGCGGGATCTCTTTGCTACGGCGAGACAAACAGTGTTTTGGTGGTTTGTGCATTGGATAGCGGAGATGGTTGTCTCCATTCTCCGGGCAGCAAGAGTTGTGGGCAACACAGTCTGCGGAAGCCACTTATTGGCAATGACTATGGTTAGTGCGGTGGAAGGGATGTTTCGGTCCGATCTCGGCCCATCGGCGTCAGATCTGGGTTGGGTGTGCCCTGTATGTCATGCTTTGAGTCAGGACCTCTCGGCGGCTACATCAGCAGTTAGGTGATGTTGGAGATCTCGCACGTCGGTTAATGCTAGCGGCGAGGAAGGGAGCCTCGACAGCGGATGATAGCTGAGCCGACTTCGGTCATGGAGGATGCTGATGACGTCTTCTCGCCGTTACACTCATAAAGGCGTCGTCGTTGTAAGTCTTGTCTCCTAGCTCGCTCCTCGAGGGGAATCTCAAGATTACGGTCTCCTTGATCCAATGATGGTGACGATTGTCATTGTTCTCCCTTCTAGGGTCATAGTTTTGGAGCAGCCGCTGGAGGGTTTAGGAGGTGGAGCGGCGTCGTATCTAACGCGTTGATGATGGCAGGTCTAGGAGGCATGGCGTAGTGGAGTCTCCGCAGCAGATGCATCTTGATGGACAGGCGCATGGTGGTTTCAACCCCCTTTCCTAAAAAAAGGTACCACCCACTAGGTCTCGTGCTGCTGGCTGCCTTGACTTGCTGAAGACGTCACGAAGTCCTCCGCTGCCATCCCCTCTCGCCAACCCACTGCACAAGGGCTCCTCCATTACCGCCCCACTCGAGCTCCGCTGCCACCAAGACATGCTCAACAAACGTCGCCTCGTCCGAGCTCGCCCTCCACCAGGATGTTTTTCCTCACCCAGAGTGTAAAGAGGCGATGGAGCCTACACATATAGGATACCGCTAGACCCCTAATGTCGTGGTCACGCTGGGGTGAGGCGTTCGCCCATGGGGCAATCGCCTTCGCATCCAGTGAGGTCCTTGACCCCTCAACCATGGTCTTCCGGTAATAACCGTTGCCGCCTCCAACCCGGCGGAGGGTCGTGCACCGCCGTGGATGTATGGGCACATGGGTAGTGCCACAACCATTGCCGCCTTTCCTTGGCATAGGCAAGCATCTCTCACAAGCGTTGTGGTGCACACTCTGATAGGTTGGCGGTTGTCATGGAGGTTGGCGTCGCCATCCCTTATAAGAGGTTTCTCACCTAGCCTTCGCCGAGCTCATCCTATCGCCGACCGCCTAGAGCCAGCTTGCCTCGAGCTCGTCATATCGCCAATCTGCTCTAGCTCGCCCACTCGTCTGCCGTCTCAAGTTCACTCCTCACCGGCACCTTAACACTACTAGGGAAAACCCTACTAGTAGCACGGGTTTTGAGGCTATCAGCAGCGCGGGCAGCCGCGCTACTACTACGGCACTACAGCTAACTGTTAGTAGTAGCGTGGTCCGCACCCGCGCTACTACTGTTCACTATATCAACAGTGCTTTTCTGGAACGCGCTAGTATTAGTTAGCTGTAGCGGTTTCCTAGCCCCTCGCTACTTCTATATATTTCATCATCCCCCCCTTCCTACCCCGTTTCAGTTTTAATAAACTGCAATTTCCATACACTAGGTACTACTAGATATCAATTTCATAAAGCATTATAAGTACTAGATAGTACTCCCTCCGTTCCAAATTACTCGTCGTGGTTTTAGTTCAAACCACGACAAGTAATTTGGAACGAAGGGAGTACTAGATAACAATTTCATATATAGTCAACATTAAGGATGGCAATTTTACCCATGGACATGGATATCCATGGATATCCGACCCGAATGGACAGGGTTTGGATATGCTTTTGTGTCCATGGACGCCGCCCAAACCCGACCAGTTTTCTCGTGGGTAGGGCATGGATATAATCTTGTACCTATATCCAAACCCGACCCGATAGTATGGTTAATGGGCCAAAATCTGCTATTCCTACCCCATAGTCACATGTCCCACTACAATTTTACACTTTGTTATCTAAAACATGCAAAAGAAATTGCATAATCCCCATCATAACTTTTACTAGTTGACATTCAATCCCCTCCGTAACATACTCCAATGCCCCTTCCCTTATTTTTATCTCCTCGTTAAAAGACTCGTCATCCACAACTATTAGAAAAATACTAAATGATCTTAGCTTGTTAGTGGACGTTGATTTACCATAAGTTGATATTTAGCATAAGTAAGGCCTAGCCTGCCACAAGGTGAAGAATGGAGGAGCTTATGTTAACACTGTGTTATGTGTTATTTATATGTCTCGAAAGGACCCAATGGATATCCAATGGGTATGGATATCCATCGAGTTTGGACATGGACACAATTTATCACCCATGTATTTTTTCATGGATGGACAAAGACTGTCTTCATGGATATGGATATGGATTTGATATTGTTCAACCCGATCCAAACCCGACCCATTGCCATCCTTAATCAACATGCATTCTCAAGCAGTACTAGGTGATATCGACGATGATAATCATATGTAGTTCTAGATGATATCGACAACGATCATCATATGTAGTTCTAGATGATATTGACGACGATCATCATATGTAGTTCTAGATGATATAGCCACACACACATATGTAGTTCTAGATGGTATCAAAGACGATCATCATCCTCAAGGCTGGGCGGTTGGTGTTCCTGATAGTAATTAGGATGGCCTGTCCAACACGAAGATTCTTGCCATCGAGGAATCTCTTCCACCCAACCGAGTTTAAGTGTGTGCGACCGTCCGTGTCCACGCGATAAGTACATGTAGTGATGGAGCCCCTTGCGGTAAGGCGTAGTCCAGCTGAGCCTTCTTCATCAGGCTCGATACCATAACTCACAGATAGGCTCTTTGCCAAATTCTGAATAAGAAAAACATATCAATTAATAAATAGCCTCGCACATACTTTTGCAAATAAGTATATATGGATTATCTACACTATTAATAGTTCCTTAGATTCTACACTAATAAGCATGTGATCGAACTCTACACTAAAGCATATCATCGACTAGATTCCACACAACATATCATTGGACTCTACACTAAGCATATCATCGGGTAATTTGCATTTGTAAGTATAACATACCATATCATGTCGATCGACCATGGAACTTGTCAGGCGGGTCACGAATGGCACCCCGACAAAGTTAGCACGTGGAGGAATTATGTCCCATAGGTTGCACACCTCCTCCTTGCTCAGCCTCATTCTTTGAGCTATGTGTTGGGGAACGTAGTAATTTCAAAAATTTTCCTACGCACACTCAAGATCATGGTGATGTATAGCAACGAGAGGGGAGAGTGTTGTCTACATACCCTTGTAGACCCGGCGGAAGCGATCTGGCGTAGAGGAAGTAGTCGACGTTCTCCTCGCGATCCGACCGATCCGGCACCGTTACTCCGGCGCCCGAGTTCTTGACACACGTACAGCTCGATGGCGTCCCTCGTACTCGATCCAGCCGAGTGTCGAGGGAGAGTTCGTCACAAGACGACGGCGTGGTGACGATCTTGATGTTTCACGGCGCGGGCTTCGCCTAAGCTTGCGACGGTATAACCGAGGTGGAATATGGTGGAGGGGGCACCGACACGGCTAAGGAACGATCCGTAGATCTAACTTGTGTGTTCTAGGGTGCCCCCTGCCCCGTATATAAAGGAGCAAGGGGAGGGGCTGGCCGGCCAAGGGAGGCGCCAAGGAGTCCTACTCCCTCGGGAGTAGGATTCCCCCAATCCTAGTTGGACTAGGATTCCCGGAGGGAAAGAGAGAGAGGGGTCGGCCCCTTTCCTAGTCCTAGTAGGACTAGGGAAGGGGAGGCACGTGACCACCTAGGGCTGGCCCTTCTCCTTTCCACTAAGGCCCACTATGGCCCATTTACCTCCCGGGGGGTTCCGGTAACCTCCCGGTACTCCGGTAAATTCCTGTTTTCGCCCGGAACCATTCCGAACTCCAAACATAGGCTTCCAATATATCAATCTTTATGTCTCGACCATTTTGAGACTCCTCGTCATGTCCGTGATCACATCCGGGACTCCGAACTTCTTCGGTACATCAAAATACATAAACTCATAATAACTGTCATCGAAACCTTAAGCGTGCGGACCCTACGGTTTGAGAACAATGTAGACATGACCTAGAACTATTCACGGTCAATAACCAACAGCGGGACCTGGATGCCCATATTGGTTCCTACATATTCTACGAAGATCTTTATCGGTCAGACCGCATAACAACATACGTTGTTCCCTTTGTCATCGGTATGTTACTTGCCCGAGATTCGATCGTCGGTATCCAATACCTAGTTCAATCTCGTTACCGGCAAGTCTCTTTACTCGTTCCGTAATACATCATCTCACAACTAACTCATTAGTTGTAGTGCTTGCAAGGCTTCGATGATGTGCATTACCGAGAGGGCCAGAGATACCTCTCCGACAATCGGAGTGACAAAACCTAATCTCGAAATCGCCAACCCAACATCGCCTTTGGAGACACTGTAGTACTCCTTTATAATCACCCGATTACGTTGTGACGTTTGGTAGCACCAAAGTGTTCCTCCGTAAGCGGAGTTGCATAATCTCATAGTTACAGGAACATGTATAAGTCATGGATAAAAGGTAGCAACATACTAAGCGATCGTGTGCTAAGCTAATGGAATGGGTCATGTCAATCAGATCATTCTACTAATGATGTGACCTTGTTAATCAAATAACAACTCTTTGTTCATGGTCTGGAAACATGACCATCTTTGATTAACAAGCTAGTCTAGTAGAGGCATACTAGTGACATCTTGTTTTGTCTATGCATTCACACATGTATCATGTTTCCGGTTAATACAATTCTAGCATGAATGATAAACATTTATCATGAAATAAGGAAATAAATAATAACTTTATTATTGCCTCTAGGGCATATTTCCTTCAGTCTCCCACTTGCACTAGAGTCAATAATCTAGATTACATAGTAATGATTCTAACACCCATGGAGTCTTGGTGCTGATCATGTTTTGCTCGTGGAAGGCGCTTAGTCAACGGGTCGCAACATTCAGATCCGTATGTATCTTGCAAATCTCTATGTCTCCCACCGGACTAAGTCCGGATGGAATTGAAGCGTCTCTTGATGTGCTTGGTCCTCTTGTGAAATCTGGATTCCTTCGCTAAGGCAATTGCTCCAGTATTGTCACAGAAGATTTTCATTGGACCCGATGCATTAGGTATGACACCTAGATCGGATATGAACTCCTTCATCCAGACTCCTTCATTAGCTGCTTCCGAAGCTGCTATGTATTCCGCTTCACATGTAGATCCCGCTACGACGCTTTGTTTAGAACTGCACCAACTGACAGCTCCTCCGTTTAGTGTAAATACGTATCCGGTCTGCGATTTAGAATCGTCCGGATCAGTGTCAAAGCTTGCATCAACGTAACCGTTTACGATGAGCTCTTTGTCACCTCCATATACGAGAAACATATCCTTAGTCCTTTTCAGGTATTTCAGGATGTTCTTGACCGCTGTCCAGTGATCCACTCCTGGATTACTTTGGTACCTCCCTGCTAAACTTATAGCAAGGCACACATCAGGTCTGGTACACAGCATTGCATACATGATAGAGCCTATGGCTGAAGCATAGGGAACATCTTTCATTTCTCTCTATCTTCTGCGGTGGTCGGGCATTGAGTCTTACTCAACTTCACACCTTGTAACACAGCAAGAACCCTTTCTTTGCTTGATCCATTTTGAACCTCTTCAAAATTTTGTCAAGGTATGTGCTTTGTGAAAGTCCAATTAAGCGTCTTGATCTATCTCTATAGATCTTGATGCCCAATATGTAAGCAGCTTCACCGAGGTCTTTCATTGAAAAACTCTTATTCAAGTATCCCTTTATGCTATTCAGAAATTCTATATCATTTCCGATCAGCAATATGTCATCTACATATAATATCAGAAATGCTACAGAGCTCCCACTCACTTTCTTGTAAATACAGGCTTCTCCAAAAGTCTGTACAAACCCAAATGTTTTGATCACACTATCAAAGCGTTTATTCCAACTCTGAGATGCTTGCACCAGTCCATAGATGGATCGCTGGAGCTTGCACACTTTGTTAGCTCCCTTTGGATCGATAAAACCTTCGGGTTGCATCATATACAACTCTTCTTCCAGAAATCCATTCAGGAATGCAGTCTTTACATCCATTTGCCAAATTTCATAATCATAAAATGCGGCAATTGCTAACATGATTCGGACGGACTTAAGCATCGCTACGGGTGAGAAGGTCTCATCGTAGTCAATCCCTTGAACTTGTCGAAAACCCTTTGCGACAAGTCGAGCTTTGTAGACAGTAATATTACCGTCAGCGTCAGTCTTCTTCTTGAAGATCCACTTGTTTTCTATTGCTTGCCTACCCTCGGGCAAGTCAACCAAAGTCCATACTTTGTTTTCATACATGGATCCCATCTCAGATTTCATGGCCTCAAGCCATTTTGCGGAATCTGGGCTCACCATCGCTTCTTCATAGTTCGTAGGTTCATCATGATCTAGTAGCATGACTTCCAGAACAGGATTACCGTACCACTCCGGTGCGGATCTTACTCTGGTTGATCTACGCGGTTCTGTAGTAACTTGATCTGAAGTTTCATGATCAACATCATCAACTTCCTCACTACTTGGTGTAGATGTCTCAGAAACCGGTTTCTGCGACGAACTACTTTCAAGTAAGGGAGAAGGCACTATTACCTCATCAAGTTCCACTTTCCTCCCACTCACTTCTTTCGAGAGAAACTCCTTCTCTAGAAAGGATCCATTCTTAGCAACGAATGTCTTGCCTTCGGATCTGTGATAGAAGGTGTACCCAACTGTCTCCTTTGGGTATCCTATGAAGACACATTTCTCCGATTTGGGTTCGAGCTTATCAGGTTGAAGCTTTTTCACATAAGCATCGCATCCCCAAACTTTAAGAAACGACAACTTTGGTTTCTTGCTAAACCATAGTTCATAAGGTGTTGTCTCAACGGATTTCGACGGTGTTCTATTCAGTGTGAATGCGGCCGTCTCTAGAGCATAACCCCAAAACGATAGCGTTAATCTGTAAGAGACATCATAGATCGCACCATATCTAGTAAAGTACGATTACGACGTTCGGACACACCATTACGCTGTGGTGTTCCGGGTGGCGTGAGTTGCGAAACTATTCCGCATTGTTTCAAATGTAGACCAAACTCATAACTCAAATATTCACCTCCACGATCAGATCGTAGAAACTTAATTTTCTTGTTACGATGATTTTCAACTTCACTCTGAAATTCTTTGAACTTTTCAAATGTTTCAGACTTATGTTTCATTAAGTAGATATACCCATATCTGCTTAAGTCATCTGTGAAGGTGAGAAAATAACGATATCCGCCACGAGCCTCAACATTCATTGGACCACATACATCTGTATGTATGATCTCCAACAAATCTGTTGCTCTCTCCATAGTACCGGAGAACGGGGTTTTAGTCATCTTGCCCATGAGGCATGGTTCGCA
Source organism: Aegilops speltoides (assembly GCA_021437245.1). Lineage (NCBI taxonomy): Eukaryota > Viridiplantae > Streptophyta > Magnoliopsida > Poales > Poaceae > Aegilops > Aegilops speltoides. Next base: position 563,304,734 of record CM038143.1, on the reverse strand, counting down.
AGTGCCAAGTGATTCATAATCAAGTGACTCCAAAAGTCCATCAGTATGGAGTTTCTTCATGCGCTTTACACCGATATGACCTAAACGGCAGTGCCACAAATAAGTTGCACTTTCGTTATCAACTCTGCATCTTTTGGTTTCAACATTATGAATATGTGTATCATTACTATCGAGATTCATCAGAAATAGACCACTCCTCAAGGGTGCATGACCATAAAAGATATTACTCATATAAATAGAACAACCATTATTCTCTGATTTAAATGAATAACCGTCTCGCATCAAACAAGATCCAGATATAATGTTCATGCTCAACGCAGGCACCAAATAACAATTATTTAGGTCTAAAACTAATCCCGAAGGTAGATGTAGAGGTAGCGTGCCGACCGCGATCACATCGACTTTGGAACCATTTCCCACGCGATCGTCACCTCGTCCTTTGCGAGTTAAGCAATCCGTAGTCCCTGTTTGAGTTGCAAATATTAGCAATGAACCAGTATCAAATACCAGGTTCTACTACGAGCTCTAGTAAGGTACACATCAATAACATGTATATCACATATACCTTTGTTCACCTTGCCATCCTTCTTATCCGCCAAATACTTGGGGCAGTTCGCTTCCGGTGACGATCCGCTTGCGGTAGAAGCACTCGATTTCAGGCTTAGGTCCAGACTTGGGTTTCTTCTCTGAGCAGCAACTTGCTTGCTGTTCCTCTTGAAGTTCCTTCTTCTTCCCTTTGCCTTTCTTCTTGAAACTAGTGGTCTTATTGACCATCAACACTTGATGCTCCTTCTTGATTTCTACTTCCGCAGCCTTTAGCATTGCGAAGAGCTCGGTATAGTCTTTACTAACCCTTGCATATTATAGTTCATCACGAAGCCTTTGTAGCTTGGTGGCGTGATTGAAGAATTCATCAATGACACAATCATCCGGAAGATTAACTCCCAATTGTGTCAAGTGATTGTAGTACCCGGACATTACGAGTATATGCTCACTAATGAACTATTCTCCTCCATCTTGCAGCTATAGAACTTATTGGAGACTTCATATCTCTCAATCCGGGCATTACTTTGGAATATTAACTTCAACTCTGGAACATCTCATATGCTCCATGACGTTCAAAACGTCGTTGAAGTCCCGGTTCTAAGCCGTAAAGCATGGCACACTCGAACTATAGAGTAGTCATCAGCTTTGCTCGCCAGACGTTCATAACATCTGCGGTTGCATTAGCAGCAGGCACTGGCACCTAGCGGTGCATCCGGGGCGTAACTCTTCTGTGCAGCAATGAGGATGATCCTCAAGTTACGGACCCAGTCCGTGTAATTGCTACCATCATCTTTCAACTTTGCTTTCTCAAGGAACGCATTAAAATTCAACGGAACAACAGCACGAGCCATCTATCTACAATCAAACATAAACAAGCAAGATACTATCAGGTACTAAGTTCATGATAAATTTAAGTTCAATTAATCATATTACTTAAGAACTCCCACTTAGAAAGACATCTCTCTAGTCATCCAAGTGATCACGTGATCCAAATCAACTAAACCATAACCGATCATCACGTGAAATGGAGTGGTTTTCAATGGTGAACATCTTATGTTGATCATATCTACTATATGATTCACGCTCGACCTTTCGGTCTCCGTGTTCCGAGGCCATATCTGCATATGCTAGGCTCGTCAAGTATAACCCGAGTATTCTGCGTGTGCAAAACTGGCTTGCACCCGTTGTAGATGGACGTAGAGCTTATCACACCCGATCATCACGTGGTGTCTGGGCACGACGAACTTTGGCAACGGTGCATACTCGGGGAGAACACTTCTTGATAATTTAGTGAGAGATCATCTTATAATGCTACCGTCAATCAAAGCAAGATAAGATGCATAAAAGGATAAACATCACATGCAAATCAATATAAGTGATATGATATGGTCATCATCATCATCTTGTGCTTCATGATCTCCATCTTGCAGCACCACCATGATCACCATCGTCACCGGCGCGACACCTTGATCTCCATCGTAGCATCGTTGTCGTCTCGCCAAACTTATGCTTCTACGACTATCGCTACCGCTTAGTGATAAAGTAAAGCATTACAGAAGCGATTGCATTGCATACAATAAGCGACAACCATATGGCTCCAGCCGATTGCCGATAACCGGTTACAAAACATGATCATCTCATACAATAAAATATAGCATCACGTCTTGACCATATCACATCACAACATGCCCTGCAAAAACAAGTTAGGCGTCCTCTACTTTGTTGTTGCAAATTTTACGTGGCTGCTACGGGCTTAAGCAAGAACCAGTCTCACCTACGCATCAAAACCACAACGATACTTCGTCAAATAGACTCGTTTTAACCTTCTCAAGGACCGGGCGTAGCCACACTCAGTTCAACTAAAGTGAGAGAGCAGACACCCACCAGTCACCTTTAAGCAACGAGTGCTCGTGGCGGTGAAACCAGTCTCGCGTAAGCGTCTGGCGTAATGTCGGTCTGGGCGCTTCATCTCACAATACCGCTGAACCAAAATATGACATGCTGGTAGGTAGTATGACTTGTATCGCCCACAACTCACTTGTGTTCTACTCGTGCAAAACATCAAACCATAAAAACCTAGGCTCGGATACCATTGTTGGGGAGCGTAGTAATTTCAAAAATTTCCTCGCACACTCAAGATCATGGTGATGTATAGCAACGAGAGGGGAGAGTGTTGTCTACATACCCTTGTAGACCCGGCGGAAGCGATCTGGCGTAGAGGAAGTAGTCGACGTTCTCCTCGCGATCCGACCGATCCGGCACCGTTACTCCGGCGCCCGAGTTCTTGACACACGTACAGCTCGATGGCGTCCCTCGTACTCGATCCAGCCGAGTGTCGAGGGAGAGTTCGTCAAGACGACGGCGTGGTGACGATCTTGATGTTTCACCGGCGCAGGGCTTCGCCTAAGCTTCGCGACGGTATAACCGAGGTGGAATATGGTGGAGGGGGGCACCGCACACGGCTAAGGAACGATCCGTAGATCTAACTTGTGTGTTCTAGGGTGCCCCCTGCCCCCGTATATAAAGGAGCAAGGGGGAGGGGGCTGGCCGGCCAAGGGTGGCGCGCCAAGGGAGTCCTACTCCCTCTGGGAGTAGGATTCCCCCAATCCTAGTTGGACTAGGATTCCCGGAGGGGAAAGAGAGAGGGGCGGCCCCTTTCCTAGTCCTAGTAGGACTAGGGAAGGGGAGGCGTGACCACCTAGGGTTGGCCCTTCTCCTTTCCACTAAGGCCCACTATGGCCCATTTACCTCCCGGGGTTCCGTAACCTCCGGTACTCGATAAATTCCTGTTTTCGCCGGAACCATTCGAACTCCAAACATAGGCTTCCAATATATCAATCTTTATGTCTCGACCATTTTGAGACTCCTCGTCATGTCCGTGATCACATCCGGGACTCGAACTTCTTCGGTACATCAAAATACATAAACTCATAATAGCGCCATCGAAACCTTAAGCGTGCGGACCCTACGGTTTGAGAACAATGTAGACATGACCTAGAACTATTCACGGTCAATAACCAACAGCGGGACCTGGATGCCCATATTGGTTCCTACATATTCTCGAAGATCTTTATCGGTCAGACCGCATAACAACATCGTTGTTCCCTTTGTCATCGGTATGTTACTTGCCCGAGATTCGATCGTCGGTATCCAATACCTAGTTCAATCTCGTTACGGCAAGTCTCTTTACTCGTTCCGTAATACATCATCTCACAACTAACTCATTAGTTGTAGTGCTTGCAAGGCTTGATGATGTGCATTACCGAGAGGGCCAGAGATACCTCTCCGACAATCGGAGTGACAAAACCTAATCTCGAAATCGCCAACCCAACATCGCCTTTGGAGACACCTGTAGTACTCCTTTATAATCACCCGATTCACGTTGTGGACGTTTGGTAGCACCAAAGTGTTCCTCCGTAAGCGGAGTTGCATAATCTCATAGTTACAGGAACATGTATAAGTCATGGATAAAAGCAGTAGCAACATACTAAGCGATCGTGTGCTAAGCTAATGGAATGGGTCATGTCAATCAGATCATTCTACTAATGATGTGACCTTGTTAATCAAATAACAACTCTTTGTTCATGGTCTGGAAACATGACCATCTTTGATTAACAAGCTAGTCTAGTAGAGGCATACTAGTGACATCTTGTTTTGTCTATGCATTCACACATGTATCATGTTTCCGGTTAATACAATTCTAGCATGAATGATAAACATTTATCATGAAATAAGGAAATAAATAATAACTTTATTATTGCCTCTAGGGCATATTTCCTTCACTATGATGGCTTCATGAAGTGGGTCCTCATCATCTTCATCGAGTGGGTCCTCATTATCTTCATCATCTTCGTCATCTTCATCATCTATCACCAGGTTGATATAAATGACAGCCAGCTTGGATCTTTCTACTCTGAAGGAGAAGCTAATCAACTCAGCACCAGTATGACGCATGCGGGCGAGGAAACGGGCCCATCCATCTCCTCCAATCTGCGACATATTGCGTCCTTTCTCGACCTCCATAGTGTAAGGCCCCCCAGGAGCCTCAAATGTCATAGTGTCTCCTGTCAGCTTGTTGAATTTCAACCTCACATTGCATGGGACGATCTGTGTAAAAAAAGTAAAATGACACAATGCAGTAATGCCAACACCAAAAATAAAATAGTTGTTACATTTCATATAATTTCTTACCGCCGCATGACGAAAACTTGGTTGGAAGTAGATGCCGAACAGCTTGCCAGTTGCAAGCTGCTGGCGCACCTTGACTTGCACAATCGACATGGTGGTGGTGGTGGTGGTGCCATTTTCCTAAAGCAATATGAGCAAATGATTAACGATCCACTTCACACGAAAGAAAAACAGTAGCATGTGATTGTTTTGGTTCTTCTTCAGTTATATTTTCATAGCTTACTAACACCTTCTAGAATAGAACCAACAGCTAGCAGGCAAATGCCAAATCTTCCGTGAGAAGCAATTTGATTCTTCTTCTGCGAGAAGCAATTTGATGGACAATTATAATCCTAAGATCTAACTAGGTGGTGCAAAATCTTCAGAGCTATCAACTAGCATACTAAATCAACTATATCAAAATGTTCTATAAATCAACTAGCCTATTAAATCAACTTGCCTACTAAATCAACTAAATCAAAATGTTCTATAAATCAACTAAATCAACTAGCCTACTAGATCAACTTGCCTACTAAATCAACCAAATCAAAATGTTCTAAATCAACTAAATCAACTAGCCTACTAAATCAACTAAATCATATGAACTAAATCAAAATGTTGCATATGAACTAGCCTACTAAATCAAAATGTAGCAGGGAGGAGGGGTTTTGGATGGAGGAGGGAGGAGGGAGAAGGAGGGGCGACTGGAGGAGGCCGGAGAGAGTAGGACGGAGGAGGAAGGGTGGAGCGAGGAGGGGCCGGCCGGCGGCGAGCTGAGGGAGGACGGAGGAGGAGGGCGGTACCGAGTCCAGCGAGGAGGAGGAGGTGACGGCAGCGTAGAGGGAGGAGGGGTAGGCGGCGGCGGCCGGCGGGAGAGGACCGGCGCGGGGGTGGGGGGGGGGGTGGGGGGTGGGGGGTTGAGGGGGAGATCGAGTGAGTGTGAGTGTGGATCGGATAGAGGAGAGTGTGGGTGGTGGGAGATAGCTAGTTTTAGTAGTAGCGCACTATAGGAAAAGGTGCTACTGCTAAACTACCTAGCAGTAGCACACTTCGAATTAACGCGCTGCTGCTATAACTAGTTTCATGGCAGGATCGTGGGAATTATAGCAGTAGTGCAGCTTAGTGGGGGCGCGCTACTGATACTTTTATTTCAGCAGCGAGTTCTGATGGAGCGCTCTACTGCTACATTGCAGCAACGCCTTATTTTAAAACGCACTGCTGGTAAGATCATGTGTATAGGCTTTTCCCTAGTAGTGTAAGTCAATCCAGTCACCGGATGCGAACATTAGCATGGAAGAAGCTAGAACCTACATTGTCGAATGATCAATATGTTTGAGGTTCCTTAGCCATGAGATGCAAGCTGGCGGCTGGTGCCGCTGGTCGTACTATGGATGATTTCTTGACTAGAGAGGATTGACAAATGAACCCTAGCACCATCTTTTCTCTCTGCGGGTTAAAAAATCATTTGGCCCTTGCTTCATCCTCCTGGGGGCGACTCGAGGGCGAATATGGTTTCCTCGCCGCAGCCACCATGACATTTCACCTTTCTCTTATCCCTCTCCGCCACCCGACGAGATCGCCAGGAATGTCTGCACGGAGGTCACAAGGTACGTCAGCGTCATCTTCGTTGCAAGCGGCACTCGTGGGTGGTCATGCTGGTTAACGACCTCATTTCACCCCTCGGGTGAGGTGCTAGCGGGAGGCTATTGTGATGTGTAGCCACCTTTTTTGCACCAGATCTGAAGTTCGGGGGTCACTTCTCCTTAGCTAACTCATCCATGCTGGTTATGGCGGCTAGAATCCCTCGACTGACCGCTCCAGATTATGCGGGTGATACTGGTGCATGTTGTGGATAGGGGAAAACCCATGGTCGGATGTCCAACCATAGCGGCTTTCCTCCTTGGAGGCATGACCGAGGTTCCTCCTCTCCATCCTCGACCCCACTTCCAAGTGAAACCGCAATTTGCCCGTGGTTGGGTGGTGCCATTTACGTCAAACCATCTATTTGGCACTGCCTACGGTGGTTTGGTGCTCGGCTGAGTGGTGGTGTGGGCATTGGGCCCTTGGTGGCTATGGGATTCGACTAGTGCCTGTGAAGTCAAGGTTGGTAGGTTCGGTAAGTCACTGCATTTCTTTTGGCTGCTTCTCTCTGACGGATTTGCGAGTGGAACTATTCTAGCAGAGCGGCACTTTCAATCCTAGGTGGAAGTAGATAGGGTTACCCTTCACCGGTCTATCTTCTGCAGTAGGTTGGCTTGTTCCCTAAATGTTCCATGGCTCGTCTCGGTGTATCCGTAGTCTTCTTCTTTTGAGATTGCTCATGGTGGCTTTCCCTCTGCACTTGGGTACAAGTGGGCTGCGACGGTGCAAATAATCTGGCCGCATCAAGGTGGTCGTGCTCATTGGCTACTCTTTGTTACGATGACAACATTTTTCTAAGCTTTCTGGTGAGTGCGTCTACAGTTCAACGCTGCGGCACCTTTCAAATGAAGCTGAGGGGGTAGGGTTCCTCATCTACGTTAGAGATGGAAGGTGTTGCACGCCTCTAGTCCCGTGGAACAACCTTGATCAAGACTTCACCTTAGGCATAGGTTGATCCTCGTTGCTTTGCTTGTATATCTTCGGTTAAAGTGTGGCGGAAGTCGGTATTAGCAAGCCGTGTATTTTTTTGTATGTGCTCCTTGTAAAAAGTCCAGCTAGCACCCTTGTATTATTCGGTCGTTGTGGCTTCTTGGTCTTTTTAAATCATGGCTGGTTAATGTTTTCTTAATTTAAAGTGGGGCTCGTGAGCCTCCATTCTAAAAGAAAAGCAGATATTCTCATTGTAGCCTATTTCTCGCTGTACATAAATCTCACTAGGCAGAAGTTCTACCCATTTCACTTTGAAGAAAGCCTGTCCAGTGTTCTGCATCATTAGTTTCGGTTTTTCACCACCAAAAACCTACTCCCTCCGTTTCTAAATATTTGTCCTTTTAGAGATTTCAAATGGACTACCACATACGGATGTATATATACATATTTTAGAGCGTAAATTCACTCATTTTGCTTCCTATGTAGTCACTTGTTTAAATCTCTAAAAGACAAATATTTAGGAACGGAGGGAGTAATAGAAAAATGAGCGTTTAATTATGCAATGCATGGTTTAGGTGCCGTGGCAGGAGTCGACACACATGAGAACATCGTTAGCAAATTAAGAGCACAATATGTTTGGAATTTTTAAGGTTTCGCCCAGTCAATTGACGCTTTTAAGACCGGATCACGTGATAATCACAAGGCGAGGAGGTGGGCGGCACGAGAAATTAACTGGAGTAACTTATGCCAAAGCGGAAAAGTTAACAAAAGAAAGCTGCAGACATGCGCCCCCAGATTAATAATGCATTATAGGCTAGCTAAAGCTGAATACATGTGCGCCCAAATTTGGATGCATGAGAAGTGGTTGCGAAGTTGCCAGTCTCAAATTGAAATGTATATCACTGAAAAAAATAGCGCGCTATAGCGTCGCTAATAGCACGCTATAGCGTATTGAGAATTGCCTCGCTAAATATATCGGTGTACAATGTCTTGCTAATAGCACGCTATTGCATGATATAGCACGCTAATAGCATATTTTGAGGTCGCCGTTATTTTGTTGTAGCGCACTATTTTTTTCATTATAGGCTAAAGAAGCAGAATGGGTCAGATTTGCGTTTCCAGATTCCGATTAGATTAAGGAAGCTGATACGCAGGGAGCTGTGTCTCGGGCCATCAGTACACATTTTCTCCTTTGCGAAACAGTACACTTCTTGGATGCGTCCGAAAGTGTTTGCAGATTAGGGTGAATTTTTCAGAAATTGAAACCAGTTCAAATTCAAATACCTTGGGGGTAGGCGGAGAGCACTGCGGAGGCAACGGGACGGCACGGTCGGCCGCGGACACGAAGATTCCTCCAGAGCGGCGCATCGGCGCGAGGCCGTAGACCCAGCTAGAAGCATCCCGAACTTCACAGCGACGAACAGCAACGGCGGGGCGGAAGGCTAGCTTGTCGGGCGGCGCGGCGACAGGAGTGTCCGGGCTGGCCCCAGCCATTGGCGACGTCGTGGTGCGGAAAGACCCCCGAGTTCGTGGCCCGCCACGACCTAGATTGGGGGTATTTTTATTTTCCTTTTGTTTCGGGGAAACAGATGGTTCGAGGACCGGCAGGATTTGGGGGTTCCTCTGTTTTTTTCTTTCCCGAAAGGTCTGATTCTGCTTTGAAGGCACAATTATACACTGTATTGTGGCTGGGCTGGGCGGGCCATGGCCTGCTTTTGCCCCAACATAGCTCCGCCAGGGCCATAGATTTTTTTTTTTGTCACACCGTAGCTAGACACCCGAACACATTTCTTTTAGAAAACCGTACGCAGGATATCTGTGGTCAATCGGGAAATAGAGCTCGACTTTTTTTCCCCAAAAAAAGTCCCTAGGGTTTAGTGATTCAAGGGAAATAGTGTTCATGGTGAATATTGGTTATCCTTTATGGCTTGGCCCGTGCTAAGCCGTCCAATTTCGCACATCAGCTTATCGCCCTTCCTCTCTAACCTCCCCCCATGCAAACAGCCGTGTCTCGCCGCAGCGTCGCACATTGAGCCCGGCGCCCCTGCGCCCCTCGCGGTAGCCAGCTTGGCACCCGCTTCCTCTCCGCACAGCGAGCTTAATTAGCACCCCGCGCCGGCATCTCTATCGGCTGCAACATCCAATGGCCATCGTCGTGCCGGGTTGCGTTCGCCGTGGTCAGTTGCAGCTTCTCCGACAGACGATTCGAACATCTGCATTGACGTCGCAACTCCGGCAAGTGCTGCTACAGCAGCACCCACCCCAGCGACGAGGGTCATTGCATCCTTGACAGGCCCGTCGCCGTTTTAGCTCCCAGGCATCACCGGTTCAAGTAAATCCGCTCGCCGCTTCCAGCAAACCACTCGCCCAGTTGCAGCAAAAAAATTATACAGAAAAAGTTGTAGACATTTGAGCCCAGTTATTTTTTGTTAACTTGTTTCAATCGCTCCTGGTCAAGGAAGTAGCCACCATTGGTACTTAACATGTGACTGTGGCTATGGTTATGGCGGAGTTGGCATAATCTTTTAGCTAGTATGCTAAAGATAAGATTAGCAAGCGGATCTGGAAAGTGTCTTTGTGGTGTGGATTTGGTGAGCAAAGAGAACCAATTAATTCACCACCTGTCTTCTCTGTGTCTAGCAGCAAAATACATGTGGAGCATTCTGTCGGGCCATCTGGGGAACCGTGCATGCTTTGAACAGAAGTTGATTAAAACAAGAAAAGGACAGCTAGAACCAGCAAATACTGCAAGACTCATGCACAGATCTTGACTTTCAGATGATGAAGAGCAGAAGCGACGAGTTTGACAAAACTCATCGTGTGATGTGAAGTTTCATTACCCGAAAGGATATCGTTTTGCAAGAGTCAAGCACCCAAATAATGGTTGAAGTTAGATGTGGATGGCTTGTGTCAAGGAGCTGGTGGTATTGCAGGAGCAGGTATGTATAATTACATCCGAAGAACAAACAAAGAGATGGCAATATGTTAGCTAGCTAGCTAGTACATCACGATGATAGATCAACGCTATTCAGGAAGGTACGCACCAACATGGGTCGCCAGGAGCCCAGGACCAATCAATCTACGGCGGCGGCAGCAGCGCTTGCTGCTGTCCCAATGAATTCCCATGGACGCAGAAGTCCAGGCTTACGGCACAGCACAAGACAGCGACGGCGAGGCCAAAGACCCCCAGGATGAGCCCGGCGGCGGCCATGACTCGGACGGCCGTGGATCCGTGATCGGAGCGGCAGAAGAGCAGCACCAGGGCGACGGAGGCGGCAAGGAGCATGCAGGCGCAGAACGCTGTGATGCACGGAGTGAAGCACTGGCTCGCCTCGTCGGGCTCCGCAGGCGCCGCCGCGGCGAGGTCAGGGTCGGGGTTCTCCATGTCGGCCATGTGCCGGTCGACCACTATTGATAGATCGCACACTTTTTAGGGCATCTACAGCCGCGACCCCAAGAAGGCCTCCCCAGGCGATTTTTTTCGCGCCGGCGCCCAAAAAATGGCCCAGTCGCGCCCCCAGAATCCCGATTTTCGCCGGCTTGGGCCGAAAACAGCGCCGGCGGACCCAGCCCGAACCCGGCGCGCTGGGGGGCGCAGGGGCTAATTGTGTTGGCGCGAAGAAGCCGCGGGCCAGCCGCGTCAGTGACTCGGCGCCTCGTCTCCCCCCCAACGGCCTCGGTTTCCGCGGGTAATCAATGGCAAGGCTGCCGCCGGTCAGCCTTGCCATTGATTCCTTCACGGGCGGCGCTTCACGGGGCGGCGCCGACGCCCTCCTCGCGACGCAGCGTACACACGAGCGCGGCCCGGCTATAAAAGCCGGCGGCCTCCACTCCATTCTCCTGTACCCACACCAGCCCCGCCCGCCCCTCGCCGCCGTCCAGCCCCTCCCTCTCCCTGCCTCTCCCGAGCGCCGTCGCCGTCGCCATGGCAGAACGTTTCCCCGGAGACGAGGCGGCGGCCAACGGCTTCGGCCGCCGTTCGCTCCGCGTTCTGGAGTCCTGGCTCCTGTTCCAGGCGAACATCCCGGCGCCGCCGGACATGCGCGCCGGGCCATCGGGGTGGAGGCTCAGCGCCGGGGGAGTGCCCATTCCCCCGTTGCCCGACGCCGCGGCGAAGCCGGAGTACTTCGCCGAGGAGGTCGAGATCGTCCGCGCGTCCCTCACCGACGCCCAACGCTCCCTCCCCCAGTAAGTCGCCGACAACCACGCGGCCTGGGCGGCGTATTTCGAGCGCCGCCAGCAGCAGCGTTTGGCGTCCACCAACGGCGCGCCGGTTGTCGGCGGGCGGCAGAACAGCGAGGGGCGCCACCTCTAGTGGGGCGTCCCCGGCCGCACACTCGAGGGCGGCAACGACCCGCCGTTGGCATACCCCCCGGCGACGCACTGGCGCGTCGGGCCATGGGCGCCAAGGCGGTTCGGGTCTTCCTCCTCTTCCTCCTCCCGATCCTCGTCGCACTCCTCCGGCACCCCGGCCCTGCTCGCCGTCAAGGCCGAGCCTGCGGTGGAGTCGCCGCTCGGTCGGCGCACTCGCAGCGCCGGCATCGTCATCAACGAGGGCGGCCGGCGCCTCCTCCTCGGCTCCTCCGCGCTTCGTCAAGCCGAAGACGGAGCCGGGACTGGCACCGGTGAAGACGAAGCCGGGGCTGGCGCCGGTGAAGACGGAGCCGGGACTGGCGCTGGTGAAGGCGGAATTCGTCGACGACGACGCGGCTCTAGAATGGGCGCGCCAGGACTCCATTGCGATGGAGAAGGCGCGCCGGGAGAAGGCGAAGGAGCGCCAGCGCGCCGCCCTGCGCCGCTTCGAGGAGCGCCGAAGCGGCCGCGACGAAGACGGAGTTGTCGTCCTATGCGACAGCGACGACGACGACGCGCCGCCGCCAGTCCACCATGGCGATGTCGGGTCCAGCCGGGGCGTCCGCGTCAAGGAGGAGAAGGCCGACGACGACGATGGCGGCGACGGAGGCGACGACTTCAGCCCCTTTCTTTTTTAGATTAGCCTTAATAATGTAACGAAAATGGCGCGAATTTGGCCGAAATTTGCCATGTTCACCCGAAATTTAACTACTCTTTGTCATAACTTCGCCGAACGGCCTCCTTTTTTTTAACACTCGCCTGGGGGCGGCCCTGGGGGCCGACGGCCGGGCGACGACTTCCCCCAGGACTTTTTTTGCGCCGGCTCACCCCCAGGCGGCGCTTTTAGACGCCCCCTGAGGGGCCAACAGCTGGAGATGCCCTTAGTCGGCTGGCTAAGGGTTGTCGACGTCGATCCTAAAGTCGTGGCTGCACCATGTGCTCGGGTTCTAGTTTGAGTCAGATTTGGACTCGTACCGTACGTCCTGGATAGGACGGCTCCCCTCTAGTGCCGTTGGACCCACGGTCAGATAAAAAACGTGGTGCAACATTATTGCGGCATTGCATATTAGAACAGGACCAAACCATTTTTTTAACCCAATGCAAACGCGGATGCTCGTATACACGCATGTACACGAGGTTGGCGTCCACACGTGACATGTGTCAGTCCTCCACCCGATCTCCGTCTGGAATGCCTTGTGCTTGGCTTCAAGTTCGAACGCGCAGCAGGGTCCAGGGTCACCTTGGATTTTCACGAGGAATTAGCTAGCTTCGGACTCGTACAATGCCATCAGACTGCATTACTTCCTCTGTTTCTGATACGAACCTCGATCTAGGATATATTGTTCACTCAATCGCTATGAATCTGGGATACAAGATACAGGTAGTAGCAGCAAGAAGGGGGATCTGGGAATCGAGAGCCAGGGGGTGGGAGAGGGGAAACGCCCAACGGCGGCCGGTTCAGTCTTCAGTTCTCCGATGCCTCTCCACGAAGATGAGTCGCGCATATATCTTCAGTTCCTGGACCGTGATCTGCTCCTGTGTTAAGTGGGTTGGGCTTTGTCCTCCGCTTGGGCCGGCCGGGTCGTCCTTGGGCTTCACCAGAAGTGCCTGGTGTAGTTGTTCCCATGACATTCCCCCCTCCTTCAAACTCGGCTTGACCCCAAGCCGATGCTGAAGAATTTCTGCCCGGGTCCGAAGGCACTGTGGATGGTGAAGACTTGATTGACACACCCGTCTTTGAAGTTTTACTTGGCCATGAGCATCAAGGAAAATAATCGACAACACTTGTATGACCCTTGTTGCACTTTGTAAAAGCTGGACCACGCCAATGCTTCCACTGCTCCTCCTACTACCAAGATGCTCCCAACAAGAGGCATATCCACTAGTCATCATCTCACGGTTCTGTTGTGGTTGCGCTCCGAATCGTACCCCTTCTCGGATCAGTTGCGCATGAACATGTGGATCCTGCTGTGTTTCAAGAGCCATAACTCCTGCGAACAGGTCTTCTTGTTGCAATAGTATTGACATCATGGCATGACCCCTCCATGGACTAAAGCCACTGCGACTCCATGATAGCCAGTTGGCGAACACCAAGTTTTCCATTTCCTCATTTCTGAGACTGAAGTTTCTTGTGGAAAACCTTTTGTGCAGATGGATTTGTGCCTTTAGTACTGCACTCTTATGCATTCCTTGTTGATAATTTATCAAGCAATAATTAACTTTTTGCATATTGCTTGCCAAAATTACCAGGCCCCAATGGTAAACAGTAGCATTATCGCCTTGTGTGAACTGCACAGTCGCACTTGTTCCCTGACCAGTAGAAACCGTTGTATATGGATCAGAGACCCTTCCACTGTCCATCTCCACATTGCTAACCAGAACCTTAGACACCAGAGCACCTGGAGAAAGGATTACAAGACCCAAGAGTTCATCAATTACGCTGCAATTCATGTCCCATGAGAGAATTTTGTAGTTCTTCAAAAGTGTAGTTGCAAGAAAATTTTGCCATGGAAAGTGAGCTCCAGCAAACAATTCCACCCATGTCATATTAAGTGATGCCACTCCAACAGCTGAATGCACTTCTCCTTGCTCATCTTCTATCTTAATTTGAGGCAGATTAGTTGTGGCCAATGACCACCACGGTGGCTTTGCATGGAGTGATTGCAACCTAGGCTGAACAGACTGTGAAATTACTGCAGTACTAATTAATAGCTCATCTCCAGGGACTAAGCATTGATGATAGATCAATAAAGGACCTTCAAGAATGGCTTCATGGACCAGATACTTATAATTGTAACATGCTACGCCACAGCTCATAACGAAACCCAACCAGAACTCCAAAGGAGCAACAGTGCAAAGAGAGAACATGTGAAGAAAATTCTTCGCCCATGCATGGCTTGAACATGCATTTGTCGTATTAAATGAAATACTGTCAGAACCTCCACTGCTCACCACAGAGGACGCCCAGTTCGGAGTCCAGGCAATTTTCCATTGAAGCAATACGATCAAGAAAAGCCGGTTCACAAGTGCACTGGTGATCTCTGAGAGCAAACTAGCGCTGCATTGATTGCCAAGCCCACCATGATATGCAGAAACAGAGCACTGAGTAATGACGACAATAGATGCAAACCCGCCAACATTCCGTGTCATATGCGCACTACCCTTCCAACCATTTTGCTGCCCAAGAATGCACAACAAGAGTTCAGGATGCAAGATGCCTATCCTGAAAAACCAAGCAATCTCCCACTGGAGCAGCACACTGTCATATTGTATCATGCTGTTGTCCCCATGACTTGAATAAGTAGAACTTAGACAAAGCCCACTACTGGATATACTGTTGTTGTCAACTAGTACCGGCGTCAAATAGTTCCTGAAATCCACATCAAACTTGAGACCCACTGAAGACGGAAAAATAAAGCACTTGTGGTATAGATATTCCAGGAAAACCTCCATGTTGCTGATGGTGTCACTACCCAGGTGCATGGGAAAGCCAAATATGAAGCTGACACATAGATTAATCATAGTGTAAACTGGTGTCTACACTGCCACCACTCTACCAATTAGCAGTGAAGACCGTCGGATCTTGAGCTGCAACAAGAACACTTCCTCACATACTTCATTGGTTAGCTGTCGACATGGACTAACGCTGGCTTGCATTACCCTTGATGATGTAGTAACAGGGAATACTTCTGTGAATTCATCCCGATGGTACCACTTGAAGAGGGTCTTGCTCCCAGAACTTAAACTTGTGAACCATCTGTCATTGGTTCCTCCTGCTTGACTGAGTGGTGAAAGGACAGTCGTCTTCGACTTTCGTTGCGGACCGCAGATTGGCTTCCATGTGTATTCTGTTTCATCAGTGTCGGTGCTCTCGCCATGTGGTGTCGGACCGTACGTAGCCAGGTCGCAAATGAAGGAAGGCCATGGCCTTGGCCGTAGCCCTTGTTTTGGCCACGTGATACTCGGGATCAGACCTGCCGTGGACATGTACAGGAACAGCTCGGTGTTGTTGATGAGGCACATGGTCGAACACCTTGAGGACGGCTTGTTGTCTAGCTCGAGGACAACAAACAACCCACACGGCTGGGCTGGCCGAAGCTCCGGAGGCTCGGTAAAGGGTGTGGACACGCTCCACGGAATCGGTGGCAGTATCCCTAGGTCGCTTCCGCCCTGGCTACTGGTCGAGTACAGGGTGGGGATTGAAGCAACGCCGCTGCTAGCAATGCTGTCAAGGGTTCCGTCGCTTGCCACAGCTGCAGCGAGCATGGGAACAACGGTGACTGTGGCCGTGAGCGACGGAGGTGTCGCAGCTGGGGTGAACACAGAAGCCGATGTGGCACCCTTGTGTCTTGGACATTTTGTCGAACACAGGGTGTGCAGCTTGGTGTATGAGCTACTGGTTGCAGAGAGGACGACCTCAACGGCCTCCTTGACGGCCCCAGTTGGTGGTGAGGCGACATGAGGCACAGCCTCATCGATGGTGATGTCGAGGATGGCGTCGGGGATAGTCACAGCAGGTAGCCCAGCGGTGGCGTTGTCGGGGTCGACCTCAGTCCCCTCGATTGTTGCCTATAGCGCAGGAGACTTGATGATTTCAGAATCTGCGCCCACCAATTCCAGCAACTCGCGCACGGCGTCCCGGATCTGATCCAATTGCTCAGCTAGGCTGCTCATGTTGACGATGGTGGGGGAAATTTTGGAGGTGGAAGGTGGTGGACTGGCTCTGAATACCAAATGATACAAACCTCGATCTAGGATATATTGTTCACTCAATCGCTATGAATCTGGGATACAAGATACAGGTAGTAGCAGCAAGAAGGGGGATCTGGGAATCGAGAGCCAGGGGGTGGGAGAGGGGAAACGCCCAACGACGGCTGGTTCAGTCTTCAGTTCTCCAATGCCTCTCCATGAAGATGAGTCACGCATATATCTTCAGTTCCTGGACCGTGATCTGCTCCTGTGTTAAGTGGGTTGGGCTATGTCCTCCGCTTGGGCCGGCCGGGTCGTCCTTGGGCTTCACCAGAAGTGCCTGGTGTAGTTGTTCCCATGACAGTTTCTTGTTACCTTGCATATTAGGTTTGTCATAACTCAAAAACATTAAAATTGACAGAGTATTCACAATACCAAATCAGTGTCGATCCATCAAGATATATTATCGTAATGTACTCCCTCCATCCGGAAATACTTGTCGGAGAAATGGATGTATCTAGACGTATTTTAGTTATAGATACACCCAATTTTATCCATCTCTCCTACAAGTATTTCAGGACGGAGGGAGTATTTACTTGTGATGTGGAGGAATATGCAGAGTTTGACTTAAGATAAACCTAATATGTAGAAAAGAAGGCAGTACATACTATCCATTGTCAGCTTAAAATAATAAATCAGGCGAACATTAAAGCACTGCATTGTGTGACATGAAAAAAGGCAGCTGGCAACATCTAGTACCTGAAAGTGGAATACACTTGACTTGGCACCGGTGGAATCGAGCCAACCAAGTAGCTGATCCACCCACTGATCTATTAGCGTTTCCCAAGGGCACTCCCACCGTGAAGTCATAGGTCGACGGTGATAACACATCATGAGGTTCCAACCGTGACACCGAGGACCTTCACGGTAAACCCTGCAACAGGCAGGACTTACGCAGTTGTGCTCCTCACGTGAACAGAAGGACACAAAGATGATCCAAGTGTATAATGTTTCGACACCTATAGTATCCTGTACTCGCTTGGACAGGGTCGGCCCTATGTTTAGGTCCATAAGGGAGCCGACCCATGGCCTCCCGTCTATAGGGGCCCAATCTATACATACAAGAATAGGTTGTATTTTAGCGAATGTAAACAAGTTAACATGATTCTACATGACCAAACCCAAAAACTAAATGGGGGCTCAAATGAGTGGGACCACTACTATTGGGCTAACAAAGGGCCATCTATTGGGGCATCTCCCATAATGTATCTTTACTATCCTCTGTATGCCTAAAATATACTATTCTTTGTTTATCTCTTCTCTCCCCTCTTCAATCTTTTCTCACGTTTTTTATACTTCACCTTTTTCTAGAGGACCCACAAAGCATACTCTCCTCTACATCTACTTTTCTATCATCTGTATGGCTAAAAAAATACCATCCTTTGTTTATATCTTATTTCCCCTCTTCAATCTTTTCTCTCATTCATACTTCACCCTTTTCTGGTGGACCCACATGGCATACTCTCTTCTCCGGTAGGAAATGAATGACATATATACTTACACTTCTCTCCCCTCTTCAAACTTGTTGTCTAGTTTTGGTATCCGTGTCCAGGTTGTTTCTTCGGTAGGAAACGAATGACACATATACTTACACTCCTCTCCCCTCTTCAAACTTGTTGTCTAGTTTTGGTATCCATGTCCAGGTTGTTTCTTCGGTAGGAAACGAATGACACATATACTTACACTTTTCTCCTCCACGTAGGACTAGAAACGACATAGTAACCACTGTTGGAGATGCCCTTAAAAACATCTTGCTTTTAAGTTGAAAAAATATAAATTTATTCAAGGCCTAGGTGCCCACTTGGGCCAACATAGGCCTGCCCCTGTCTGGCATGTTTTATGCTTTTGGGAATTTATATGTGAATACCGAAATCTCATCGGATTAGGTAGCGAGTTGAGAAACGCCAAGTCGCCAACATGGTTGAAATGAGTATAAAGTGTTGATAGGTCACACTATTATATTTAGAGACAATCAATGTAAAATTTAAATGTAGAACAACAACATCGCATTTATGAAAATTAAATTTTAAATTTGTCATTTTTACGTAAAGTACACACATGTCACAATGCCTACGACTTATGCCACAAAAACATAAATAATTTCTTTGAAGAATTGAGTAGCGCCAACGAGCTAGAGATGTAAAGAAGGGATTTGAGGAGTGACTACTAATTGCCATTTATATGCTCTACAATTATCTCTACGAAGCACTTTGATAGATTCATATACCCTAAATAGTCCCTTGAGTTCCATAGATACGTATGGCTGTTATGGAAAATAATAAATAATCCATTAGCACACCATGACGCATAATTGGTCCTAATTAATTGACAGGATATTGTGAAAATACTAGTTTGCTCAAGTTATGAACGAAAATCCACTATAACCAAATTTCAGTTTCAAGAACCCAAATTAGATTATAGCTTGACTTAGAGCATGAAATTAATTTTTCTTGATAAATAGTAGAATAACAACATGATTTTGTTTTCTAACTTGATATAATTGAGAACTTTGAAGTTGTTAATTTTGCTAGTTATACCCAAAAATAAGTTGTCAGTATAATATATCACAAAATTTACCATCAATAAATACAACACACGTTGAAGGGTAAGCTGAGTTCTTACTTACTATAAATGTTTAGCATAAAGTTAATGTTCAAAAAATAAGTCCATATACATAAATTATGTAATCAGTTATGTTTATTAATGCCGAAGAAATCCCACAACTCTGTTTTAAGGCTTGTTCGGTACGGAGGTACAAAATAAAAATAAAAAACTCCAATAGAATAATATTGAGTGAACAACACAAACTTATAAAATCTACACATATAGCACGGTTCCTTCAAACTGAATACATTCATGGCAAAAAATGTTCCCGATGAAATTGGGTTTCCAAATTCTTAAAAAATTCATGTGCACTGAAAGGAGTCTCAGTGACTAGGAATAAGTTGGTTAATACAAAATAGAAAATAAATGACCAGGAAAGAGATAAGAAAAGGAAGCTAATGATTCTGATTAAGAAAGTCTATTGTGATCCACATACTTACGTGACTTTGTCTAATGCTACTAAAAGATTTAGGGCAAGTAAAACAAAGTAATTACCCAATCACCGACATTATAACCCAAGGACATAGGAGACGTAAAGTTATCATTTCCCAATTTAGTAATTGTTTTTTCTTACCCGACTCTTGTTTTATCCTAATGTTTTTAAATATAATTAGGCATGTTATAAGTTGAAATCACACATGTGCCGATAACTAATCATTTATCCTGCAAAAACATGAAAGCAATTTTTTAAACAAATGTGCACACAACCAATAGTAAAACAGGAGATTTTTTCTTAAATTATTGAATAAATATACAATGTAGAAACAAATATATATTTGCATGCCACCCTTTTAGCTGCTACAATATGCCCAGGAAATATAGTAAACAATATCTTGGATCTCTCGGTGGTCCATGGGAAAGTTTTTCTCCATTTTTTTAAGGAGACGTCTTAATACCGAACGAGTGTTTTGAAAGATTAGCATTTCACTCGTTCCTAAATCATTGGTGGGTTTAATTGATTACTGAACAACGACCGTTACATGGATGTCCTATAGTCCCACCATGGCTTTCAATTGGACATCCAGGACAATGTTTCATGCTTTTGGAGGCAACTTCCACAAATCCTTGATAGTTTATTTATTTTTGCTTTGTATTCATATCACGACATGTTGAAAGAACCATTTAAATAAGTAAGGACCCATATTGTCAAATTCATAGAAGTATGGCGTTTATAATTTAAGCATTCTTTTAGTAGGGAGGGTTGAGGTATATCCAGTTGTACCTTCCCTGGTACGTTTTTCACGCTGGTGATCTTCATTATTAAGGAAATAAAAACAATCATGTAGATAACATAAAGCAAAACAACTTCTAGTTGCCATGTCTTCAACCTAAAACATGGACTATTCCAGCATCACGCCCACATGCGAGAAAACTAACTAAAGAGCACACTGATGACAACTATTTGAGGTCATGCACAAGTCTGAATTACATATAACATGTTTGAATCATCACATTAAAACATGTGTTACAACAGATGAGCCAAATGCTTCAGTAATCTAGCAACCAGAGACAAAAACCCAACCCAAACTAAATGGGAGCAAAGACAATTAAAAAAAGAATGCATGCTTTCAAAATGTACGATAAGGCATAATCAGGTTACATTGAGTTATAGACCAACCACGCAATTAACCTAGCACACAAACGACAAAAAAAACCCATAGTGGAGAAAGTGGTATTTCCAATAACGATGAATGCAATGAGGATAGCATACAATGCAATAAGATAACATCGACATAGTTAATTAGAGCGACTACATAACTAATCTAACTAGAGGCGTACTGCATAAATCATGTATGTGCATATTATCTACATGAAACATATTAGACTTTAATCATCTATATCTAAATAGCTAGCCCCCACTAATCTATTTCTCTCAACATGCTAGCACGCCACCTCAACGCTCAACGTGCATGGAAAATGCCTACCACAACATGCAACCATTCATAAGAGAAAGCCACTTCAACATGCAAACATGCATAATAATTTCAATTCTATTATGATATTCATACTACAATAACCAAAGTCCATAAATCATGTGTATTTATTATTACTTTAGCTTACATTAAATATGCACGTTCCATACAGTCAATTCTAATTGAAATATATATCAAATTATTACCGCAACAAAATGCGGAGTATCATCTAGTTATAAAGCAAATCGAATGAATGAATGCTGTTAATGATATGGTAATAGTGTGCATGCATGCCCGGTGGTGTCAGAATTTCTGAATTTTTTTGAATTTTTTTCTCGATTTTCAAATTTCTGAATTATTTTACAATTTAATCTCTAATCACCACCACTCATCACTGCTCCTGAGCACGCTTAACTTCCGGGTTCTATTGCCCCTCGTTTCCAAGTCTGCACTTGTTGTTTTCCTGACAATAGTAATATGTCAATCCTATTAACCCTTAGGAGTTTAGCTTGAGCATCAAGTCACATGTTTCACTGTTTGAGTTTGAAACTATTATTCTAAAAAACAATAATTATTTAGTAACTCTAATATTTCTTGAATAAGTAGTTTGACCATAGTTTGACCACAGTTTGACCAGATTTGACCAAAATTCAAAATACTGAAATAATTATTTAGTAACACTAATATTCTTGAATAATTATTTAGTACCACTTTTCAGGATATACAAAGTCGCAATTCGAGGAACAGGAATTTAGCACAATTCTGAAATCTAACTTGGATTTCCTGAAATGTTCGATGTGGGGGTACAGTTTGAAAATGGGACCTTTAATCCCGGTTTGAGACACGAACCGGGACTAAAGGGCATTGCACCCATTAGTCCCGGTTCGTGCCTCAAACCGGGACTAAAGGTCTAATCTTTAGTCCCGATTTGAGATACGAACCGGGACTAAAGGGCATCGCACCCTTTAGTCCCGGTTCGTGTCTCAAACCGGGACTAAAGGGCTCATTTGAACTGGGACTAATGCCTTTAGCCGCACGAACCGGGACCAATGCCCCCATGGGTACCGGTTCGTGACTAAACCGGGACTAATGGGTGTATCTGGCCCGAACGAAAGCCCTGTTTTCTACTAGTGTCACCCCCACATGCGAGAAAACTAACTAAATAGCACACTGATGACAACTATTTGAGGTCATGCAAAAGTCTGAATTAAATACAACATGTTTTAATCATCACATTACAACATGTTTACAATGATGAGCCAAAGGCTTCATTAATCTAGCAACCAGAGACAAAAACCCAACCCACAGTAAATGGGAGCAAACACAATTCGAAATAGAATGCATGCCTTCAAACTGTACGATAAGGCATAATCATGTTACATTGAGTTATAGACCAACCAAGCAATTAACCTAGCACACCGAGGACAAAAAACCCCATACCAGAGAAAGTGGTATTTCCAATAACAATGAATGCAATGATATAGCATACAATGCACTAAGATAACATCAACAAAGTTAATTAGAGCAACTAAATAACTAATCTAATTAGAGGTGTACTACATAAATCATGTGTGTGCATATTATCTACATGAAACATATTAGATCTTAATCATCTATATCTAAATAGCTAGCCCCCACTAATCTATTTCTCTCAACATGCTACTATGCCACCTGAACGCTCAACATGCATGAAAATGCCCACCACAACCTGCAACCATTCATAAGAGAAAGCCACTTCAACATGCAAACATCCATGAGAATTTCAATTCTATTATGATATTCATACTACAATAACCAAACTCCATAAATCATGTGTATTTTTTTTACTTTTACTTACATTAAATATGCATTGTTCCATACAATCAATTCTAACTGAAATATATATCAAATTATTACCGCAACAAAATGCAGAGTATCATCTAGTTATAAAGCAAATCAACACACGCAACCACCAAACCACATAACTAGATAAATAAGACTGTGGTTATCTTTCTCTTGAGCGAAAACATGGCGGATTCCAGCATAATCATCCACACGTGGGAGGAACAAAGCATGTTGGTTGCAACCATTTGAGATTCTGCACATGTCTGAATCGTCTATAACAATATTTAATCACCACACTAGAACAACTACAGCAATGAGACAGATCATCTGAGGATGGTGTCTGCTTTGCACGCATGTGATCTGATATCCTTGATCTGGCACGTCGGAAACAAAAACCCAAATTGGCTAAAGTCGGAGAAACTATTGTTTCGGAAAAAAGATCAGGGACAATGAGACTCAATCAGGTTATCTCAACTTCTCAATGGAGTTAATTAGACAAACCAAACAACAAATCTAGCTAGGGTTGTACCAGCGGAAGCTCGTCCTGCGGTGTCCCAGAGATATCTCCATGAATACACAAGCAGACTGCGGTGGCGCAGAAGCACATCCCCAAGATGAGCCCTAGGATCCCCACAACGAGCCCCACGCCGGCCAGGACTCCAATGGCAGTGGTCATGTCAGTGGAGCGGCGGACGAGGTACACCAGCACGCCGGAGAACGCGACGATCGTGCAACCAAGGCATAATCCGATGCATACACTTCCGAGCTCACTCGCGTAGTCTGGTTCCGGCTCTTCGGCGGGGTGGCCGCCGCCGGCGGCGGCGGCGGGGTGGACAGGGTTCTCGGCGTCGTCCATATGCGCCGTATCTGCTTGTTGTCGATTGCAATCTTAAAGGTTTCGCACATATTCTCTCCGAGCGGGTCTCCAAAAGCGACTTATCCTTCTTTTCAGGGCTTTTGGGCTGAAAAAAACCGGTGTGGTGTATCTTGTTTATATAGAAAGAAAGAAAAAACGGGGCACTAGCTAGCAATTTTCTGATTCTTCCCCCTAAAAATTGGAATTTTCTGATTCTGAAAATCAATTAGTTAGTACCACAGGGCTTGGCTTCCCCTCAGAAAGATAAAAAAAACAACACAGTTTGGCTAAGCAATTTTCTGACGGTTTATACATTTGTTTCTGCCGATTATGACACTAGTCTAAGTTATTATCTCCATAGTGCAAAGTATCGTAATTGTGTCATATATAGCTTCATTTACTTGCGAACTCATTTTTCCATGGGAAACGGTATCTTGCGGTAACATATTTGTTACCACAAACACCTCTCCTCTTATTAATTAGTTGCCACAAGCAGATTTGTCTTACGGTGCGTTATATTATTAGCTAAGTTACTTTTACTGTTTTTTTTGGAAAAGGAGGTTAAACCCCCGCCATTTGCATCAATCGATGCATGCAACCATCTTTATTAATTATTCCACAAAGGTCTGGCAAGAACATACATGAATCCACCCGAAGCACTCACACCTACAAACTCGATTGTGTGGAGTGCTCTCACTCCCCATTTCTAAAACCGATGTCGCCGATCCATCTACATAACGTATCGGGACCAACAGCCGATGCAGCCTACCTAACACACCACATCCATATGTTATAGAAGCCGCCATTATCATCGGGCCACTGACCCATCTTCCTTCCTAGTCTGGACATCCGTCGACAGCACCACGGCGCCACCGCCCTGCGGTCGTCTGTCCAGACTCGAAGACTCTGGAAGATCCGCCGTGCGTAGCACCTGCCAACCAGGCATGACTCAGCTTAGCACCTGTCGGCCAAGCATGACTTGACAGCTCCACCGAAGCTCCGTGCAAGTTGAAGCCGCTCCACCTCCTGCCTCTCTCTTCCAACGCTACTCAACAAACGATGCTCCCAAGGGAGAAACGACACCGTAGTAACACCATCGTTCGATCTGGAAGACCAGATCCTAGGGTTTCCCCCGAAGCAGCACGAGTGGGTCGACAACAGTTACACGAGATGCCTTCATCAAGATAACGACGCAAAACGCAGCCATCGCCCGCCAGCGGCTCGGTTTTCACCGGCAACTATGTCCTCCCGACTCATAGCCGGGACTAGTGACGAATCTCGAGATCCAACCACCTAGCCGCAGGCCGACCACCTCTGACAGAAGAGATTACATCGACAAAGTTATTAATTAGACAAACCAAACAAGTGAAAAACAACTAATGTAGGTAGGGCTATACTAGCGGAACCTAGTCTTGGCGTGTTCCCATAAAATTTTCTTGAATACAGTAACAGACCGTATCCGCACAGAAGCACATCCCAAAAACGAGGCCAAGGATCCCCACCACGAGACCCATGACGGCTAGGACGCGAACGACGGTTGTCGCGTGAGCGGAGCGGTGGAAGAGGTACATCCAGATGCCAGAGATAGCGATGATCGTGCAACTGAGGCACACACTGACACGTACGAATTCGAGGCTGCCCACATGGTCCTGCTGCGGCTTACTGGCGAGGTCACCGCCGCCCGCTGCATGGTAAGGGTTTCCCAGGTCGGTCATACATGCTTTGTATCTTATCGTCCATTGATATTCCGATGGTATGGAGGATATTTTTTTTAATATATACCGAGGATATTAACCATGGTTACTCGTGAGATCATGACGTTTTGTTTTTGTGAAGCTTTCGTGCAGACCACATGGGCTGGTGCAATCCGGTCTCTTGGGCTGCTTCCGGGTGCTTATTCTTCTCAAGGCTGATGCGCCTATAATTGACTTCTCTTTTTCCGGCCTCTTGTACCAGCCAGCGTCCGATGCTGCTTGAGGCAACAATTAGTCCCACACGGCTCGGCTAAGGAATTTTCTCTATGTTTATAACCGGGTTTCTGCTTGCATGTAGCACCACATGGCACAAGTGGTTAGCTACTCTATTCAAAATCGATTATGGTGATGATATTGTGTTAGTGTGTATGCATGCCCTCGTTAAGTTATTGGGTGAGTCAATTGACCATTCTTAATCTACACACTGCACACCGACATGGTGTGTACAGCCTTTTGTTTTGGGCAGCACTCTGCGCCGGTGCACCGGCCCAAATTTGGGCCGGTCCGCTGTTGGGCGTTGGATTTGCACGCGTGAGTGGATGAGATTGCCCCGACCAAGTCATCTTCTTCCTCCCGCACGCACGCGTAAACACAGGAAAAAAAAGGATCTCCGCGGGTCAGCCTCCTCGTGCTCGCCCTTGGATGCCGCGTCGCAACTCACCGGGGCCGCTCGTTGTCGCAGCTCGCCGTCGCAGCTCGCCGGGGCTGCTCGCCGTCGCAGCTCACCTGGGGCGTTCGCCGTATACAGCTCCGCCGGGCCGGGCGTGTCTCCCTCCCTCTGGTTGCAGCACAGCCGGGTGAGGGTTCCAGCATTGTCGCAGTCCGCCATCATAGCTCGCCGCGTGCCCGTCGCAGCACCGCGCGCCATGCAGCTCCGTCGCCGCCGCTCACCATTGTTAGCTAGCCGTTCTCGGTTTGAAGCTTTTTTAGAAGCGCGTTGTAGCTTTCCTCCAAGCCGGTTGCAACTTTTTGTCGCTGCGAGATGCCGACCCCCAACTACCTCATATCCAGTTGAAGCTTTTTTCAAGCTGGTTGTAGCTTTCATGGCTGCCGCATGTAGCATTTTTCAGCACTGGTTGCAGCTCTGACGTACATCCGTTGAAGCCCCTGCTTCCTTTGATTCCAACAAAAAATGTTGTTGGTTCCAGCTTTGGATTTGCAGGTTGTAGCAAAAACAAACGCTGGTTCCAGCTCTGGGTTTGCCGGGACAAAAATCATTTGCTGGAAAAGCATTGCTGGTCGCTGCTTCCGCCGGTTGCCGTGGTAGCAAAAACTCTTGCGGGAAGAAGCTTTTGCCTCGTCGTTTGCAACAAAATGAGGCGGCCGCCGACGGCGACATGGAAAACACTCCAGGCGATGCACCAAAACTACATGCTGGTTCCAGCTCTGGATTTGTCGGTTACAGCAAAATCAGACGCTGGTTCCAGCATCCCCTGTGTCGTGGGGTGTGCCTCGCCGTCGAAGCTCTGCAGCTCGTCTGTCCGAGCTGGGGGATTGGTGGTACTGGAAACGGCGCGCTGGGAGAATAGCTGGAGTTGTGGATGAGAGGTGGTCGTGTGTGGGGAAAAATCGCTGGCCGTGGTGTGGAGGACGACCTCACCAGCGTGATTTAGCTACGGCGGGGGGAGGGGGGTAGACGACAGCGTCGCCGGGGCCGCTCGCCGTCGCCGCTCACTCGCAGGGGCTGCTCGCTCGCCGGGGCCGCTTGTCGTCGCAACTCGCCGTAGCAGCGGGGTGGGACGGGAGAAGAAGCAGGAGCGTGTGGGAGCGGGCGACCGGCCGAAGCTTCGGCCGGCGCACCGTCCCTAAACGTTTCCCTTTTGTTTTTTATTTAATAAGATAATAAAAATGAATTTTTTTCTTTTCCAGACTGATTTTCCCAATTCATATTTTTATTACTAGCAAAAGAGCCCGTGCGTTGCAACGGAAGAAGAAAATACCGCACGGCCCTAACTCAATAACCATGACTATGAAGATTTTCATAAGATCATTTGAGCTTTCCTTGTATTTTATTTAATTGGTTTTCCAATTTCCATTCGAACCTTCTCCAAAATGCCTTGCAGTTTGGCCCCCAAAACTTTGTGGAAAATTATTTTATCACACTCCACCAAAAATCTCATGTTTTTGGCACAATCCTAAAGCCTAGACCTAATTCGAACCCATTTGATATAAATTCTAATGAGTTTGAATTTGACTTACCAATTTATGTGAAATTTCTTGTCTGGGGCTAAGTATAAATCATATGGATGCGGCAGGAAAAGTTTCATATATTTCCACGCACCCTAGCCATTTCTTTTTCTATCATTATTACTAATTTCTGTAAATGGAAAAAGAGAGAAAATGGGAAACATAGAGCCAGCCAGCTGGGCCAACCGGCCCACTAAGGCCCAGCACCATGGCACCGCCGCCCTTTGCCGTTGACAGGGGCCCCGCGCGTCACTCATCTCCTCTGTTTCCCCTGCCGGCAACCAGGACACCGCCGCCCTCTAAATTCCCACTCCTCTGCTTCCCTCCTGCCGGCGACCAGTGCCAATGGCCGCCGCCGCTATTTGCCATTCGCGCCAGACCCCTGCGCACTACCTCGCTCCAGCTATTCCCAACGCGTGCTCTGCTCCACATGGGTCGATTCTTTCGAATGGTCGGGTTGATCCATTCATCTTTCCCCTCAGTTTTAATTCCTCTGCCCACACTTGCCTATTGGACCGAGTTGGCTTATTGATTTCAACTTGCAGCCGTATTTAAATTGGTTTATCTGGTCGTAAGGGGGCGATGTGGGATATAAAATAGGTAATCAAATTCTCCTTTGCACAGAATCATGGGTTAGCTCAGTTGGATGCCCCGTTCATGAGTTTGGCCGATTTTTTTTTTTTTGCGTCCTCTCGTCAGCCTGCACGGTCCATTGTTTGCTGAATTTGTTTGATGGGCTGAGGCCCATGCGAGCTGGTTGATACGTACCGGGTTTGGTTGGCACAGCAGCGGAAGGCGACGTACGAATTAGTACCACCTCGCGTATATGTTTTCAATTCAAAGTGAAAGCGTAAACTCACGGGAAGAAGCGTATTATAACGGTGAACCCGACAAAGTCAATCCGTGCTTTATTATTAGGGAAAGATTGGAATTGTCAAAATATTTCACATTCCATGTGTCACTTTCCACAGCGTAGTCATATCCACTACTTCCCAATTGTTCTAATGATCTAGTGCCCATCTCCCACCTCGCTAGCTAGTAGCACCACGTGTGCTCCCTAGGCGTGTTGATCTTGGTAGCTAAGCCTTCCCGCCCGGCTGTGTCCTGTCAGCGTTGCAACACACTTTTGTGGATGGTGCAAACATGTCATTTTCCTGGTGAATAAGTTAGTCAATCGAGATGTATTTAGTGTTTCTACCACAAGTTGTGCACATGGAATATGACATCTCCTCAACTGTACTGCAAGAGAAAAAATAAAATTTACTCTCAAAACCTCAAATCCATACCCCCGTTTTTTGTGTGCAGCGCAACTAATTAAAATGGATATCTATTTCAGACGAGTACGTGTTATCTAGTTTTCAACTAGGGCAATATAATTAATTTAGAGGCACATAGAACATAAAAACCACAGATACCATAATGAATCCTATTTTGGGGCTTCAAAGGCATAATTGTTGGCTAGCATGAGCTGAAGAATTTAAGTTATTCTTCAACACATACAAGCGAGAACTAACCATGCTATAGGTACATGTAAAGGTTCCAAGTTTCATCACCAGTCTATTGGCTAGTTGAACACCATTTTTTAAATAAGTTGATTTCTGTAAGCAACAAATAACCGTAGAAATGCCTAGGGTTTCCTCTGCCTCCCGCCGATGTCGCCGCCTATCCACCTCAATTCCGGTGGCCTTATGCGCATGGCGGCGTGGTGGATCCCCATCCTTGCCGGCGGGAGGGCTCCATCTTTAAATGTTCCTTCAAGTTTTGTCAGGGTTTGTGTCCTGCTTAGAAAGACAAGATAGCGGCGCCTCCCTGAAGAGGAAATAAGGTTCTCCCCATCTAGTCCCAGTCCCAGTGGTGCATCTAGTATCGTCGGTTGGCTTGTGGAGATGTGTCTCCGGTGGATCTATCCTTCGTGGATTTGCTCGGATGTAGTCATAGTTTGTCTATGTTCGTGCGTCTTCAAGTTGGATCCTTCCGATCTACGCTACTCTTCAACGGCGACGGTTGCTATTCTGATGCGCTTGTCCTATGGGGCCTTAGCACGACGAGTTCCCCACCGTCCATTGCAACAAGTTTTGCCCGGCTCTGGCAAGCGAGAGGCGATGACGGTGGTGCGCCATCGGCTCGCGCCAGTACTTGTAGTCATTGCTGGTGTTCTACGGATCTAGACATAATTGTTATTATTTTAGATGTTCGATGTACTGCATGATTGAAGATGAATAGATTGAAAGTTTTCTCGCAAAAAAAATCTAGCAAATCCATAAGCATAAAATAGACAACCCTACAAAATCCATAGGCATACATTAACTAACTCTAAGAAAATCCACCGGCGCGAAGGCCGGTAACACTTGAAATCTCACTGCGCCGGAGAACTGCATAGATGTCGTTGTAAGGGGTACTCCAATGTGATGGAGTTTGCTTGGGGCGACCTGGCGGCAGAGGCATTTCGCCGTCACCCCCTCGTCGTCGAGCCACCTACAATAAAAAAAAGTAGCTTGCCTGGATCTACCACCGTGCCCACACACTCCGTGAACTTTGCCATTTGACTCTACCTCTCAACTGTTCTGATTAAAAGTAGGTCTTCGTTAAAGTCGCAGCACACAACCCTTCCTGTCATTGGAAAAGTTAAATTATTTCACATCCCAGATGATAAGAGAAAGTCAGTGTCGCGGACGACAGGTACGATAGGAAATTGCTTCAGGGACGACACTTGACGCACGATCTGCAAACGATGTTCCTCTCAAAAAAAACAGCAATAGTATCGGCTAAACAAATAACCAACTGCCTGCACGCTCACTGCTGGCCCTCCACGTAGGATCGTGCAGCTGTTGGCTGTAATCTTGTCGTGTGTATAGCAACGCCGGGTACGATATCCCAAACTTAACCAGATCAGACCCTAAATACACCTTGGTAGGGGAAAACAATATTTCAAATTCCTCGCGCTAGTCATATTCTTTAAACTTTTTTTTATTCTCTTCGAGCATCGTACCGTCACATATCTCACTGCCCTAGCTAGCAGCATCACCTGCACGGCCCTAGCTAAGTCGATCCCTACCGTAGCAGAGCTATGCCGCCCCAGTTTGCCCTATTGACACCCAGGACACACTTTTGTTGAAGGAGCTAGCATGTCATGATTCCCGGGTGCATAAACTAGTCAACTGAGATGTCAATTGTGTTCCCGACCACCTGTTGTGCACATCGAAGATGCTATCACGTTCATCGGACGTGAGTATTTTTTTATATAATTTTAGTCCATTTTGGACAAAATGTAAGTTTTCGGACAAAACGTGAACTTTCATCATTGTGGGGTCTCCCACTTCCTTTCTAAAAATATACTACGAAAATTGTACCCGAGTGCAAACGACCAAAATTAAATCCTAATACCTACACCACTGAATCCTTGTGAAACGTACATAGTTGCGTATTTTTAATTGTCGGACTACTATTGTGTTCTATTTTTGCTTCATGAATAAATAAGTCGACGATAACCACAAAACAGCAGGATGCAACGACGATCCAGGGGAACCCTACCAAGAGCCAATCGACAGGCAGGGCCCGAGCAGGCGCCATGGATTTTTATTCTTATTTTTAGAAATAGATGAAGCTGTCATCTTGGCAACATCTATCGCTACTCATATCCATTGATGAAGGGGTGTAGAAAGTATGAGCTGTATACCAAGACTTCTCACCTAGCCAAACATCTAAAGCCGGAGGCCCTGGCCAAGCCACATGCCGGGTCTGGGGCACCAACCGGTCTGGCGCACTCATAGGTCGTCGCCGCCGTCTTCCATCAATCCATCTTCAGAACAGGTACTAACGCATCGACCTTGCCAGGTCTGCCGTCGACGCCCCCACGGTGCCAGACAGTGCCTCCTCCCTGCGGGCTTTCATCGTCACGCATCCGTCGGCCAGACTTTGCTGCACCTCGCCGCTGAGACTCCACGACGTTGATGCATCACAAGCAACGGCGCTCCACCGCAGATGCCGTCCACCGGTCCCTCGAGCCTATGCACACCTTCAAGAATGACACCCTCAAGAGGGTACGATACATGAGCGCCACCATCATCCGATCGACTGATCTAGGGTTTTCCCCGGAGGTAGCGGATAGGGGTCTAGAGCTTCTTCACCGCGATGCCTTCAATAAGGGGACGATGCAGAAAAACGCCACCATCGCCGACCTTGGCAACATGCCAAGAGTAGGGTTTTCACACGGATCCGCTCGAGGACCCACCATCCAGCATCGTGTGCACGAGACCGCCACCGACCACCGATTCCGCGCATGGAACTGGGTACACCGGCCGGATCGGATCTCAATGAAGACAGGGCCACCATGCCCGGGCCGCAGTTTTGAGGTCAGATCTGATCAGACCTACCGCCGCCACGGTCACATGGCCAACGTACAATGGGCCGACCCCACAGCCTCACCATCCCGATGAGGACAGCGCCACGTGAGCCGCCGACATTGCACAACCGATCCCCGCGCCCACCCGACTCCGCCTTCTAGCGTGACTGCCCCGCACAGGCCCTCCCGAGACGCGAAAAACAGGGCCACCATGAGGGGCTTTGCCACGGCGGTCCTGGCAGGCGGCGCGGGAGGGGGGAAGGTGCTGCGGAGACGAGGGGAAGGAGATGGGCGCCGCCGCCCGAGGAGTTGGTGCGCTCGCTCAGCATGCGCCGTGGATGCATGACGGTAGCGCCAGAAAAGTAGCAGCAGGGACGGAGCAAGCTAGGATCGGGCAAGAGAGATACACAACGGCGCATGCTAGCCGGCAGCCTAGCACTCACTTGGCTCGTCCACCTCGGCAGTCACAGCGTGGCCAACGACGCCACGGTTGAGGTTCTCCACGTCTTTCGTCGATCTAGTCGATCGTTCCTCTTCACCCCAAGGCAGGTTTATATGAAGTAACGATGATCGATCGATTCATCTACTCCGTCCCAAAAATTTTGTCATACAAAGGTGACATGGGCTGACACCACTAGCCAGTGGCGGAGCTAGCATTTGACATCAGGGTGGTCCGCCCTAAATCTTTTTTTTTGATAACTAATATGACATGTGAACATTCTAACTAATTATCAATAGCACATAGAAATAGATTAATATGGTCTTACGAACACACTAAAATTCTCAATTAATTCTCAGTTTTGCATAAAGAAGCCTACATAGTAAATAGTACATAGACCATAACATATACCTTGAGAAGTTCAAAAAGACTATCTTTCTGGCCTACGTTTTTGCATTGACATGAAGGTGTCAATTATGTCATCTTCATTCACCTCGGAGAAAGCATCCCTCTCAATGTATGTGACTAGGCAATCATCCAAAAGACTATCACCCATCATATTTCTCAACTTGTTCTTAACAAAACTCATGGCAGAAAATGCTCTCTCAACATTTGCCGTTGCCACCGGGAAAATCAATACCAATTTTAAAAGCAAGTACACGAAATGATGAACTATATGTCTCCCTGTTTGGACAAGCTTAACAGAGATATCAACAAGATTTCCAAGGCCTTGGAAGTTCTCATCATTTCTCATGTCATCAATATAGTTATCAAGTTGAAGTTCAAGGTGTATCAAGTCGGCACTTGAAAAGTCTTTGGGATAAAAATCAGCAAGTCTTTGTACCTTGTGTGCATCAAAAGAAACAAAGGAGTTAAAGAGATTATGTACCAATTTTGAAAGCAATACAAATTTTAGAAGCAAGTTTGCATACCTTTTGTGCATGAAAAGCAGCAAATGAGTTGGCGGGATTCAAAGCAGACATACAAGATAGCAGCTCCATATTGATCTCATCAAACCGATTTTCAAGCTCTTGACTAATATGATCAATTAATCCAAGAAAAACTTCTCTTCTAAAGTGATCATCATTTGTTTGGGGTCGAGCAAACCGTGTTGATCTTCCATAAGGCACATAATTATCTTCCATTATAGGAACTTGAATGCCATGCTTGTTACAAAATAGTGTGACCTTTTGCAGAAATGCATCCCATCCATTATCCCTAAGCTCTTGTATTCTACCTTTTGCAGTTCTAACAAGTTCCATTGCAGTAAGAATATCTTGGTCTCTTCTTTGCAAACAATCAGACAAACCACTTGTGTATCCAAGAATGACATGCATCAAGTGTGCATTGAAAATAAAGTCAAATGACTCGAACACTCCAACAATAGTATGAATTTTGGGCCAATCACTTCTTTGTGAAGAATCTTGTCCAAGAGTTATGAGCACATCACGGATTGTTGGATACATAGCAATAATGTTAAGAACAGTTTTGTAATGAGAGCCCCACCGAGTATCACCAGGCCTAGGTAACCCCATCTCTTGATTCAAACAACTCCCAGTTTGTAACTCACCACATTCAAGTAGTTTCAGGATATTCTGAAGTCTAGCATCTCGAAGCATGTCATGACACTTACAAGACACTCCAATAACATTTAGTAATAAAGACACTCGATCAAAAAACCACACACAATCATCATTTCCCTTGGCTACAGCAACAAGAACTAGCTGGAGTTGATGTGCAAAAAAATGAATATAATAGGCAGAAGGTGACTCTTTCATGATCAATGTTTTCAATCCTTTAATTTCTCCTCTCATATTACTAGCCCCATCATATCCTTGCCCACGAATTTGTGTTATAGTCAAACCATGATCAATAAGTAAAGTTTCAATTGCTTCCTTAAGTGACAATGAAGTAGTGTGACTTACATGAACAACTCCAAGAAAGTACTCAGACGGCCTCCCTATCTTATCAACAAAACGCAAGCATAAAGCTAGTTGTTCTTTATGTGATACATCACTAGACTCATCGGCTAGAATAGCATAGTGCTCATCACCAAGTTCATCAATAATTTTCTTTCTAGTAAGTTGTGCACAACATTGAATAATCTGATGTTGTATCTGATGAGATATCAATTGACAGTTACTTGGTGCATTCTTCAAAACATACTTATTCACCTCCTCACTATTTGCTGCAAGCCACTTCAATAGCTCAAGGAAGTTTCCTCTATTGCTGGATTGTTCACTTTCATCATGCCCACGAAATGCCAATCCTTGATGAAGAAGAAGCTGCAAGCATCTAAGTGAATACTTCAACCTCATCTTGTAAAGACGCAGATCCTCACTATTCACCTTCACAAAAAGATCATCAATAGTTGCACGAGGATTCACAAATAAGTTATATCTCTCTTGAGCTGCATTATGCACACTTGATACGCAACCAACATGCTCAAGAAGAGCATCCTCTCTATTCCAATTACTCCAACCACCATCAGTAAATGCATTAGTTCCCTTACCACTAGTTTTTTTCTCTTTGAACAAGTAACATACAAAGCAAAATGCAGATTCCTTCTTGATACTACATTCAAGCCAACTATGATTATGGAGCCACAAAGGATTGAATGAACGTTCTCTACTCCCAATTGTTCTTTTCTTAAAGTCATGTGCATAAGGTTTGAATGGCTTTTTAAGGATATATGCTCTTCGAACTGCGTCTTGATCATTGATAGGATAACTTGCAATGGGTAGCCTGTCCCCGGGATCATGTTTAAGACGACTAAAATCATAAACCGGTGGCGATGGCGGTGACACATACTCAGTTTGCTCTATGGTCACATTTGACATAGACAATGTTGGTTCTTCAATTTGCTCTTCGATCACAACCGGCATACACACAACTTCGCGAGTCTGCTCTTTAGCCACATCCGACATATTCTCTGCCTTCTTCTTCTTCCCTATCTTCATAGCTTCTCTTTGGAAAAGAGAAACAATGTCTGCTGCCCTCTTCATTCTTCAACAAATCTGTAAGAATACTACTTTCTATCGGTATTGCTTCATATCACTAAAGCTAATTGAGGCAGAACATAGTGCAAAAAAGCAAACCCTAATTCAGAAATTAGGGGTAAATCATGAATTTGGGGTATTTTTTTCAGTACCTCACCTCACTGGTCGCTGCAGCCGGATTTGGAGGGGGCGAGGCCGCGAGGGTAGGGCCGCCAGGCAGTTGCCCGACGAGCGGCGGCAAGGGCAGTAGCCGCCAGCCGACAGGGCCAGGGCAGGGGCTCGCCGCCAGCAGCGAGGGAGATGCGCCCGAGCCTGGATCGAGGCAGGCGGGCGGCGGGCGGGCTGGAGAAGAGGCAAGAGCCGGGAGCTTCCTCGGCGGCAGGGGCTCCTAGCGCGAACGGCGGCGAGGAACGGCGAGGCAGGCGCGGAGGCGGCTATCGGGTTCGAACAGGTCTGCAGGTGCGTCGCGTCGGGGCGTCGGGGCTGTTTTTCTCGATATGGACCTGGTTGTTCATTGGGCTGTTTTTTGTCTGGCCCATCTACTACCTATAGGTATATGGGCTGTCTCAGAATCCCAGGGTGGGCTGCGGCCCACCCTGGCCACCCTGTAGATCCGCCACTGCCACTAGCGGCCCAATAGCAACATCATGGTACAAATGGAGTAATTCGTAACGGCCAGCAGGTTACTACTTGAATTCAAATATATTTAGTACCACATGGCTTAAACAAGCAAGACTACGCCAGCTTATTAGGGGGCTTCTGCAGTCATCAAGCACCACATGGTCCATGTGGTAAGCAACCTAAAAACAAACAATGTCAAGATATGATATGGCCTGAGAGTGCATGCATGTCTCTTCCAGCCGATCGCTGGTTGAAACTGCTGCTCTAATCTCTCAAATCTGCCCACCGACATGGTGCGTATTGCTTTTTGCTTTTTAGATTACACAAGCCATCCCTTTTTTGAAAAAGCTCCCTGCTGATTTGTATTTTCATGCCTTCGTGATACGGTTACCACAGGTACTTTTGTCGTTCTTCCGCAACAAAAAAAAGGTACTCTTGTGGTTCCTCCATGACTGTCAAGTAAAATATCTTCCAACCGAGAGACTCACTATGAAAACAAGATGCAAAAGTATGTAGTTCCCGCTCTAAAGCCTATTCCATATGCTACTGAAAGGAGATGATCATATGCTCTACCAATTGAACGGAACAACATCACCACAAATAATTCCTTTGTTTGTTCTGTTGCTCCTCAGATTGTGCCTCGGGAGGAAGTGAAGCCCATGTGTCAGAACACCTTGTGATTACTTCTACCTAGGCCAACAGAATGAAAGTGTGAAGGCTGCACCATCAAGTTAATTTTAGTTTTGGCCTAGAAATCATAGATGCAAGTCTATGTACGTGTGTCCTTTTTATTTGCTTTTCATAGTTTGTTCAGATTTGGTAGTTTCCTTTTTGTTTGCTACGTAATATTTGTAACAGATGAGGAGTTCTCATCGTTTCCTAGTTCAGGTCGGGCCTGACCCAAATATTAGGCACCACCTATATAAGCAAGGGGTGCAACGCTTTGTAAAGGTTAGGTTTTAGTTTTGGCAAAAAAAAACTCAGAAACCCATCCATGTGTTCCATCTTATTTAATGATGATTGTCCTGATACGGTTTCTGTGGAGGTCAAAGGAATTCTTGGTGTGACTCAGGATGTTTTTGATGCAAAATATTTGGGTCTCCCTATACCAGATGGGCGAATGCATAAAGGGAGGTTCGAATTCTTACAATCACGTATGAGCAAGAGACTTGTGGATTGGAGTGAAAGATACTCATCTTCGGCAAGTAAAGAAGTTTTGAACAAATCTATAGCCCAGGCCATCCCCACCTATGTAATTAGTATTTTCAAACTTCGTTTCTCGGTATGTGATGATTTGTCCAAGTTGATGAGACTATACTGGTGGGGCGTGCAAAATGGTAAGAAAAAGATGGCTTGGATGGCATGGGATAAATTGGTTCTACCAAAATCCAAAGGAGGGATGGGGTTCAGGGATATGAGGGCGTTTAATCAAGCTTTGCTTGCTAAACAAGCCTGGCGACTCCTTGTTGCACCTGAATCGCTTTGTGCAAGACTACTACGGGCTAAATATTATCCAAACGGGAATCTACTGGATACAGTTTTTCCGAGTAACTCGTCAGCAGTTTGGAAGGGTATCGAACATGGATTGAACTTGGTTAAAGAAGGTATGATCTGGCGAGTCGGCAATGGTAGTCTTATTCGAACTTGGCGAGATCCATGGATTCCTAGGGGTATGCCTTTTACGCCTATTTCCCCTAAAAGAAATTGTCGTCTAAATAAAGTTGCAGACTTTCTGGATGCTAATGGTGCATGGAAGGTAAATTTATTGGAACAATTTTTCTATCATGTTGATGTTGAAGCTATTTTGAAAATTCGTACGTCGCCAAGACAGTGGGAAGATTTTATTGCTTGGCCTTTTGAGAAGTCAGGCTCTTTCACTGTTAGGAGCGCCTGTCATTTACCTAGCACATGGACCGTTTCTCGCAAGGAGCAAGCAGCACATGTCCTGGTGGTGAACGTGGTATGTGGAATATTGTATGGCGTGCCTTGGTTCCTCCTAAGATGAATGTTTTTGCATGGAAGGTAATTACTGGTACACTAGCAACTAACATAGAGAGGAATTGACGTCATATTGGTACAAGGGCAACATGCAGAATGTGTGGGCCAGAAGATGAATCGTCATTTCATGCTTTGCTAGTTTGTCCCAATGCGGCAAGCTTATGGGACGCGATGAAGGACCGTTGGCCATTGCCAAACAGGTATGATATTGCATGTACGGGCGATGAATGGTTTCTTCACTTGCTTGCTGGTCAGCAGAGCAATGTCCGCGACATGATCGTTATGGTGCTCTGGAGGGTTTGGCATTTACGTAATGAAGTCATGCATGCCAAATCAATTCCACTGAAAGAGATGTCTTGTGATTATCTATGCAGCTATCTTAACTCTTTGCTACAATTAGGCTATATGGGTGTGGAAGAGGTGATCAAACGTAAAGCTCCAATGTTGATGGAACCAGTGATTGAGAAAACACGGTCATCATCGCCATGCCTTCCTTGGCCGGCTCCTCCGCCGGGCTGGGTAGCTCTCTCTGTTGATGGTTCTTATCGTGTGGAAGACAGAGCTGCAGGATCAGGTATGGTTTTATGTGATGACAAGGGTGGTGTTATTTTTGCAGCTTACCGACGCATTTATCACTATAATGAGGCGCTGGAAGCGGAGTTACATGCGATTATGGAAGGAGTAAGTCTCGCAATTCAACGGTCGAATTGACCAGTTCAGCTACAATCTGAATGTTTGGCAGCTTTGTCAGCATTGTCTAATGATTCAATGGACAGATCAGCATATGGTCATCTCTTGGCAGAAATCAAAGGTTTACTGGAGAAAGCACTGCTTAGCAAATTATGATAGATCTGGGGAAAGCACTGCATGCTGGCTCAACCAATCCCCTTCTTTTATTTCTGAACTTGTTGCTAAGGATTGTAATTCGGTGAGTTTGGAATAAAACACCCTATTTCCATCGCAAAAAACAAAAAATCAGAACATGCATATAGCCATGCCCGCATATCTGTGCTCATGTGTTCCCTAATCAAGGTTTCATAATTGCATGTGCTTCGGCGACGTCGATGGTCAAGGCGCAAGTTTCGGTTTGATTCTTGATCTACAAGGGTCGATCTAGCTTCATGTTCTTCTCCATATACATCTACTAGTGCTTATTATCCATCTGCTAATTACTCCATCGCCGTCGCCCGCCGCTAATCGCCATTAGCTTAATCACCTGCATCTATAATACTACTACCACGTACATCTTCTACCGCTGTCCATCTCTACAACCCATCCATCCATCTAGTCTGCTACTAGTCTCCTTCACGTACACAACCACAATCTCTTCTGATCCAACAAGTTCCATTGCGTTCTTTTTTTTCTCCTAAGATTGCATCTGCTAGTACAATTGTTGGCGCGTGGTGAAAGATCAGGGCAACCCAAAAATCGTCTCAAAGCTATTTGAGCCGTATCACTTCGTTTACACCTCTCGGCACAATGATATTGGTTATGTCTTGGGCTCCTCGAGGTCAGAACATTGGTGGAGGCAATAGTCTTTTTTGCGGTAAAGCTTCGGATCTATTCATCTCCAATCATGACAGTACAACAGACATCAGAAATAATAAAATTACATCCAGATTCATAGACCACCTAGTGACGACTCTAAGAACTAAAACGATGATTGGAAGGACCGATCTGAAGACACACAAATGTAGACGAACAACGGACATATCCGAACAAATTCACCAAAGATAGAACCGCCGGAGACATATCTTGAAGAGCACACCGGAATGGGGGTAGGTGGGGAGAACCGTATTCCTTCTTCAGGGAGCTGCACCTTTCGTCTTCCTAGACACGACACAAACCCTAACAGAACACAAAGCAACATCTATTAAGGTAGCGCTCCCACTGGCAAAAGCCGGGGTCCACCACACCTCCATGGCACTAAGGCCAGCTAAGG
This sequence comes from Aegilops speltoides, assembly GCA_021437245.1. Taxonomy (NCBI): domain Eukaryota; kingdom Viridiplantae; phylum Streptophyta; class Magnoliopsida; order Poales; family Poaceae; genus Aegilops; species Aegilops speltoides. The sequence goes on along the minus strand of CM038143.1, from coordinate 563,264,869 downwards.
CAGGCAGGCAGGCGCGCGGCGCGGCGGAGCCAACAGTATCCTCGCTCATGGTTATTACCAAACCTGTAAGATCACACACTTTGTGGTTTTTAGGAGAACTAGAAGGTCATAAGTGAATGAGAGAAGGGCACCGGAATTTTTCCAGTATTGCCCCGAAATGCCATAAAAGCTTTCAGAACATTCTGGAGGATGCTAGTCTACTGCCACCTTGGCCGACCAAACTGGTGCCTCACCTGTTGGCTTGTGGGTCAGCCGTGGGGGGAGGACTCCTCTCCTTGTGACTTCGACGCCAGAAAATTATTTTGTACAACTAATTTTTGCAAATTAATTTTTACAACTATTTTTTGCAATAATATGTGATTTCACATTAGCTGGAGAAAAGTATTTTACATGATTAATTTGTTAACATAATGAAAACACCATTACTTAATATAAATGAGAACTTTTAAGCAGTTCATACTTCTATTTAATAGTTATACCAAGAAACAAATGCACCTTACATTGTGGAATTTTATCATAAAACAAATACACCTTATATAAAGGAATGGAGGGAGTATCCAAAACATTATCAATAGGAAAACATATACTGATGGGCGAACGAAGCTCTGATGAAGCATGTTTAATAAAAAGTTAATTTATTGAACAAATTCCATGTAAATGTGTTGTATTATTAATTCCTATTCATAGGCCCGAGCAAGTCATCGAACCCCCTTAAATAAATAGGCGTAAGTTGGTTGACCTGAGGTGTAGAAGGAATGGTCAAGATGTCTTATCTCATTATAAACGCTTACTCTGCAGTTATTAAAATGCCTTTTCTTATCCAGAATATTGTATCTTACCCTAATGTGATTCATACATACTCATCCGTGTTACAAGCACATTACTTATAGAACAAGAATATGAAAGACAAATTTTGAAGAAATCAGAACACACCCAAAAGGTACTTACATAGTACGCCCCCAACAAAAAATGTACAGTCTATATTGAACAAATTAGAAATTTGTTAAAAAACAACAAAGAATGGAAAAGCCGAAAGTGTGGATGAAACGCAGGAAAACCAAAAACCAAGGAGAATGGATGATGAGATGAAGAAAAATAGGAAACATGCGTGAAATGGCCCCAACGGTGCAAATGATATAAATAACTTCCACATTGATCAAAATTTGATGCAACGGTTGGCCAAACTATGTCAATGTGGCAAGGCTTGTGCAAGACTATATAGTCGCTAGGTCACTTTATCATGATGACCTAGAGGACCAATTATGCGGATTATTTTTTTCTGTCACATACACTACACGACTCCACAAAATGGTAACAATCAGCATGTCATAGCTCACACACCCAATAAAACACTATTACTCATAACATCGCCCAAACCACCACTCTATCACTGATGCCCTTATCAGAACTGTAGGTCAATGCCTCATTGCCCTACCTCGCCGCATAGCTCCCCGGACCATTGTCCATCCTGATATGGTGTAATTTGGGAATGAAAACTCAAATCATGCATGTGTTCAGGAACTAATTTCAAAATCATTTGGATACTTTCTTTGCGAGCTCTTTTTTTAGCTATTGTTGGAGGAAATATTTGGTAATGTTATCCTTGGTTTTCATATTCCTTTCTCCTTTGGACATCAGGGCACAATGCACAACCATTCGACGATGATATCTAATAGTTCTGCACCGAGTGGTTGATGAATTTGCTAAACCATTATTATTTGATTCATGTTACCCGTAGCAACGCACGGGCATTTTAACTAGTTTTATGTAATTTCGAAATATAATTTACATCAAAAAAATTCTCATGTTTGATTTTCTACATATGGATGTTTAAAAGTACCAAGCATAATTTCATAAAATATGAATATATTCTAATACATTCGACTTGCTATTTCTTTCAACTTTTGGAAAATTTAAATGTAATTTCAGATGAAACTTGAATTGATCATATCCCATGAACTACAAGCTTATTCATAAAATGGCCAAAATATTTATATCAAATGAATCATAGAAATTTAAAGTCATCTTCCATAGAATATCCTAATAACATAAAGCAGTAAACCTAATAAATACACTAGGCTACTAAAAAAATACTTAAATGTTGTGCGTAACCGCGATAGGTAAGATTTGTGTCATTGATGTTGTGGCCCAAATCTAGCCCAGATAATCAGTGGCGGGGCGGTTGTATTGATCACCACAGGTATTTGTAACACTCCAAAAAATTTGATTTGGTTTTTATCAAATTCTTTAATTAATTGGAAGGAGGTTATTTAATTTTTTTAGAGTCTCCTTCTCAAAAAAATTCTTTTATGAGAAATATTTTTTATGGGTTCTTCCCAACCTTGATTTTTGGTCTTGAGGGTTTTCATCTTGTGTTGGCTTGTTTGATGGTTTGTTTTATCACAAGAATAATTGCAAGAACTTCAATTGTAAAAAAACTGCCATGGTGAATTAAATGGACCAATATTTAATTGCGCTAAGGACAAGCCGGTTATTTTACTTATGGAGATCAAATCTCTCTCGAGGAGACATAGAAGTTGCATCTAGTTTCATTGAGTTCACATTCACTGCTTTGATAGTTTTTGTGCGGTGGAACCTATAATAATGTGTTGTTTGTCAAACCCTGGTTTTTAGCCCTTTCTTTTTCTTTTGGATTTATTTGAATTTTGATTTGGATATTTTTTTTCTGTGGCTCTGTGATCTTGAAAACAGGGAAGATCATCTCTTCTTCCTCTCCAAAGTGGCTTGTCATTCTCAAATCCAGCTCAAGACCATGGCATTTCCATCAAAGCCCGAACCCAAATTCTTTTAATTGGGAATATTACTTTTTGTATTAAAGGAATAATCCTTTTTGCCCTATGTTGTGATGTATTTAAAAAATGTTTGTCACATTTCTTAAGAAGTATCTATGACTTATTCAAAAATGTCCATCACATATTCTTAGAATATTGATCTCGTGTTTAGAGAAATGCTAGTCACTTATATGAAAAATGTTTGTTGCATATTTAAAAAAAATGCTAGTATCTTCTTGTGGATTCCGATCTTCACAAGGCCCGTGGTGCGGATATAACCAACCACTAGTAAAACTCTAGCACACTTTCCACAGGACACCCCGAAGCAGCCGACAACACCACGCACCCGATCCTCGGATGCCAAATGCACACCCCGAAGCAGCCGACTATACCACGCGCCTGATCCTCGGATGCCAAATGCGAACCGAAACTGAAAATCGCAATCAATTTCACAAAATCCTAAGCACAGCCAGTGCGCGGCTAGGCTATGGACAGATTGGAAGAGATTAATCTCTTCCAACCCAATCCCGACGGCGGAGGCCGGCAGCCCCAGAAACCCAAGCCCTTCCTTTGCTATAAATCTGTGTCCATCCCGCAGTCCTCTCCACACCTGTAACTGTCCTGCGCCCACTTGGCCTGCAATTACTGATGTGCGGCAGCTGGACCTTGTCTATGTGTGTTGCACTTTCCGCCTGATAAACTGGATGTGCATACCTCCATGTTCCGTGAAGATCATTTTCGAGTACAACGCGCCCCTTTGATGTTGACCATACAATATGCGATACACATAGAAGAGGGTGACGAGCCAGAGGCCGAGGGTGCTGCTCCCGTACAAGGTACGTGTGCTTTTTTAATAAAGTGTAAAAAAATGGAGAAAGGCACTTCTATATAATGTCTTGATCCTATGTCTTTTTCTCAGCTGCAATGCCACGAGAGGCTGGAGGTAGACCTCGGCTCAGCCAGGCTGACATTCAGGAGCTGACCTTGAAGGTGAGAAACCAAGCCACTAGGCCAATCCCGGAACAATTTCTGCGCAAGTTGAATTCGTTTCGATCGCAGGTTGCCAAGGATCGCGGATCTGCTGTGGACACATCAGCGAACGGAAGCAGATATGCTGAAAAGGGTACTGTGGGGGCAACGGAGTTGCAACGTTATATCGACGTCACAAGTGCCCAGCCAGAAGTAAGAAGACCTGAAATTGGCATTTCCACAATAGCAGGTATCAATGTCCAAAGTGTTGTTAGCATAAACTTTGATTTGTGGGATTTTCAAAATGTTAGTTCTACTTCTATGACGTGTTTTTAGTCCGGGTCTTACTAGTACATGTAGGCATATATACATGCTTATATTGTTTATGTCATAACAGTACTAGGAGGTCAAGTACAAGTAAGTTTAGGCTTTGTGTAAAGTCAGTGACAGCTCGGTCTATATATGCATAACAGGTGAATACGTGAGTTTGTACCGTATTACCTGGGGGTGAGACAAAAGGAAAAGAAGTAAAGAGTGAAAACATGGACTACAAATATCCGTGTGCGCGTGTTCATCTAGTTTGATGTGATCGTTCCTGAGACGAATGCCAACAAGTGTTTAGGTTGAAGAAGTGGAAGCTATAATATTCCTGTTACATGTGATTTGTTTCCTATGCATGGAGAAAACAATCTCCTATATGTTCCTAGTCCTATTTGATTTCAAGTTACAATGTCACAAGACGAGCAGCATCAATAAGCGTTAGACCTCGGCTCACCCAGGCTGACATCAGGAAGAGAGTCGAGGAGCTGGTCTCGAAGGTGAAAAACCGAGCCCGGACGTCGGCGGAAAACTATCTGGGTTGGTTGTATTGGTTTCAGAGGCAGGTTGTTGCCAATGACCATGGATATGATGTGGGGACACGTCAGCTAATGTTGGCAGTCCTTTATCTTAACAATAATATATTTGATATTTCACATGTATTGGTAGAATATTCATATGATATTTAAAAAAGTGTGCATCACACATATGCAAAAAATACGCCATGCATTGAAAAAATGTTTGTTACATTTCTTAAAAAGTATCTGTGACTTATTTAAAAATGTACATCACACATATGCAAACTATACATTAGGTATTTGAAAAATGTTTATCACGTATTCATTTTTTAGGGTCCATCATGTATTCTTAAAATATTGATCTCATGTTTATAGAAATGCTAGTCACTTATATGAAAAATGTTTGTTGCATATTTAAGAAAAATGCTAGTATCTTCTTGTGGATTCCAATCTTCACAAGGCCCGTAGTGCAGATATAACCGACCACTTGTAAAACCCTTGTACGCTCTCCACGGGACACCCGAAGCAGCGGACTCCGCCACGGGCCAGAACCTCGGATGCCGAATGCGAATTGAAACTGAAAACAGCAATCAATTTCCTAAAATCCTCGTCACAACCAACATGCGGCCAGGCTATGGACAGATTGGAAGACATTAATTGCTTCCAACCCAATCCCGGCGGCAAAGGCCGGCACCCCGAGAAACCGAAGCCCCTTCCTTCGCTATAAATCCGTGTCCATCCAGCAGTCCCTCTCCACACCTGCTACTGTCCTGTGCCCACGTGGCCTGCAATTACTGGTGCACAGCAGCTGGACCTTGACTATGTGGGTTGCACTTTCTGCCTGATCAAATGCATATGCATACCTCCACAGGGTCCGTGAACATCGTTTCTGAGTACAATGCGTCTCGTTTCGATGAGATGTGCCAGTGCGGAGCGGGGAGGAGTGGTGGCTGGGTCTCTGATACCAGATGTTAGGGTAGCACCTAGGGATACAACTCACGCTGGATCTACGAATACTGGAGTAGATCAACGATCTCTGTTACACAGGAATTACAAGAATTGTAGCTAGGGTTCTTGATCCAGGTCGAGGAAAGGGGAATCGAGTAGGTAGTCACCGACGTGCTGATGATCCACCGGATGCGTTTGGCTCCTCTGTGTCTCTCCTCAAGTAGTTCGGTTGTGGGCTTCAGTTGGCCCACTCTGGCCCTTGGACTTGAGTGTTGGGGGCGTTTGAGCCTGTTGGGCCGCTGGGCAGCATTGGTGTTGATGGAGGGGCTGCCCATTGGGTCCTGTATGTCAGTGGTCGCTGACAGTGCTACGTTGAGACACTTTCTACTGCAATACCTACACGAATATGCTACACTACCATGTATATTTTGCAGGCCATCATTTAACACAATAAAGAGACCCCCAAAAATGACCGGAACCTAGGGAAACGTTTCGTGTCAACATGCGGTGGGATGGTATAAGTAGACGGGTCACCTACTCCCCATTCCAACACGGCTTCTGCCATCCTGGTTTCTCTCGAACGGAAGATGGCCTACAACGATGGTGCTGATAGCTCAAGCCGTGGTCGCCGTCCATACCGTGCGCTTCGGACGAGAGCCTCGTCATCATCACCTTCTCCGCCACGGTGCCGACGTGCGCAAGTCGTCGCTAGCTCTGTGGGCGTCAATGCTGCGGGATCTGATCGCCGTCGACGTCCCTACCGTGCACTCCGGATACGTGCCAGCAACTAATCGCCATCGCCATCGCCATCGCCTCCACGTCCACTGACAGGTAATCATATGTGCATGTTCGTTAACGACTCCTCTGTTGTGTACGTAACGTACACACTTTAGTTTACATGCATGCATGAACGAACATTCTTTTGTACCATCGGCCGAGATGCTAAGTTCGTTACGCGCGCGTGCAGGTGTGGCTGTGGAAGAGTTGCCGCTGGCCTTGCCTCTGGCGGTGCCAGCTGAACATGATACAGTAATGTGGCATGTGGTGGCTGATCCAGTGTCTCCCCCGCCAGCCGTCGCTCTGACGGTGCCAGCCGACCCTGTGGTGCTTGCGCCACCATCGCCGCAGTCGGACATGGCTCCGAGTGTTCCAGGCCCCGTGGCGGCATGACCGTAGTTTACTCATAGCCTTTCTCTCTGGCGGCATGATGATTTGAAGATCACTACAATAAAGTTCTCCGGCCGGCGGCTGAAGAGATGGGGATGGTTCTTGGGAATGTACCTTTAATAAAACTAGCAGTGCTACCCGCGCATTTGCGCGGCTAGATTAGTTCCTTTTGCTATTTCAAGTATATGTGAAATCACATTTTGTTTCGAATTACATATTTTTCTTGTTATTAAAATAAACAATCAAGGCTGAAGGAACTTATATGGATTTATAATATATTTTTAAAATAGTTAAATTTTTGAAAGGCTGAACGGATTATTAGCCATTGGAAACCTATGTCTCCTTTTTAATATGACTAATACTCCGTGTAGTTAAATTACTAAATACACATCAATTTTTATTTGTAACATTTACATTGCTTATTGTCGACACCACCTTGAGATGAAATAGTGTCACCATATAGCTATTTTTCATATAAATCTAAATTATTACGTAGAAAATGTGATTATGAAAAGCAAACATGTTTCGTGATGCACATGAAGCAAATAGAAACCTCTTTGGGATGATGTCATCACAAGCAATGCATACTCTGCTTGTACATTATACATATTGTGAAATATTGACCTGGAAGGTCCCAAAGTGCGATGACATCTTAAATTTGTTTATAGAGGTAGTATATACCTTGTCATGAGATACGATCAAAACTGTTATAATTATGACCCACCAGAGTATCCAACATTGAGATAATTTTGCTTATGTGAACAAATGGGGTAGCTGACAGGCCAGCGCATTTGCGTGGTTAGAGTCAATATTATCAATGCCAGTCTTTTATCGATTATTTTGTTTTTGTGTCAACTTTAATTTGACTTAATTCATCGCTCCTTTAACATTATTGTTAATGTATTCCTTCAAATATAAGTTTATAAATTTCATAATTTTTTACACCTGAAGCAACATCATTGTATTTCGGTGAAATTATTTTTGTTAAGACTATGTAAAAGGTACTATATGCTATACTAATTTGAGCGCATCATGTATTTTTCATACAAATATTATTTTCCACAATTGAGATAACTCATTATGAATAGTGACATCATTCCTGAAAAAAAAAAACAGTGACACCGTGACACTATTTGTTACTTGCAACCTTTAGTATTGTAGGCATGACACTATTTTGCTTCCTTTGTTGACCTATATATTCGTTTTGCACATTGGGCCGGCCCGCTGATTTCCCTTGAAAATGGCGTGCATATTTTGTACAGTTCTTTTACTATGCACGTAGAATTCTTTCAAATGCACCACTGCAACATATGCGTCTTGACTTGCTCATCCGTTAGGAAAAACTAAATGGGCAAATGTTTTATGCATTACATGTCACAAACCGGGCAAATGTTTTTCGAGAATTGACTATCATATATAATGGGCATTTGATGAAAAATTTAATTTTTTGTGAATAGATAACATGCATAAAATCTGAAATTTGCATATTTTACTTGGTAGATCAATTTCAATTTATACTGATGAAGCTCCAGCTCACCACACCCTTATTCTTTAGTTGTCAAATAAGCTGAGATTTGTTACCATTTGAAGTACATGCAATTTGGTTTAGCATTTAAAAAAACGGCTCAAATTCAAGATATAATACTTTATAATCGTTAATTATTCTAGGCATTAATAAAATATGTACATGTGTGGATGAACTTTTGTTTTTTTTTCTTGACCTATGTGTACTTAATACCTGTAGGATGTCATGCTAAGCTCGACACTGTTGAAATATTCAGGTTTCTTTACATACCAATTGATAGCTTCTAGTCTTCTCATGCAACTTAAACTGAATATTCAAAGGAGTACTTAATTTTGTCAATAAGGAGATGCATCCCCGTTGTCACTTCAAGCTGTTAGCTGTCCCAGACCGTCTTGCTCCAATTGCTCGCAGGATAGGATAGACATCGAGGATGACGTGCCTCAATTATTCCTGGCGCCGGTGGCCCTGCGCGGTTCAGCCTGCTATAGGGGCCCTGCAGGTGCGGTGTTAGTAGGCTCATCAAGTCGTCGAGCACGCAGCTGCTCCGGCTGGCATATACTCCGTTATAGTCGCGGTCTCTTCGCTCGTCTCGTACCCCCCTGGTCGGCTCCTCTGCGGCCAATCCCCAGCAAACGTTGTATAGTGCAACTATCCAACAAAAATTTGTGTTTGTCCGCAAAACTGTTTTTGGCGCTGCGGCTCATATCACCACCTTCAATTTCATCCTTTACCTTGCCCAAGAAGCTTAAATCGGGTATGGCTGGGCACAACTGCGTACAGGTGTGGTCTCTGAGATTTTATTTGATGTGGTTGTGTTGACTATTAACGGAGATGAGGACGACAACCTGCCATGATATTCTTCTTCTCCGATTCTAGAAAAAAAGAGTCGACATCATATATTGCTGATTCATTCTTTCCAAATTAAATACACTACTCTTTTTTTGCGGGCAATTAAATACACTATTTTTTTGAGCATCAGTACAGACACAAGCGCTCATATACACGCGCATAAACTCATCCCTATGAACGCACACACGCACATCCTACCCCTATGAGCGCCTCCGAGAGACTGAGTCGGCATATCATCTTGAGATTTACAAAGTCACCGTAGGCGCCTCGTCATCGACGGGAACGTCTCCTCCCACTGAAAGCGCATCGCCGGAAATCCTGAAATAATTCCAGAAATAATGCGAGCAGCAGGATTTGAATCCTGGTGGGTTGGGGATACCACCGTCCACCTAAGCAACTCAACCACAGGTTGATTCACAATTAAATACACTACTTCCAAACCTAAAAAGAAAGAATCTCGTACTGATTGCTTGTCCTGTACGGTATTTTTGGGTGGGAGCGTACGTATGTACGGTATTTTTGGGTGAGAGCGTACGTATTGTTGGACTGTTTTGTTTGTAATGAACTTGACCTTTCCTTTGTCGGCTGCCGATCTGAGTTACCTTAAAGGCTGCCCACATGTTTTTTTTTTCCTTTTGCCGCCCATTGTAATGGCAACGTGACATGCCAAACCGCATATATGTGATGATATTTATATGTAACGCTAGTTTTTTTTTAAATCTTGGCCGTTAATATTTATAATTTATGGCCGAGATAATTTAATCTATGTGGACGAACATGATGGCTTGTTTGCCTATTGTTTTAAGTAAATAATAGATAGATAATAGATAATAGATAATAGATTTGCGTCGTGTTGTCAGATGACGAGTATTTCTTTTCTGTATTACATTGTTGCTGTGGTAGCTGGAGGAAGCTAAACTGGTGCGTTTGATTTACATTGTTAGAGTATCTCCAACGCTTGACTCAAATTTGCTCCGACGTCTATCTGCCGACAAGATGGATCAGTCCGCGAGCACCGAGGCCAAATGCCTCCATCCAACACCATTCACATACATTTTAAACCACTTTTCAACTAAATAGACGAAATTCACGCAAACATGATGGATTTTCATATAAAACCGGATGAGATTCGTGCAAACACGGTGTATTTTCATACATTTCAGACACTTTTAGAGCAAAAACACGTTCCAAACTCTGATACTATCCTACGGCGGCGGCTGTCGTTCACTTTCGTTGTATTCCGCATTGGCGACCACGTTCTCCATCTGCCGTCTTTACAAACAGCGGCGGGGTTTAAGACTCATGAAGTATAGGCGCGGTCTCCCGCAAGGAAGAGTAGAACATGGGAGACAGACCGGCCCACTAGGGACACCATGCCCTGCCGCCTCCCATGCCCTACTCATTCTTGGAGGAGTCCGTGACATGTCCATTGCCGATGTTGGTGGACATAAGGTCAATGATGGACTTATACGGTGCGTCGCTATCTGCCAGCCACACGCGCCCCCGAAAGTTTGACGGCGGCGTGTAGGAGGCGCTGCTGGCAGCCGCGTCCACGTCGGGCTGCACCAAAACTTCATTGCGAGCGGCCTGCTCGGCCTCGTAGAGCATGCTTTGCTCCATGACGAAGTTCGCGTTCGTCGCCGCCATGGCAGCCGCTACCTCCTCGCTTGTGCATTTGCCATAGATTTGACTGTCCGCCAGTTGGTGCTGCTCGAGGAGGAACATATTTTAACTCTGCTCCTCCTGCTCCTACTGGAATGCCAATATAGGAGCCAGCGCAGGCTGCTCTTCATCCATCATGATGGTGTCGTAGTGCGCCTGCGCCTGCTTCATGGACAGGCTGGAATGCACAAGCACGGGGTCTGGTTCGTGTCGTTGTCGGAGCCTGTGGAGTCGTTGTCAGATACCTCGGGCGAGCTAGCCGGCATGCCCTGCTCGACAGCCTAGCACGGCGAGAGTGCCCGGCGGCTGCAAGGGCGGCCACCTCATGCTTCATCTTCGGTGAGAGATTATCCCTCGTAACGCTCCCTCGCGGTCATGGCGGATGTGGAGCAAAGGAGGAGGATGTGGAGTGGATGTGTTGTGGTGTGGAGATAGCCAGGTGTGGCCGCCTCTAAATAGCGGATTCCAGTGAGGGCAAGCGTCCGGGTGCGTCAATGCGTGGCGCCGCAGTTGGTTCCTTGCCCGACGAGTCTGCTTAATGGCGGCATACAGACGAATGGGCTTTGAACGGGCATGGTAGATCCGTCAGGTCCCGTCTAGTAAATGTCTCTCAAGCATTGAACATGCGCGGACATCAGGGACATGGTCACGTCCGCTCTGAAGCCAGCGTCATTGCGGAGCGGCTGTTGTACAAGTACAACGACATGAATATGGGCAACTCACTCAGGGTGGGAACGCGCGGGCGAGGGAGGTTTTTTACTGGGCCAGGGTAGTCAGGAGCTAGCGTGGCAGCAGTTCGAACGCCCGCAAAGCCCTCAGTTTGTCTCCAATTTTCGGGGGAAAGCACGTCTGATCGCTTGACGGATCGACACTGGTCATGTTGAGTGACACAACATGTTCGAACCGCGCGGTCTGAATGTATGCTGCCGCTTTGAGGGAGCGGTGTTGGAGATTCGTTTATGTTGTATGCCAGGGGTGTTTTATGTACACTTTGGAAGCCATTTTAAATATATTTTTACTAAAAGCAACTCCATGCCTAGCGTGGCACATGTTCTAGCTGGTAGGGATGGCAGTTTTGCCCATGGGTATGGGTACCCACGGGTACCCTACCCGAAAACAGTGGGCATGGGTGAGACTTTCTACTAGTTCATACCCATGGGTAATGGGTATTCATACCCGCAAAATTCATGGGTAGGGTATGAGTATGAAATTATACACAGGGGTAACCCAATGGATACCCAGAAAAATTTATTAAAAAAAATCAAACCCTATAATATATGGGTAAACCTACAGTAATTAGCATTGCAAGTTTGCAAACTTGATTTTTTAAGTTCATTGTAATGGAGATTAAGACATTTGTGTGTCAATCGTCATTGTGAAATTTTGATGTAAGTACAAACGAGATTGTGATGCCCGAGTAACTTTAGTTTTAGGCCCTTTTTCTTGTCTTACCTTTATCATGCCAATGTTATCTATTGCGCCCACTGGATACCCATTGGGTATAAGATACCCGATGGGTACGGGCATGGGTACCAATTTATGCCCATAGATATTGAAATGGGTGGGTATAGAAAAAAGTTTTGGGCTTGGGTTTGGGCACAAAAAGATTGTACCCACCCATACCCTACCCATTGCCATCCCTACTAGCTGGCCGTATGTGAAGCGATGTCTGTTTTCAGTTTGACCATCGTTTCTTAATTTATCTCTACTACTTAAAAAGAACGTAAGATTCCCATTTCACCTTTCTTCTCACCATCCCTTCGTCCAACCTTCCTTATATGATAATAAGTCAACTTAATTTACTTACCTTCTGAACTAATTCCGCTTTAGTTTACTTACCAAACTTTGAATGAAAATATATGGTAATTCATGGGCAGAATTTAATGATTATTATTGACACAATCTTATTATAGACAATTAAATCACAAATCTATGTACTAGAATATTTATACCCCGTTGCAACGCACGGGCACTGCTCTAGTAGATATTATACAGTCATGGCGTTCTGGTTGCACCCTTGCATGTGGTCTTTCTTTTAGTAAGTATGCACACTCAATTACTTTGAAATAAATTCAACCATATCAATATCGAAAGAGCGAGTTGTAGAGATCGAACAAATCTCAGCAGTTTAACCACGTCCATCCAACGATCTACATCGCTACAATTTTTAGCATTACACATGTTTAGCACACTCCACTATTCAATACCATGCCTAATATCAACATCAACATTAATAAGGTAATTATATGCTGCCTAATATTAACATGTAATTATATGTTGCCCAACATTAATGTGCAACACCATTAATATCTTGCCTAATATAGACAATTACTAGTTCTAAAAACTAGTGAGAATGGACCATATGTAGCATGGACCCGGAGTGTATGTGGGCCTTTGAATGGGCTAAAAATAAATAAATAAGTTAGTAATCTGGAGTGTAGACATACTACTATAATAATTTGTAGGCATCTAGCCAAGATAAAATTGCCAAGCATTGAGCTAGGCCAAAATAATAGCAACCATTCCGCATTCAAGGCTAGAGAAAGCATTTGGATGACCCATCAACGTTGGAACATATCAGTTTGGCTTGCAAAACTATTGTCAAGGTAATTTGTGGCGGTAAGGAAACTAACCTAGCATCATCCTCATGTTGGGCAAAAATCAAAATCAAGTATCTTCCTAAATATTGCCCCTCTTATGGATATCTAAAAGAACCAATTTGAACTCTTTGAATTGAAAACAAGAGAGAACGAAAATATAAACAAAATTTCGAAAACACATTCCTATAATTCAAACACTAGATGTAATCCGGTCAACTTCAAACCTCAGGTCATGTACATACAAATATGTAACATGGGTCCATCGTTCGTCCTACCTTGATAATGTGACGTGATGGGAGGAGATGAATGTAATTTCAAGATCACATGGCACGTAAATAAAAAGGAAGGGGAAAACAAGATCACAAATAATAAAGTCGAAGAAATCCTCACGAGAGCATTTTAGTACAATTTCTTTCATCATGAGGAGTTTCTCACCCAAAAAGTATATCAGATGACAAAGAGATCCCCATGGATTTCTAGCTCCCCATAATGTAAACCGTGTTGCCCGTGGCCGAGGAAAAGGTATGATGCATGTTGTCCATATTAGATGCCAACTTCCTACCATATATTGATGCATCATGCCCTCTAGATGACCATACATCTGACTCGATCTGACTAGATCCGGCCATATGTATCTGCGAACCGCGAAATCACACATATCATGTGCTAGATCTATATGTATGCATCAAGATCCAGCCGTATATTCACTTTGAATGACTGGAATGTTTAGATATGTCAGGATCCAAATGCTGATATGATAAACCATACCTTGACTCTCATAGGACCTAGATCCACATAGGTTAAGCTACTTCTATGACAAATCTCCACAGTCTCTGGCTTGGTGGAAAGGATTCTAGATCTGAAAACCAACAAAAATTACTCACCTTGAGAGTTGACACAAGGGCGGTACCAATGAAAAATGATGGATGAGAGGCGCATTCAATGGCGAGATTATGAGATTTGAGGATGTCATCAGTGCGACAAGAGGGGTTGAGCACATATGGGCATTGCATAATAACTAGAGAAAGAGATTTTTGTCATGTTGCTCGTGGAAAGAGAATGTGGAAGGGGGTTATATGAAAGGTTTGGCTGGGGAGGGGAATGCAAAAATGGTAAGATTATTTTCTTTGGGGGGAGCAGGAAACAATATATAGGGTTGGCCATTCCTTATTAACTAGTTTCTTCGTGTTGGAGACAGATATGTGTATTATTTTGTGCCAGCCATATGTGCAATTTTCCATTAGCAATTGACGAGGTAATATCTTCAGGGTAGGCCCACATATAAGAATGGACCAGCCAAAGGCCCAGGCTCATAAGTATTATAGCCGAAGAGGCCATCAACCAAGGGGTCCTTTGCCAAGGGACTAAGTGTCTACAAACGGATTCTACTCCTCCAATTCAGCAGGCACCGGCAGTCGGCCATCCTAGCAAGTGGGTGGCAGTAGCACGCCCCATACTCGGCTACACCAAGAACTATCCATGATCAAAATGATTTGTTGAATGATGTCATTACCCAGTGTACTACATGTAGTTAAATACATCACTAACTAGTAGTAGCAGCCATGAAGAAGTTGGTTGTGCATAAGGCCATCAACAACATTAATAATAGCCCGTTAGGACATCCCTCCTACCACACTGTATATAAGCCAAGAGGAGGGCACCGGTTTGTGGGTTGGATTCCAATTTGTAACCTACGTACAAGAGGAAGAACACCACCAAGAAGTAGGGTATTGTTTGTTCCGATGAGGGCATGAACCTATATAAATGCTTTTTTGTACACCCATTTATACATACAGAAGACACGACACCCCTACTTTGTCATGGACATTATCACCCACCACGCTAATATCGTCTACGGAATCTATGACGCGGATGTTGTCTTCTTCACCGCCCTCGAGCAGCATTCATTTAGGCACCCTTGAGTTTGCTACGGATCATTCGGTGTGTCATGTCGATGCCCCTTTGAACTACTCCGATTTGGAGTATCCAATTTTGGGCCAATGTCTCGGGCACCCTATGCTCAGGTATTCACTTTGCATTACCCGGCTGGGATGATGCCCCAATGTTGCTGAAAGTGCTCTGGCAAGGCTTGTGTTCATCATCGCGCTATTCAGTTGGTTGGTATGATGGATACAGACTCACTCTTCCATGTGTTGGAGTCATTTCCTAACAGGGAGGAGAGCTATAGAGCGTAGTCTTCCATGACGTCACCTCCAGAGTCTACTCTTTCGACAAACAATGCATTTGATTCATGTGATTTAGCCCACAATGAAGCGGCGAATCAGGGATAGAACAACGGATCATGGCTCACCCGGGATCAGCCACGAGCCGTTGAGGACCCCATCCTAGGAATGACACCGGCTGACCCCGTACTGGAGGTGTCGGTGTCAGAACCGGTAGATCTTGGGTAGGGGTCTCGAACTGTGGATCTTGGATCGATGGGTAAAAGGGAACATAGATATAATGTTTACCCAGGTTTGGGCCCTCTCGAGGAGGTAAAATCCTACGTCCTGGTTGGTTGTATTGATGTGTGATACGTCTCCGTCGTATCTATAATTTTTTATTGTTCCATGCCAATATTATACAACTTGTATACACTTTTGGCAACATTTTATATTATTTTTGGGACTAACATATTGATCCAGTGCCAAGTGTCAGTTCATGTTTGTTGCATGTTTTTTCTTTCGCAGAATAGACATATCAAAGGAAATCGAAAGGCGATAAAAATTTATGGATAATTATTTAGGAATATATGTGATTTTTGGGAGGTGGAATTAACGCAAACGGAGGCCCACGACCTCCACAGACACCAGGGCACCGCCTCCCCCTTGGCGCACGGTGGTGCCTTGTGGGCACCCCGTAAGTTGGTCGGGGCTCTACTCCGGGTGCAAGGATTATATCTAAAAAAAATTGTGTTAAAATTTCAACGCAATCGGAGTTACGGATCTCTGCATATTTAAGAAATGGTGAAAGACCATACACTACAAAAAAATACACTTCCATGATGATACGTGTTTGTCACAGTAGGTCACATTTTCTGTCATGCATGTACATCCATGACGATTTTATGACAGAATCAAGATAGTCATACCTGTGTTGTGGTAGAAGTGTACCATGACATTACCAAAATTATCATCACGGAAGTGTCCACTTCCATAACAATAAATCGTGTGTCAATAAATAAATCGCTCGTCCCCGACCGCCACTCATAAGGAAGACAATCAATAAATAAATCATGCTCCGAGTTCATCACATAACGGTTCACCATACGTGCATGCTACAGGAATCACAAACTTCAACACAAGTATCCGATCGTGAGGGAACTGTGGTGGGAGTATCGATCCCAGATGGAGCATCCACCAGAGATTGAAGGATCGAGCATCTACAGGGTGCCGTTTGTGAGGGCGTCCTGCCAGAGCGAGCCGGTGGAGTCTTCGTCGACCGAACCCAACTGCAAGAGGAAAAAAGCAGTTGGCCCGACGACACTTCCCCGCCATCGTCTCCCTCGCCGTTCACATTGTCTCACGGGGTGGCTGTCTGCCGCCGAGGAATAGGAGGGGACTGCCCCCCAGCCCAATAGTCGGGCAGGTTGTGAATTGTCAGGTGGAGCTTAGGGTTTGTCAGTATTTGCCGGTTGTGAATTGTGTTTTGTGTTGTGTATTTTGAGAGTACTTTCAGATATGAATGTCTTTTGAATTTCAGATTTGCAGTATTGAGCATATGAAGAATTTTAAGAATTCTAGAGATCTATTTTTAGCACTTAAAAAATGTAGTTTCATAGGAGTATAAAAGTGTAGACGAGAAGAAACTGCAAGTTTCAATTTCAGATAAGAAACTGCAAGTTCAGTTTCAGATAAGAAACTGCAACTTTCAGAGGCAGAGCATTTATATTAACACGGCCTTTTCAAAGAGGGTTAACATCATGTTGGAAGTTTTATTCGTGGTCGAAAATGAAACTACCAGCCAGTTAACATCATGTTGATCAACATTCATGCATAGCACATCTTCATATGATGCACAGTCAAAATGCCCACACAATGTTTGAGTGTGCGAAACACAGAGAAAACGAGGGACGGAGTTTTGGCAAGTGTTAGACGTGGTTTTGGGCTGCCCCGTCTAGGCTTTCATTTTTAGCATGCGCAGCCCACGACCTCGGATGGGAGGTCCTGTTTGTATATTCTGAGGGCCGTCATGTATCGACCGACCTATGGACCTCCCATCCGAGGTTTTATTTTTGGCAGCCCAATTTATGTATTTTTTGAAGAAAACGCAGCGGTCTGTTCTATTTTTTATATAAGAATAGGAACGCCAGGTACAACTTATGTTTCCCTTTTAACTATATTATATATATTCAAATTATTTTATATGTTATTATATATTATTTTTATTGTCATCATATATTTAACAGATACTTACATATGTAAGAAAATAATATCCCACATCTTATTAACTTATAAAAATAATTTCTTCAGAAATAAAATCGTGGATTGTTTTGGCACGAAAATCCTAGTGATTGTGTACAAAAGCTTGGTAAGATTTAAGGAAGAATGTAATAATATCACTTATTATTTAAATATATTTATAACAAAATGCTCAGCCCTTTTTTATTTTTTGATAACATTGCTGGCCCAACCCAACATTATAATTAGAATCAGCCCAGCAAAATCGTGTATCTAGATAAAGTGCAAATGGCCTGTAATTTTTTAGAAAATAAAATAAATGGACCGCATGAAAGCTACATTAATTGTTCACCCAGCCCAGCTAATGACTGTAATTTAAAAAAAATTCAAATTGACTGTAAATTCAACCGCGCAAAAAAAAAGATGTAAATTCTGAAAAAATGGGTTGAATACGTGCCACATTTTTGGAGGCTGAAATGTGGGCCAATAGGTCGAAGCTAATGCAAGTCGTTGTAAATTTAGTCAACAAATGATTCTCACATGTTAGCCGTTGGATTTACATCCAACGGCCGGCATCCATCTTCAATCTCTCGTCTTCTTCCTCCAGCGCCGCCGGGACCACCTCCCGCCTCCTGCTACTAGCAGCTCTGGTTAGCACGCTTCGCTATGAAGCGCTACTCCACCGTTGGCCAGGCCATCCCTCCAACCCTCTACACCTCCTGTTCTTCTCCACCGACTGCCAAAACACACGGCACTAGAACCAGTTAACCCTCGTAAACCTTTCCGTCCGCGACTCTACTCCCTCGTCTTCCCATCTCCGGCTCGTTGCTGTCCGGGGCCTCGCCGTCGTCCACCACCTTGGATGCAGTCGGCGCAGCGTGGTCAACGTGGTCAACGAACGACACCATCGGAAGTAGGCTGTGCGTGGAGAGGCTGACAGCTGGGTCCACGGCCGCACACAAGGAAATGCCTCCTTATTACGTGCAAAATAATGATTCCTCCACCTGGCATCTGGGACCCACCGGAAGGCCCTTTGTATTTCGCGAAAAAAACGTGCCCCCCCCTCCCGCTGACTTGTCGGACCCACCAGCTATCTTCGCACGCAAGGAAGTGCCTCCTTATTACGCACAAAAAAATGAATACCCCCCGCCAGCTGGAAGACAGCATACTGGGAGGCTGACTTGTGGGCCTACCAAGTTGACGGGGACGGAGGGCTTTGTCAACTTAGTCAATATGAACGATTCTAGCTCCTATTATCATATGATGTTCATCCAACGGTTGTAGTGCTTCTTCAACCTCTGGTCTTCTTGCTCCAGCCGCCCAAACCAGCGCCGGTCGTGTCGCATGCTCCTGCCTCCCGTGGCCGGCTGTGATGTCGCGGAGGCCTCACCGCCCCCTACTACTCCCACCACTGGCCAGGCCATCCCTCTACTCACCCACACCCTTGTTAATATACGGCGACAGCAGCCTCACATCGCAGCCGAACTAGTGAACCCTCGTACTCCTCTTCGCGTGGGCATCCACTGCTGCGTCTTCCCCGGCTCCGAGTCGTCCCCTTCCTAGGCCTCGCCGTCGTCCACCGCCGTGGTGCTCTCGGCGCGGCTTGGTCAACGTGGTCAAGGAACGACTTCCATCGGACGTGGACTGTACGTGGAGAGGCTGACAGCTGGGTCCACGACCGCAGCAAGGAAGTGCGTCCTTATTACGCGGAAAATAATGATTCCTCCACCTGACAGCGGGGACCCACCAGACGGGCCACCGTCTTTCGCAAAAAAAAGTTTCCCCCTGACTGCTGGGACCCACCAGCTACATCTTCGCACGCAAGGAAGTGCGTCCGGGCAAAAAAAAAACGATTCGCCTCACTGAATGCTGGGACCCACCAGATACATCTTCGCACGCAAGGAAGTGCGTCCGGGCAAAAAAAACGATTCGCCCCCCTGACTGCTAGGACCCACCAGTTACATCTTCACACACAAAGGAAGTGTGTCCGGGCAAAAAAAAACGATTCGCCCCTCTGACTGCTGGGACCCACCAGCTACATCTTCGCACGCAAAGAACTGCCTGACAGTCAGGACCCACCTGGTCGAAGCGTACGTAGCGTTGTCATTCTACTCGCGAATGTGTACGTACATATATACTGGTCGATGTAGAGGCGCGCACATGTCGTAGTAGAGGCGCGTACGTGTCGTAGTAGAGGCGCGCACGTAGAATGTACACGTACGTACAGCGGCCAGGGTGCAAGAAAGAAAATACGGCCACGTATATGTACATACGGGCGGGGTCTCGAACGCATAGTCGCGCATACGTACGGCGAGGGCTCGTGTTCATGGGGAGGCAACATAATGCGTCGTGTTCATGGGGAGGCAACAGAATGCGTCGTGTTCATGGGGAGGCAAGGGAATGCGTCGTGTTCATCGGGAGGCAACGGAACGTGTGGGAGCCAACCGGCTTGGACGGAACAAGCGATGGAAACGAGGCCTAGCGTACTGCAGAACGGAGGAAACGGACCTCCTACGGTCGAAATGGGGGTCCTATTGATCGGGAGGGGTGTGGCGTACCGCAAAACAGAGGAAACAGACCTCCTACGGTCGAACCGGGGGTCCTGTTGATCGGGAGGGGTGTGGCGTACCGCAAAACGGATGAGACGGACTTGTGTTGGAGCGCTATGGTCGAAACGGGGGTCCTGTTGATCGGGAGGGGTGTGGCGTACCGCAAAACGGACGAAACGGACTTGTGTTGGAGTGCTACGGTCGAAACGGGGTCTGTTCGCCGGGAGGGTGTGGCGTGCCGTAAGCAGGACTCCACGGATCTGTTCATCTCCACCGTCGACCTCCTCTAGCCTCCACGGGCTACCGTCGACCTCCTCCAGCCTCCACGGGCTCCTGTTCATCTACCCTCCACCGCGCACTACTCCACCGGCTACTGTTCAACCACCCCTCCACGGGCACCCCTCCACCGTCTACTGTTCATCCAGCCCCCCACACCACGGGGTCCTATTCAACCACCCCTCCACGGCGACCCCTCCACCGTCTACTATTCATCCAGCCCTCCACACCACGGGTTCCTGTTCATCCAGAGGCAACACCACCGCTCATTGTTCATCCAAACCCCCCACAACGCTCACTGTTCATCCCAGAGGCAGCATCGATCGGCTTCAGTTAGCAGCAGTAGCGAAGGAATCGCTCCAGCGTGTTCGGTTAATAGCCATCGATCGATCGCTCGGGTTCAGTAACGCGTAGCCTCCAGTGCAATCACTCGGGTTCAGTTAGAACCCAACGCCTCGCTCGGGTTCAGTTAGAACCCAACGCCTCGCTCGGGTTCAGTTAGAGCCAACGCCTTGCACACACACGCGTACCTGTACGAGTGAAACGCGCATCGCTCCACCCCCGACCTACCACCTTAACCGGCAACTCCCAGAAATTTTCCTCCCCCTCGCTTCTACCACGGTTTTTTCCATCATGGACGGCCCAAAGATTGTCATGCAGCTGCGTCTCCGGCCCGCCCGGGACGAAAAGCCCATTTTCTTTCATGATTTTTTGTCATAGATGTAGGAGCCCACCACATCTATGATGATACCGGGTTTTGTCACAATTATCGTCATAGAAGGGTCATATGTATGACAGAAAAAATTTTCTTTCGGCCCAAAATGTCACGGATGTCTTTTTTTTGTAGTGTAAGCATGGAATAAGAGGGTACGGACGCAATCGTTAAGTGTGCGGAGGATGCATTCAGCCCGACCATTCTGCTGAGAAGTGTAAGGACATGTGAGCCGGAAAATCGTGCCATGGGTGGAGAGAAGGTTGCGAATGCTGGTGTTGTCGAATTCTTTCTCGTTGTCAGTTTGCAAAGCAAGGATGGGATGACCAAATTGCGTAGACACGTAAGAGTAGAAGGCAGTGAGAGTGGCAGCTGTTGGGGAACGTAGTAATTTCAAAATATTTCCTACGCACACGCAAGATCATGGTGATGCATAGCAACGAGAGGGAAGAGTGTTGTTCACGTACCCTCGTAGACCGTAAGCATAAGCGTTATGACAACGCGGTTGATGTAGTCGTACGTCTTCACGATCCGACCGATCCAAGTACCGAACGCACGTCACCTCCGAGTTCAGCACACGTTTAGCTCGATGACGATCCCCGGACTCCGATCTAGCAGGGTGTCGGGGATGATTTCCTTCAGCACGACGGCGTGGTGACGATGATGATTTTCTACCGACGCAGGGCTTCGCCTAAGCACCACAACGATATGTCTGAGGTAGAATATGGTGGAGGGGGGCACCGCACACGGCTAAGGAATGATCACGAAGATCAACTTGTGTCTAGAGGTGCCCCCCTCCTCCGTATATAAAGGGGGGAAGGAGGATGGCGCGCCCTAGGAGGGGGAACCTACTCCAAGTAGGTTTGCCCCTCCCTTTCCTAGTCCAAGAGGGAGGGGAAAGGAAGGAGTGGGAGAGGGGAAAGGCATGGGGGGCGCCGCCACCCCCTTCCTTGTCCTATTCGGACTCAAGGGGAGGGGGCGTGCCTCTTGCCCTGGCCGGCCCCTCTCTCTCCACACTAGGGCCCAACAAGGCCCATTAGTTCCCGGGGGGGTCCGGTAACCCTCCGGCACTCCGGCTTTCTCCGAAATCACCCGGAACACTTCCGGTGTCCGAATATAGTCGTCCAATATATCAATCTTTATGTCTCGACCATTTAGAGACTCCTCGTCATGTCCGTGATCATATCCGGGACTCCGAACAATCTTCGGTACATCAAAACTTATAAACTCATAATAAAACTGTCATCGTAACGTTAAGCGTGCGGACCCTACGGGTTCGAGAACTATGTAGACATGACCTAGAGCTATTTCCGGTCAATAACCAATAACGGAACCTGGATGCTCATATTGGCTTCTACGTATTCTACGAAGATCTTTATCGGTCAAACCGCATAACAACATACATTGTTCCCTTTGTCATCGTTATATAATGCATCATTCCGTAACTAACTCATTAGCTACATTGCTTGCAAGGCTTATAGTGATGTGCACTACCGAGAGGGCCCAGAGATACCTCTCCGACAATCGGAGTGACAAAACCTAGTCTCGAAATACGCCAACTCAACATATACCTTTGGAGACACCTGTAGACCTCCTTTATAATCACCCAGTTACGTTGTGACGTTTGGTAGCACACAAAGTGTTCCTCCGATAAACGGGAGTTGCATAATCTCATAGTTGTAGGAACTTTGTATAAGTCATGAAGAAAGCAATAGCAACATACTAAACGATCAAGTGCTAGGCTAACGGAATGGGTCAAGTCAATCACATCATTCTCCTAATGATGTGATCCCATTAATCAAATGACAACGCATGTCTATGGTTAGGAAACATAACCATCTTTGATTAATGAGCTAGTCAAGTAGAGGCATACTAGTGAAATAATGTTTGTCTATGTATTCACACATGTATCATGTTTCCGGGTAATACAATTCTAGCATGAATAATAAACATTTATCATGAAAAGAGGAAATAAATAATAACTTTATTATTGCCTCTAGGGCATATTTCCTTCAGTCTCCCACTTCCACTAGAGTCAATAATCTAGATTACACAGTAATGATTCTAACACCCATGGAGTCTTGGTGCTGATCATGTTTTGCTCGTGGAAGAGGCTTAGTCAACGGGTCTGCAACATTCAGATCCATATGTATCTTGCAAATCTCTATGTCTACCACCTGGACTTGGTCCCGGATGGAATTGAAGCGTCTCTTGATGTGCTTGGTCCTCTTGTGAAGTCTGGATTCCTTTGCCAAGGCAATTGCACCGATATTGTCACAGAAGATCTTCATTGGTCCCGATGCACTAGGTATGACACCTAGATCGGAAATGAACTCCTTCATCCAGACTCCTTCATTTCTGCTTCCGAAGCAGCTCGTACTCCGCTTCACATGTAGATCCCGCCACGGCGCTTTTTTAGAACTGCACCAACTTACAGCTCCACCGTTTAATAAAAAACGTATCCGGTTTGCGATTTAGAATCGTCCGGATCGGTGTCAAAGCTTGCATCAACGTAACCATTTACGACTAGCTCTTTGTCACCTCCATAAATGAGAAACATATCCTTAGTCGTTTCGGTATTTCGGGATGTTCTTGACCGCTGTCCGATGATCCTCTCTGGATTACTTTGGTACCTTCCTGCCAAGCTTATTGCTAAGCATATGTCGGTCCGGTACACAACATTGCATACATGATGAGCCTATGGCTGAAGCATAGGAACATCTTTCATTTTCTCTCTATCTTTTGTAGTGGTCGGGCATTGAATCGACTCAACTTCACACCTTGTGTCTGTGCAAGAACCCTTTCTTTGCCTGATCAATTTTGAACTTTTTCAAAACTTTATCAAGGTATGTGCTTTGTGAAAGTCCAATTAAGCGTCTTGAACTATCTCTATAGATCTTGATGCCCAATATGTAAGCTGTTTCACCGAGGTCTTTCATTGAAAAACTTTTATTCAAGTATCCCTTTATGCTATCCAGAAATTCTATATCATTTCTGATCAACAATATGTCATCTACATATAATATCAGAAATGCTACAGAGCTCCCACTCACTTTATTGTAAATACAGGCTCCTCCAAAAGTCTATATAAAACCATATGCTTTGATCACACTATCAAAACGTTTATTCCAACTCTGAGATGCTTGCACCAGTCCATAAATGGATCGCTGGAGCTTGCGCACTTTGTTAGCACCTTTTGGATCGACAAAACCTTCTGTTTGCATCAGATACAACTCTTCTTCCAGAAATCCATTCAGGAATGCAGCTTTGACATCCATTTGCCAAATTTCATAATCATAAAATGCGGCAGTTGCTAACATGATTCGGACAGACTTAAGCATCGCTATGGGTGAGAAAGTCTCATCGTAGTCAACTCCTTGAAATTGTCGAAAACCTTTCGCAACAAGTCGAACTTTATAGACAGTTACATTTCCATCAGCGTCAGTCTTCTTCTTGAAGATCCATTTATTCTCAATGGCTTGCCGATCATCGGGCAAGTCAACCAAAGTCCATACTTTGTTCTCATACATGGATCCCATCTCAGATTTCATGGCTTCAAGCCATTTTGCGGAATCTGGGCTCATCATCGCTTCCTCATACTTCGTAGGTTCGCCATGGTCAAGTAACATGACTTCGAATAGGATTACCGTACCACTCAGTGCGGATCTTACTCAGTAGGCGTCGAGGTTCAGATTGAAACTTGATCTGAAGTTTCATGATAAATATCATTAGCTTCCTCACTAATTGGTGTAGTTGTCACAGAACCGGTTCTTGTGATGGACTACTTTCAATAAGGGAGCAGTACGATTACCTCATCAAGTTCTACTTTCCTCCCACTCACTTCTTTCGAGAGAAACTCCTTCTCTAGAAAGGATCCGAATTAGCAACGAATATCTTGCCCTCAGATCTGTGATAGAAGGTGTACCCAATAGTCTTTTTTGGGTATCCTATGAAGACACATTTCTCCGATTTGGGTTCGAGCATATCTGGTTGAAGTTTCTTTACATAAGCATCGCAGCCCCAAACTTTTAGAAACGACAACTTTGGTTTCTTGCCAAACCACAGTTCATAAGGCGTCGTCTCAACGGATTTTGATGGTGCCCTATTTAACGTGAATGCGGCCGTCTCTAAAGCATAACCCCAAAATGATAGCGGTAAATCAGTAAGAGACATCATAGATCGCACCATATCTAGTAAAGTACGATTATGACATTCGGACACACCATTTCGTTGTGGTGTTCCGGGTAGCGTGAGTTGCGAAACTATTCCGCATTGCTTCAAATGTAAACCAACTCATAACTCAAATATTCTCCTCCACGATCAGATCGTAGAAATTTTATTTTCTTGTTATGATGATTTTCCACTTCACTCTGAAACTCTTTGAACTTTTCAAATGTTTCAGACTTGTGTTTCATCAAGTAGATATACCCATATCTACTCAAATCATCTGTGAAGGTGAGAAAAAAAATGATACCCGCCGCGAGCCTCAATATTCATTGGACCACAAACATCAGTGTGTATGATTTTCCAACAAATCAGTTGCTCGCTCCATAGTTCCGGAGAACGGTGTTTTAGTCATCTTGCCCATGAGGCACGGTTCGCAAGTACCAAGTGATTCTTAATCAAGTGATTCCAAAAGTCCATTAGTATGGAGTTTCTTCATGCGCTTTACACCGATATTACCTAAACGGCAGTGCCACAAATAAGTTGCACTATCATTATCAACTCTGCATCTTTTGGCTTCAACATTATGAATATGTGTATCACTACTATCGAGATTCAATAAAAATAGACCACTCTTCAAGGGTGCATGACCATAAAAGATATTACTCATATAAATAGAACAACCATTATTCTCTAATTTAAATGAATAACCGTCTCGCATCAAACAAGATCCAGATATAATGTTCATTCTTAACGCTGGCACCAAATAACAATTATTTAGGTCTAAAACTAATCCCGATGGTAGATGTAGAGGTAGCATGCCGACTGCGATCACATCGACTTTGGAATCATTTCCCACGCGCATCGTCACCTCATCCTTAGCCAATCTTCACTTAATCCGCAGTCCCTGTTTCAAGTTGCAAATATTAGCAATAGAACCAGTATCAAATACCCAGGTACTACTGCGAGCATTAGTAAGGTACACATCAATAACATGTATATCACATATACCTTTGTTCACTTTGCCATCCTTCTTATCCGCCAAATACTTGCGGCAGTTCCGCTTCCAGTGTCCAGTCTGCTTGTAGTAAAAGAACTCAGTCTCAGGCCTAGGTCCAGACTTGGGTTTCTTCTCTTGAGCAGCAACTTGTTTGATGTTCCTCTTGAAGTTCCCCTTCTTCTTCCCTTTGCCCTTTTTCTTGAAACCGGTGGTCTTGTTAACCATCGACACTTGATGCTCCTTCTTGATTTCTACCTCTGCGGCTTTTAGCATTGCGAAGAGCTCGGGAATAGTCTTGTCCATCCCTTGCATATTATAGTTCATCACGAAGCTCTTGTAGCTTGGTGGCAGTGATTGAAGAATTCTGTCAATGACACTATCATCAGGAAGATTAACTCCCAGTTGAATCAAGTGATTATTGTACCTAGACATTTTGAGTATGTGTTCACTGACAGAACTATTCTCCTCCATCTTACAGCTATAGAACTTATTCGAGACTTCATATCTCTCAATCCGGGCATTTGCTTGAAAAACTTCGACTCCTGGAACATCTCATATGCTCCATGACGTTCAAAACGTCGTTGAAGACCCGGTTCCAAGCCGTAAAGCATGGCACACTGAACTATCAAGTAGTCATCAGCTTTGCTCTGCCAAACGTTCTTAACATCGTCAGTTGCATCAGCAGCAGGCCTGGCACCCAGCGGTGCTTCGGGGCGTAATTCTTACGTGCAGCAATGAGAATAATCCTCAGGTTACGGACCCAGTCCGTGTAATTGCTACCATCATCTTTCAACTTAGCTTTTTCAAGGAACGCATTAAAATTCAACGGAACAACAGCACGAGCCATCTATCTCCAACAAACATAGACAAGCAAAATACTATCAGGTACTAAGTTCATGATAAATTTAAGTTCAATTAATCATATTATTTAAGAACTCCCACTTAGACAGACATCTCTCTAGTCATCTAAGTGATCACGTGATCCAAATCAACTAAACCCTGTCCAATCATCACGTGAGATGGAGTAGTTTCAATGGTGAACATCTCTATGTTGATCATATCTACTATATGACTCACGTTCGACCTTTCGGTCTCCGTGTTCTGAGGCCATATCTGTATATGCTAGGCTCGTCAAGTTTAACCTGAGTATTCCGCGTGTGCAACTTTTTTGCACCCGTTGTATTTGAACGTAGAGCCTATCACACCCGATCATAACGTGGTGTCTCAGAACGAAGAACTTTCGCAACGGTGCATACTTAGGGAGAACACTTCTTGATACTTTAGTGAGAGATCATCTTAAAATGCTATCGTCAATCAAAGCAAGATAAGATGCATAAAGGATAAACATCACATGCAATCAATATAAGTGATATGATATGGCCATCATCATCTTGTGCTTGTGATCTCCATCTCCGGCTAATCGTCGTGATCACCATCGTCACCGGCGCGACACCTTAATCTCCATCGTAGCATTGTTGTGGTTACGCCATCTATTGCTTCTATGACTATCGCTACCGCTTAGTGATAAAGTAAAGCAATTACAGGGCGTTTGCATTTCATACAATAAAGCGACAACCATATGGCTCCTGCCAGTTGCCGATAACTTCGTTTACAAAACATGATCATACAATAAAATATAGCATCACGTCTTGACCATATTACATCACAACATGCCCTGCAAAAACAAGTTAGGCGTCCTCTACTTTGTTGTTGCAAGTTTTACGTGGCTGCTACGGGCCGAGCAAGAACCGTTCTTACCTACGCATCAAAACCACAATGATAGTTTGTCAAGTTAGTGCTGTTTTAACCTTCGCAAGAACCGGGCGTAGCAACACTCGGTTCAACTAAACTTGGAGAAACAGACACCCGCTAGTCACCTGTGTGCAAAGCACGGCGGTAAAACCAGTCTCGCGTAAGCGTACGCGTAATGTCGGTCCGGGCCGCTTCATCCAACAATACCGCTGAACCAAAGTATGACATGCTGGTAAGCAGTATGACTTGTATCGCCCACACCTCACTTGTGTTCTACTCGTGCATATAACATCAACGCATAAAACCTAGGCTCTGATAACACTGTTGGGAACGTAGTAATTTGAAAAAAATTCCTACGCACACGCAAGATCATGGTGATGCATAGCAACGAGAGGGAAGATTGTTGTCCACGTACCCTCGTAGACCGTAAGCGGAAGCGTTATGACAGCGCGGTTGATGTAGTCGTACGTCTTCACGATCCGACCGATCCAAGTACCGAACGCACGTCACCTCCGAGTTCAGCACATGTTTAGCTCGATGACGATCCCCGGACTCCGATCTAGCAGGGTGTCGGGCATGAGTTCCGTCAGCACGATGGCGTGGTGACGATGATGATGTTCTACCGATGCAGGGCTTCGCCTAAGCACCGCAACGATATGACCGAGGTGGAATATGGTGGAGGGGGGCACCGCACACGGCTAAGGAATGATCACGAAGATCAACTTGTGTCTAGAGGTGCCCCCTCCTCTGTATATAAAGGGGGGAAGGAGGAGGGGGCCGGCCAAGGGGGTGGCGCGCCCTAGGAGGGGGAACCTACTCCAAGTAGGTTTGCCCCTCCCTTTCCTAGTCCAAGAGGGAGGGGAAAGGAAGGAGTGGGAGAGGGGAAAGGCAAGGGGGGCGCCGCCCCCCCTTCCTTGTCCTATTCGGACTCAAGGGGAGGGGGCGCGCCTCTTGCCCTGGCCGGCCCCTATCTCTCTCCACTAGGGCCCCACAAGGCCCATTAGTTCCCGGGGGGTCCGGTAACCATCCGGCACTCCTGCTTTCTCCGAAATCACCCGAAACACTTCCGGTGTCCGAATATAGTCGTCCAATATATCAATATTTATGTCTCGACCATTTCGAGACTGCTCGTCATGTCCGTGATCATATCCGGGACTCCGAACAATCTTCGGTACATCAAAACTTATAAACTCATAATAAAACTGTCATCGTAACGTTAAGCATGCGGACCCTACGGGTTCTATAACTATGTAGACATGACCTAGAACTGTTTCCGGTCAATAACCAATAGCAGAACCTGGATGCTCATATTGTCTTCTACATATTCTACGAATATCTTTATCGGTCAAACCGCATAACAGCATACGTTGTTCCCTTTGTCATCAGTATGTTACTTGCCCGAGATTCGATCGTCGGTATCCAATACCTAGTTCAATCTCGTTACTGGCAAGTCTCTTTACTCGTTATGTAATGCATCATTCCGTAACTAACTCATTAGCTACATTGGTTGCAAGGCTTATAGTGATGTGCATTACCTAGAGGGCCCGGAGATACCTCTCCGACAATCGGAGTGACAAAACCTAATCTCGAAATACGTCAACTCAACATGTACCTCTGGAGACAGCTGTAGAGCTCCTTTATAATCACCCAGTTACGTTGTGACGTTTGGTAGCACACAAAGTGTTCCTTGAGTAAACGGGAGTTGCATAATCTCATAGTTGTAGGAACTTTGTATAAGTCATGAAGAAAGCAATAGCAACATAATAAACGATCAAGTGCTAGGCTAACGGAATGGGTCAAGTCAATCACATCATTCTCCTAATGATGTGATCCCGTTAATCAAATGACAACACATGTCTATGGTTAGGAAACATAACCATCTTTGATTAATGAGCTAGTCAAGTAGAGGCATGCTAGTGACATAATGTTTCTTTATGTATTCACACATGTATCATGTTTCCGGGTAATACAATTCTAGCATGAATAATAAACATTTATCATGAAATGAGGAAATAAATAATAACTTTATTGTTGCCTCTAGGCCATATTTCCTCCAGGCAGCAACTTCAGACTTCTTACGCAATGGAAAGGTCCACAAAAAGTGAGAATAATCATCTAAGATAACAATATAATATGAAAAACCAATATTACTAGCAACGGGAGAGGTCCAAACATCACTATGGATTAACTGAAAAGGTAGCGACGCAACTGTGGATGAAAAACTAAAAGGAAGACGAACATGTTTGCCCAGACGGCATTCCTGACAAGAGTGCGCATCCGTTTTATTAGATGTAAAAGAAAAATCTCTAACTATTTGACTAAGTGTGTTGGAGCTAGGATGACCAAGACGGGCGTGCCAAAGAACTAAAAGAAAGAGCAACCGGTCCAGCAGGTGTAGATGATGGAGGCTGGACGGAGTACATACTCGCCAGGGCTGTCACAGCGGTGAAGAACCATCCGAGTGAGGGCGTCCTTAACAGAGAAACCAACTTCGTCAAATTCCACAGTTACAGAGTTATCACGAGAAAGTTTGCAAACACAGACTAAGTTCTGAATAAGTTCAGGAAACACAAGAACATTATTTAGAAAAAGTGGCCTAGAGGTGGAAGGAAAATGAGAGGAACCAACATGAGTAATAGGGAGACCAGCACCATTACCGACAATGATACGAGAGGAAGTGTTGATGGGAGATGCAGAAGAGAGGTTACCCGGATAAGCGGCCATATGTGATGATGCACCAGTGTCCATAAACCAGTCGCCACCTCCGGAATAAGCACCGGCCGGAGGCGGTTGATGAAGTGCAGCGAGGAGAGCCGGGTCATAGGAGACCGGCGCAGGGTAGCCCAAGTAGCCGGCCGCCCCATCGCTAGGGTTCGGCCCACCATAGCCAACCGGAGGGGGGGAGTAGTGGGGCTGCGAAGCACCCGGGCCCAGGTGCTGGCCGGCGAAGAAAGCCTGATGGCTGGAGGGTCCGGGCCCTAGGATGCTCGGAGGGGGGGGCACGGGCATGGTGTAGGCGTGCACGACCCCTGTCCAAGGGTTGTGGCCGCCCCCCACCTCGAAGGTGGCGTCGGCTGCTGCTGAGGAGGCCCAGCGCGCGGCTGTTGCTGCTGCTGCTGGCCTTTGCCGCGGCTGCTACTCTTGCTGCTGTGGCGGCGTCGGCGGGTGTTGGGGAAGAGCCGGGGGCCGCTGTTGATACGAGGCGCCGTAGACAACGGGCGGCGCAGGAGGAGCCGCGGGCCGAGGCGCCGGGAACGGCGTCGGAAAGCCAGGAGGTGCGCCCACGGGTGCAGGACCGCTGCGCGCGTAGCCGGCGGCGAAGGCAGTATGAACGGCACGGGAGCGAAGATGCTTCAACCGGCATTCCTCGAGGCGGAGATAGGCCACCGCCCACTCGTAGGTGGGGTTCGCCATGAGGGTGAGGTTGGAGGCCGCGTTACCGAGGTCCTCATTGAGGCCGGCGGTGAGGGTGGAGAGGAGCAACTCGTCGCCCACCTTGAAGCCGATGTCGTTGAGCTCGTCGGAGAGGGTCTTGAGACGCATGCAGTAATCGTCGACGGAGGAGTCGTTTTGGTGACACCCGAAGAGCTCCTGCTGCAGGAAGACGATTCGTTGGAACTTGTGGTCGGTGAAGAGACCGACGATCTTTGTCCACACCGTGCATGCATCGTCCTTGTCGCAAACGACGGTGTGGAAGATGTCCTTGGACAAGGTGAGGAAGAGCCACCTGATGATGGTGGCATCGACCTCCAGCCAGTCGGCGTCGCGGTTCAGTACAAAGAGATTGGCGGTGCCGTTGATGTGATCCTGCAGGTTATACTCACGAAAGAGGAAATTGAAGTACGTCTTCCAAGCGTAAAATTCGCCTCTTTGTGGGAGAGGATGACCGGGACGCGGTGTTCGATGGGAACGTCGCGGATGTAGGCAGGGTCGGGAAGGGTGGCGGCAGAGGAACCGGCGGAGGAATCGAAGGGGTTTGGGGGACGCACGGCCGGAGGGGTGGAGGCGGCCGAGCGATGGGAGAGGTCGGAACCGGACATGGCTGAAGGTGCGGCTGGGATAGGGTTAGGGTTTTGGTGGCGGCTGGCGGCTAGGGAAGCAGCGGCGTGGGTTTAGCGTAGAGGTAGAGCGCTAGCGGCGGTTTGGTAGCGACGGCTGCGTGGCGTGCGAAGCTACGGGCGGAAGCAGGGGGCGGCTAGCGGCGGGGTGGCGGAAGCGATCGCGAGGTGCAGGGAAGGGCGAAGCTACGGTGGTGGCGGCAGGGAGCCTAGCGACGCAGGCGTACCGAGGCAGGAGGGGGAGGTGGCGACTACGGCAGCGGCGAGAAGTCGGCGACGCGGGCGTCGGCGCGGGGGCTAGCAGCGGCGTCTTAGGAGGCGGCGACGCGGCTAGGGCAGGGGGGGTCGTAGGAAGGCTGATACCATGTAGAATATTATGCAACTCACGATATATTGATCGGGTGCAATATGCACATATATATAAGTACATAGTTGAGCCACGTCCTCAACTATACATGGAAGGGGAGGGCTTGTTGTACAAGAAATATACATGCTATATCTATATCTCAACAAGTCCCACACGGCTCGGCTATGTAATTTCCTCTGTGTTTATAACTGGGATTCTGCTTGAATGTAGCACCACATGGCACAAGTGGTTAGCTACTCTATTCAAAATCGATTATGGTGATGATATTGTGTTAGTGTGTATCCATGCCCTCGTTAAGTTATGGGGTGAGTCAATTGACTATTATTAATCTACACACTGCCCACCGACATGGTGTGTATAGCTTTTTGTTTTTTATTTAATAAGATAAGAAAAATGATTTATTTTCTTTTCCAGATTGATTTTGCCAATTCATATTTTTATTAGTGGAATTGTCAAAATATTTCACATTCCATGTGCCACATTCCACACCGTAGTCATATCCACTACTTCCTAATTGTTCTAACGGCGTAGTGCCCATCTCCCACTTCCCTAGCTAGTAGCACCATGTAGGGGTGGGCGCTTTTGAACAGAACCGATATATTATGGTTAATATGGTTTGGTTTCTAAATATTGTGTGATTAATTCGGTTTCCATTTCTTCAAAACCGAAATTATAAAACACCGAATAAACCGAACTGTATTAACCATATAAACCGAATGCCCAGCCCTAGCACCACGTGTGCTCCCTAGGCGTGTTGATCTTGGTAGCTAAGCCTACCCACCCTGCTGTGTCCTGTCAGCGCCGCAACACACTTATGTGGAAGGTGCTAACATGTCATTTCCCTGGTGAATAAGTTAGTCAATCGAGATGTAATTAGTGTTTGTACCACATGTTGTGCACATCGAATATGACATCTCCTCAAGTGTACTGCTAGAGAAAAAGAAATTTTACTCTCAAAACCTCAAATCCACGGCCGGTTTTTTGTGCGCAGCGCAACTAAAATGGATATCTATTTCAGACGAGTACGTGTCATCTAGTTTTCAACTAGGGCAATATAATTAATTTAGAGGCCCATAGAACATACAAAGCATGGATACCATAATCAACCATAATTTTCAGCTTCAAAGGCATAATTGTTGGCTAGCATGAGCTGAAGAATTTAAGTTATTCTTCAACACATACATGTGAGAGCTAACCATGCTATAGGTACATGTAAATGTTACAAGTTTCATCACCGGTCTATTGGCTAGTTGAACACCATTTTTTAAATAAGCAGATTTCTGTAAGCAACAAATAACCCTAGAAATGACTAGGGTTTCCTCTGCCTCCCGCCGGTGTCGCCGCCTATCCGCCTCATCTCCGGTGGCCTTAGGGCCATGGCGGCATGGTGGATCCCAATCCTAGCCGGCGGGAGGGCTCCATCTTTAAATTTTTCTTCAAGTTTTGTTAGGGTTAATTTGTGTCCTACTCAGGAAGACAAGATGGTGGCGCCTCCCTAAAGAGGAGATACGATTCTCCCTTCCTAGTCCCAGTTCCAGTGATGCGTCTAGTATTGTCGGTAGGCGTGTGGAGATGTGTCTCCGGTGGATCTATCCTTCGTGGATTTGCTCGGATCTAGAAGTAGTTTGTCTATGTTCGTGCGTCTTCAAGTTGGATCGTTCCGATTTACACTACTCTTCAACGGCGGCAGTTGCTATTCTGGTGCGCTGGTCCTATGGGGCCTTAGCACGACGACTTCCCCACTGCCTACTGCAACAAGTTTTCCCCGGCTCTGCCAAGCGAGAGGCGATGATGATGGTGCACCTTCGGCTCGCGTCAGTACTTGTAGTCGTTGATGTTGGTCTAGGAATCTAGATGTAATTGTTATTATTTGAGATGTTCGATGTACTGTCATGATTGAAGATGAACAGATTGAAAGTTTTTCCTAAAAAAAATAGGCAACCCTACAAAATCCATAGGCATACATAACTAACTCTATGAAAATCCACGGGCGTGAAGGCCGGTAACACTTGAAATCTCACTACGCCGGACAACTGCGTAGATGTTGTCATTCTCCGGGACACGGGCTTTCTATCATCACCGCAGACGACAGGTACAATATCCCAAACTTAACCAGATCTGACCATGTTTGGTGTTCCCGACCACCTGTTCTGCACATCGAAGATGATATCACCTTCATCGGGATGTGAGTATTTTTTATATAATTTTAGTCCATTTTGGACAAAACATATGTAAGTTTTCGGACAAAACGTGAACTTTCATCATTGTGGGGTCTCCCACTCCCTTTCTAAAAATATACCATGAAAATTTGTACCCCAGTGTAAAAAAACTAAAATTAAATCCTAATACCTGCACCACTGAATCCTTGTGAAAAGTACATAGTTGCGTTTATTTAATTGTCGGACTACTATTGTGTTCTATTTTTACTCCATGAATAAACACGTCGACGATAACCA
This sequence comes from Aegilops speltoides, assembly GCA_021437245.1. Taxonomy (NCBI): domain Eukaryota; kingdom Viridiplantae; phylum Streptophyta; class Magnoliopsida; order Poales; family Poaceae; genus Aegilops; species Aegilops speltoides. The sequence continues at coordinate 563,229,787 of CM038143.1, read as the reverse complement.
CAAAACAGCAGGATCTGACGACGATCCAGGGGATCCCTATCCAGAGCTAGTCGATAGGCAGGGCTCCACCAGGCACCGTGGATTTTTTTTTATTTTTATTTTTACAAAAGGAGGAAGCGGCCATCTTGGCAACATCTGTCGCTACTCATATTCATTGATGAAGGGGTGCAGAAAGTGTGAGCCGTATACCCAGACTTCTCACCTAGCCTAACAACTAAAGCCGGAGGCCCTTACCGAGCCACATGCCGGGTCTGGGGCACCAACCGGTCTGACGCACTCATAGGCCGTCGCCACCGTCTTCCATCAATCCATCTTCAGAACAAGTACTAACGCATCGACCTTACCAAGCCTGCCGTCAATGCGACCATGGCACCAGACAACCCTCCTCCTGTGCGCGTTCATCATCACGCATCCTTCACCCAGACTTTGCTGCGCCTTGCCGCCGAGACTGCACGATGTTGATGCGTCACAAGGAACGCCGCTCAGCCGCATATGCCGTCCACTAGTCCCTCCAGCCCACTAGTCCCTCAAGAGGGGTACGACACATGAGTGCCGCCGTCATCCGATCAACTGATCTAAGTTTTTCCTCGAAGGTAGCGGATAGGGGTCTAGAGCTTCTGCACGGTGATTTCAATAGGGGACTACGCAGAAAAACGCCACTATCGCCGACCTTGGCAACATGCCAAGAGTCTGGTTTTCACGCGGATCCGCTCGAGGACCCACCATCCAGCATCGTGTGCACGAGACCGCCACCGACCACCGATGCCGCGCATGGAACAGGCCGGACCGGCCGGACCGGATCTCAGTGAAGACACATCCACCATGGCCGCGCCGCGGTTTTGAGGTCAGATCTGATCAGACCTACCGCCACCACGGACACACAGCCAGCGTACAACGGGCCGCCCCCACAGTGTCACCGTCCCGATGAGGACACTGCTGCCGTGAGCTGCCGATGTTGTGCAACAAATCCCCGCGCTGGCCGACTCCACCGCCTGGCGAGACCGCCCCGCACCGGCCCTCCCGAGACGCGAAAAGCAGGACCACCGCGAGGGGCTTTGCCCCAGCGGTCGACCCAGCCGGCGGCGCGGGTGGGGTTAGGTGCTGAGGAGACTAGGGGAAGGAGATGGGCGCCGTCGCCCGAGGTGTTGGTGCGCTAACTCAGCAGGCGCCGTGGATGGTAGCGCCAGAAAAGTAGCAGTAGGACCACGGAGCCACCGAGGATCGGGCAAAAGAGATACACAACGGTGTTAGCCGGCAGTCTGGCATTCACATCGCTCGTCAACGACGCCACACTTGAGGTTCTCCACGTCGTCCATCGATCTAGTCGATTGTTCCTCTTCACCGCAGGGCCGGTTTATATGATGTAACGATGATCGATCGATTCATCTACTCCGTCCCAAAATTCTTGTCATACGAAGGTGACATGGGCTGACACCACTAGCGGCCCAATAGCAACATCATGGTACATATGGAGTAATTCGTAACGGCCAGCAGGTTACTACTTGAATTCAAATATATTTAGTACCACATGGCTTAAACAAGCAAGACTACGCCAGCTTATCAGGGGGCTTCTGCAGTCATCAAGCACCACATGGTCCATGTGGTAAGCAACCTAAAAACAAACAATGTCAAGATATGATATGGTCTGAGAGTGCATGCATGTCTCTTCCAGCCGATCGCTGGTTGAAACTGCTGCTCTAATCTCTCAAATCTGCCCACCGACATGGTGTGTATTGCTTTTTGCTTTTTGGATTACACAAGCCATCCCTTTTTTGAAAAAGCTCCCTGCTGATTTGTATTTTCATGCCTTCGTGATACGGTTACCACAGGTACTTTTGTCGTTCTTCCGCAACAAAAAAAGGTAGGTTCCTCCATGACTGTCAAGTAAAATATCTTCCAACCGAGAGACTCACTATGAAAACAAGATGCAAAAGTATGTAGTTCCCGCTCTACGTCATAAGAAGATCTCATGCGCTACAGAACAAAGGGGGATCTTAGGTGTGAAGCCTATTCCATACGCTACTGAAAGGAGATTATCATATGCTCTACCAATTGAACCGAACAACATCACCACAAATAATTCCTTTGTTTGTTATGTTGCTCCTCAGATTGTGCCCTCGGGAGGAAGTGAAGCCCATGTGTCAGAACACCTTGTGATTACTTCTACCTAGGCCAACAGAATGAAAGTGTGAAGGCTGCACCATCAAGTTAATTTTAGTTTTGGCCTAGAAATCATACATGCAAGTCTATGTACGTGTGTCCTTTTTATTTGCTTTCCATAGTTTGTTCAGATTTGGTAGTTTCCTTTTTGTTTGCTACGTACTATTTGTAACAGATGAGGAGTTCTCATCGTTTCCTAGTTCAGGTCGGGCCTGACCCAAATATTAGGCACCACCTATATAAGCAAGGGGTGCAACGCTTTGTAAAGGTTAGGTTTTAGTTTTGGCAAAAAAAAAAACTCAGAAACCCATCCATGTGTTCCATCTTATTTAATGATGATTGTCCTGATACGGTTTCTGTGGAGGTCAAAATAATTCTTGGTGTGACTCAGGATGTTTTTGATGCAAAATATTTGGGTCTCCCTATACCAGATGGGCGAATGCATAAAGGGAGGTTCGAATTCTTACAATCACGTATGAGCAAGAGACTTGTGGATTGGAGTGAAAGATACTCATCTTCGGCAAGTAAAGAAGTTTTGAACAAATCTATAGCCCAGGCCATCCCCACCTATGTAATTAGTATTTTCAAACTTCGTTTCTCGGTATGTGATGATTTGTCCAAGTTGATGAGACTATACTGGTGGGGCATGCAAAATGGTAAGAAAAAGATGGCTTGGATGGCATGGGATAAAGTGGTTCTACCAAAATCCAAAGGAGGGATGTGGTTCAGGGATATGAGGGCGTTTAATCAAGCTTTGCTTGCTAAACAATCCTGGCGACTCCTTGTTGCACCTGAATCGCTTTGTGCAAGACTACTACAGGCTAAATATTATCCAAATGGAATCTACTGGATACAGTTTTTCCGAGTAACTTGTTAGCAGTTTGGACTAGGAAAAGGGCTATAGATAGGATTGATTCTAATGGCGCACCGTGGAGGCAGTGCGCTACTACTATATACTAATGGCGCACCTGTTCCTGATACGCCATTAGAGTGGAAGACACTAATGGCGCACCGTGGATAGGGTGCGCCATTAGTATGATCTTTTTTTTTCCAATTTTCCCATACATACTAATGGCGCATGAGGCCTACAATGCGCCATTACTATATATAACTTCTAATGGCGCACCGTGGACAGGGTGCGCCTATAGTATGAATTTTTTTTTCCATTTTCCCATACAAACTAATGGCGCATGACTTCCACAATGCGCCATTACTATATATAACTTCTAATGGCGCACTAAGCAGGCAGTGCGCCATTACTCTAAATTTTGTTTTATTCTTTTTTTTGCAAAACTACTAATGGCGCACCCTCCGCCGATGCGCCATTAGTAACCAGGGTTACTAATGGCGCATGAGCAGAGGGTGCGCCATTAGTAACCTGGGACCAACAAGATATTTTGGACAGCCCACACCTACCCACTCACTTTCCCCACTTCATTCCATCCACCTCCTTCTCCAAGATTTCGGCCATCTCCTCCTCCTCACCTCATTTCCACCATAGATTCAACAAAATTAAGTGGTGAAATTACCTTTTTTTGATAGGTAAGTAAGGGAAAGCTATCTTCATGATATAGAACTACTTTTTTTTCTCCCTAGCTCGCTCCAACAACGTGCACATGCACTTTTTGTGGCCTAGCTAGATCTATGTATGTTTGTGGTGTTGCAAGTGTTTGTGGTGTTGCATATATGTTTGTGTTTGAAGGTACCGGTATTTGAAATATGCGATAGTTGCCAATATTTTGCGGAATGTTTTGATTCATTTCCGTTCAAGCGAGAATTTTGGCACTATGCATTCTTTTTGGTCCTATTTTTAGGGAAGGTCATGCCAAATTTTTTCTTGGTTCTAACATATCGTTTTGCTCTACCCCGCAGGCGACCATGGTCCGCATGATGACTGAAGGCATCGTGAATAGGTTTTTGAGCTCCGCGAAGGCCGAGATGCTTCAAAAGAACGAGACGGAGATAAGATGTCCATGTCGAAGATGCATGCTGAAGAGCCTTATTGCGGACCCGGATTCCGGGCAGGTGCGGGACCACCTGCTCTTGCGTGGTTTCATGGATGGCTATCGGTGGCAAGGTGATGAAGATGACTATCAAGTCGTCCATGGCCGGGGCCGGGCAAGAAATGAGGAAGGGCAACAAGACAAGTACCACCGTGGCGAGGGCGGGCGAGAAGACGAAGAATCTCCAGGACATGATCACGACGGTGATGCTGTACACAGTCATCATGTAGAAGATGTCGTACATGATGATGAGGAAGATCAAGACGAAGGGCATGATCATGAAGATGAAGATGCCGGAGCAGACAACGATGGAGGCTGGGTGCAGGACCCTCATATTCAAGAGCTGCTTCTCAAGCGGACGGATAACGCAAGAGCTGCCGCCCGAGAGAAAGCCAAGCTGGATCAACTGGAGATAGACGCGGTTACTCCATTGTATGAAGGATGCAGGCCCGATGATACCGCTTTGAAAGTAACGCTCATGGCTCGGAGATGAAGGTAAAACACAAAATGACCGACGATGTTCGACGAGAACATGTCATTCGCACAAACGTCTTCCCAAGGGGAACAAGTGCCCGACCAGTTTCGAGGAGGCGAAGAAAATCGTGTGTCCTCTGGATTTACCGCACGTGAAATACCATGTGTGCATGAACAATTGCATCATTTATCGGGACGAGCACGCGGAGTCTACCATATGTCCGGTGTGCGGCGTCACTCGATACAAGAAGAGGAAGAAAGCTCCTCGAAAATCGGTGTGGTACTTTCCGATCACTCCTCGTCTGCAGCGGTATTTCGCGGACCCTAAGGTAGCAAAGCTCCTGCGTTGGCACGCGGATAGGGAGGAGAAGAAGCGAGAAGATGACGCAAATGATCCGGAGATAGATAAAAAAGACAAGATGCTGAGTCACCCTAAGGATGCGAGCCAGTGGCAAGCGTTGAACTTCGAAGACCCAGAATTTGGGAAGGATCCAAGGAACATCGTGCTAGGTGCGAGCACCGATGGAGTCAATCCGTTTGGCAGCCAGAGAAGCACACATAGCACCTGGCCTGTGTTTGTGTGGATGTACAACCTTCCCCCCTGGTTGTGCATGAAGAGGAAGTACATTCACATGAGTATGCTAATTGAAGGGCCGAAACAACCAGGGAACGACATCAATCTGTATCCGGGGCTGCTGAAGGAGGAGCTAGACACGCTGTGGAAAACGCCAGCCAATACGTGGGACGCCGCAGAGAAAGAATATTTCCCTATGAGAGCCACACTGCTCACGACGGTGCACGACTATCTCGGTTACGGATATCTCGCGGGGCAGGTAGTCCACGGATTTTCTGGATGCGTAAGGTGCATGGATGACACAACGTATCGCCAGCTAGATAGAGATCCCGGGTCTTCGAAAACCGTGTTCATGGGACATCGAAGGTGGCTTCGCGGCGATGACCCATGGAGGAAACGCAAGGATCTGTTCGATGGTGAAACCGAACCCCGAAAACACCCGTGTACGAGGAGCGGCGAGGAAATAGACAAGCTGTTGAAAAATTGGAAAGACTGCCCACTGCCGGGAAAGATGCGAAAGGCGCCAGAGCCGCTGCTGAAGGTATGGAAAACGAGGTCTGTTTTCGGGATCGAAGATCCACCGTGTGCCTCACAGCCTTGATGTCATGCATATCACGAAGAACGTGTGCGAGAGTCGCTGGTACCCTGCTCAACATGCCGAGAGGACCAAAGATGGGCCGAAAGCAAGGGCGACTTGAAATCAATGGGCAAGAGCTTCACGCTAATGATGATGATGATGATGATGATGATGAGGCGAAGCAGACACGGAAATCGCCGCAAAGGCAAAAGGCCAAGAAGACCGGAATGACTACCCTCCCGTGCTTCACTCTAAGTCGAGGAGATCGAGCAATTTTTCACCGCCTCCTAGGGTAAAACTTCCTTACGGTTACGCTGGGAAGATAAGCAGATACCTAGACCCAGTGGCGAAGTTCAGCGGATGAAGTCTCACGACCGTATCACGCGTCGATGACGCAGATACTTCCAGTTGCAATCCGTGGGATCATGGACGCGCACGTCCGTGAAACGCTATTTGGCCTGTGCAACTTTTTCGACGTCATCTCTCGGAAGTCGATTGGCGTGAGGCAACTTAGAAGGCTACAGGAAGAGATCGTGGTGATACTATGCGAGCTTGAGATGTACTTCCCGCCCGCATTCTTCGACGTTATGGTGCATCTGCTGGTCCATATAGTGGAGGATATCATCCAACTCGGGCCGACGTTCCTGCACAGCATGATGCCGTTCGAAAGGATGAATGGTGTCATCAAAGGATATGTTCGCAACATGTCACGCCCGAGAGGAAGCATAGCCGGGGCTTTCGATCAAGAGTGCATCTCCCATCGCACGAATTATCTAGGCATCGAGAACCCGCTGGTCTGCCCGTCAACAGCACCTCGGCAGGCTCGCTGGATGGGGTCACCATGAGGTCGTCGCGAAATGCATGTCGACTTCGAGGGTCGACTCGCCGACTTTGAAAGAGCAAACCTAGTCGCGCTACAACACATAGACGTGGTCGATCCTTGGGTGGTAGAGCACAAAACCTTTATTAAGAAGACGTACAATGACCGAGGCCAACATAGGACGGACGGAGATATACTCAAAGAGCACAACTCATGTTTCACGCGTTGGTTCAAGCAGAAGCTTCTGTCGTACCCTTTACGTGAGGATTCTTCCGCGGAAGAACAACTCATATTCGCCTTGTCACAGGGCGCCGAGCACAACCTCGATGACCTATGAGGCGTCACGATATCAATGGCTACACATTCTACACCGAGGACAAGGACATGAAGAGCGATGGTTATCGAACTCCGGGTAACGATGGAATCCTACACCGGTAACGACAAGGACAGATACTACGGAAGGATCGAGGAGATCTGGGAGCTGAGCTACGCTGGAGAGAAGGTCCCGATGTTCCGTGTCGATGGGCCAAAACGTCATAAAAGAAGACCGGTATTTCACCACCATGGTTATACCCGGCCAAATCCAAGACCATGGTATAAACGTCACCGAAAAATGAGCCATGGGTACTGGCTTCCCAAGTGGACCAATGCTTCTTCATTACCGACCCGCCAAAGCCCAGTCGTGTTGTCGTGAGGAGAGGCAAAAGGAAGATCATCGGAATGGATGGAGTAGCCAATGAGCAAGACTTCGACAAGTACGGCGACCCGAAGATCGAACATGACGACGACGATGAAGTAGCAGCACACACCACAAGAAGAAGCAGGACCACCCTACCTAAAGGACGTCCGTTCCACAGAAGAACTCCGTTTGCGAAAAAGAAGGGCAAGAAGATTGTGAACAGATAGCTAGCTAAGACCGATTATATTTAAATCGTAGTCTTCATTTCTCGATTGTATTTCATGGGCACTTTTTGATATCATGAATATTTTTAAATTTCATGGGCACTTTTTGAATTCATGAGGACACTTGATCTCGATTCCCCCTCCATCTTGATCTCGATCCCCCTCCATCTCGATCGCACCCGCACCCTCCCCCGCTAGCTCCACCCATCGCAACCTCCCCGCTCCACCGCCGAGCACCGCCCGACCCCCAAGACCAAGCACTTTTGAACATATTTTTATTTTTTACTATTTTTATAAAAAATATTACACTGTTATAATTTAAACAAGTTTGAACATATTTAAACACAAATAAATATAAAAACAGCATTTAAAATGCATAAAAATATTACTGTTATGATTTAAACAACTTTGAACATATTTAAACACAAATAAATATAAAAACACCATTTAAAATGCATAAAAAATATTGGGCATCCAGGAATCGAACCCGGGACCTCTGTGTGTGTGTGCTGCGTGCTGACCAGTCGGGCTAGTGGGTGGGTTCTGTTGTAGATAGGGTTGGGCTGTAGATATGGCTACTAGGCTAGGTTAAAACAAAATTCTAATGGCGCACCCGGTGGTGGTGCGCCATTAGAATAGTTGTACTTATGGCGCACCGGTTTGAGGTGCGCCATTAGAAAGCTTCCCTCCCTCCACCTATTCCCCTCTGGCCTCTCTCCCTCCCTCGCCAGATCCCCACTCGACCTAACCGTACGCCGCCGCCCCGCCTTGACCCACGACGCCGCCGCCCCGACCCCTGCCGGACTCCACCCCCGCCGCCCCGCTCCCCGCTCCCCGCCCCCCCCCCCCCCGCCCCCCCCCCCCCCCCCCCCCCCCCCCCGCCGCCCCGCGCCCCACCCCTACGGACTCCACCCCCCGCCCAAGACCCCAGCGCCCCACCCCCACCGCCCGACCCTCAACGTCCTTGCCTTCCTCCTCGTCGTCGGCGCCGAGCAGCAACGCAGCACCGTACGCCCCCCGACCATCCTCCTCCCCTTCCCCCTCCTCCTCCTCCCCTTGCCCCTCACCTGCGCCAGGGCTGTATGCATTTGATTTCAGACTATATAGCTTGTATATGCAAAGTGCAAAAGTTTCAGAGCAATGCTGTACTTTTATCTGTTAGTTTCTTTGGCATGTTTTTTATTCAAGTGAAACCAAACCCTGAGAGCAACACATTTGCTTCTTATTGTACATGAGTATATATATGTATTGTGCTGAAACATCTGTCTGATCTAATTAGAATGTATAGGTGAGTTAAATAGGTTTGATTTTCGTTTTATGGGGTGGTAGAGGCAGCATCCATGCATTTTGGGTAGCTAGTTGTTGTTTTTGCTGTATTGCAAGAAAGGATATAATGCCTGCTGAATGTGCTTGAGGAAGAAGAGTAAAAAAGTGATGGGAATTGCATGCCTAGAAAGTTGTTCACTTATTGTCATCATATTTAAAATCAGCTGTTCTAGGTAAAGTAGGCTCTGAGAAAAACCTTCCAGAAAAAGCTAAACAGCACAAATATACTGCTATTGGATCCATGATTTAATTGTGTAGCATTCTGTCTGGGAGGCTCTAGTGGAGGATGGATTGGGAAATTATGTTATTATTTAAGAAAAGACTGTGTTCACTGATATATTTAGAGATCACCTAACGGCAGCCAGTAGGTTGGCTAGTACTCAGCTGTAGGTTGGCAATACAATAGTTAATCGAGCATCGCACTCCATCGCACTTAGGGCCGGCGTAATTAAGTTAGATGCCAACATTGTTAAGCTATAGTAGTGTCCAAGCGGCAAATAGGGCATATATCACGCCCAGATCCGTACTATCGGTGACCGAGCATGTGGGATGATGTTGATGTTTTGTTTTGCACATGTTACCTCTCAAGACTTCCATACTTGTTGCAACGGGCTATTGGAACTTTCGATGCTCAAAACTTGCTTCCATGCTCGCTTGAGATAGCACAGAAAAGATACTACTCCATATACTACTAATACTACTACTGTATTTCATTTCAAAGTTCAAAATGCTGGTACTGAGATTTTCATTTCCAATGAGTGATGTTTTTCAGTTAACTGTTATGGACAATTGTCATGTACTAGGAGTGCATTTTTATTCTAGGGTGGTGGATAGATCTAGTGAGTACTGCATTTCAGTTAACTGTTATGGACAATTGTCAATTTTCTGTAATGATGATGGAACATTATAAAGCATTAATTGTACTCCAGTGTATATGAAGGATGATGATCATCTTGCTAGTTTGCTGGGTTTTGTCTCCGACCATTGTGTCGTGATGAATTTGCAGGTACCCCGAGAGGCCCTTGAGTTTGCCGGAATGTCGATTAACTTCCGTTCCAGCAAATTCGGGTACTCCATATGTCCTATTTTCATCAAAGGTCATGCTGAAATTTTCCGTGAATTTTAGCATGACTTTGCTAAAAATAGGACATATGGGGTACTTGCGACTAATGCATGGGCCGGGCTATCTTAGTACTTAGTTAAGTAGGATCAACTGCCCTGCCATTCTTGCTGCATTAAATCATAGGTGGCAATAGAGCCAAGTGATTAGGCCCAACTTAGAATTATCCTTAGCATCGATAAACCCTAGATGATAAACCCAACATAGGTGGCAATAGAGCCAAGTGATTAGGCCCAACCTAGGGTGCCTCGGCATCGATAAACCCTAAATGATGAAAACTTAACTTGGCTGCCCGGATGCCTCGGTGTCGATGAGAACCTAAATGATGAAAGCTTAGGCTTTTAGGGTGCCTCGGTGTCGACAAACCCTAAATCATGAGACCATGATCTTGTTCCTTGACAATAACCATCTTTTGACCAAACTTTTTCCTATTTAGAGAGAAACATGGCCCACAACGATGAGGCGGTGGTTGGTGGCAAGCAATTTCAGGAGATGTCCCAAGAGTTGGAGGAACAACAACCTCACCGCTATGATGACGCCGCGGAAGACACCGATCCTGATTACACAACCCTTAGTGGCGTCGGGGATGACACCACTGATGGTGCCGCCGAGGATGCCACCACTGATGATGGCGGCGCACACACGGATGGTGGCGGCGCACACAGATGGCAGCCAACCGAAGAAGCAAAGGAAGGACCGGCGCTCAATGCGCTCCGCACCGTCAAGGAGGAATTCACTCAAGTGGACTCCGGACGGAATCCAACGGAGCCCAAACATATAGTCAAGGGGTACGCGGTTCAGCTCGGGTGCATTCTCCGGAACACCGTCTCGATCAACACCGAGAACCTTAGGCATAAGGACCGAGGGAATTTTCGCAGCCTCCTCTTCACGAAGCTGCACGAACGATACAAGTTCCCCGCCGAATTTGAAAACATACGCCTCTCAGGGAATAGAGTGAACAATGCCGCCCTCACGAAGATGAGCACGGCCCTGTCTACTGGAGAAGCGCGGTGAAGAGAATGATTGATAAAGGTGATAGTTATGACAAGATCAAGGCGAAATATCATTTGATGAGCGAAGATGAGTACAAGGAGTTCAAGATCAAGTGCGAGCCCGCAAGCTCGAATCAAGTCGATGGGGAAAGAAATGCGGGAGTTGAACTTAGGGGAACACAAACTCGGTCCCGGCGGTTATAGAGTGGCGGAGCCTATATGGGACAAGGAGGACGCGGAGCGTGCCGAGCAAGGCCTACCGCCCCGCTTCGAGAAATACAGCGGTGACAAGCAGACCAGGAACTATGTCAGGGCCCGGTACAAGGAGGACCCGATGACAAAGGAGATTACCACGGATCCGAAGACCAGGGCGCTTGAGCTTGTTCTGGTAATGAATACACCCCCGCGTAATTAGCTCCATATGGTTGCACTCTAATTAATCACCAATATTTCTAAATGGCTCATGTTCCTTTCGCAGGACAATGAAAGCAGTAGCGCGGGGTCGTCTAAGAGCTCCCCTTTCGACACCCCTTTAAATAGGGCGTTGCACGTAATGAAAAAGAAGGATAAGCTCGATAAGCCGACGTCAGCTGGTCGTGTGGCCGGCAAAGGCTTGTCCATAAACTGGGGGTCATACTATACCGATGGTGTGCGGAAGGAGAAAAAGGCCAGCTCGGAAAGCCAGACGCGCGAGGTTGAAGCACTCAAGGCACAAGTGGCGCGGATTCCGGAGCTTGTCCAAGAGCAAGTGGAACAACAGCTGGGAACGAAGCTCGAAGCCATGGTGCCTACGTTGATTCATGGGCTGATGACATGGATTGCGGGCGGCCAAAAGGGGCCTCCCCCGGTTCCCAGCTTCACGGCCAGCAACTCGCACAGCGCGGCGGCGGCACCATTGGTGTCTCCGGCGGAGGCGGTATTCGTGTCTCCGGCGGAGGCGGTATTCGTGTCTCCGGCGGAGGCGGTATTCGTGTCTCCGGCACCGGCACGGGTATTGGAGCTTAATGCACCCGGGTGTACGCCGACCGGCACCTCGCCAGCAAGCGCCCCCTCCATCAGTTGCACGCCCGCCGTTGGCGGTGCCTCGACACTAGCCGAGCTTGACAGCATCACGGTAACTAAGCCTCTCGGCCGATGACTTCATCTCCTTGCCTTTGACTGGGCATCCCTGACGCCCTACACATGTTTTCGCAGGGCACCGCCGACGTTCCTTGCACTCTTCTGCACTTCGTGGGCACCGAGTTGGTCGATGTCGCCAAGGGCAAAATCGTTCAACCGGGCAACCCCATGTTCCACGGTAATCCGATGCCACCCACAATGTATAGGGTTGAAGTTGTCCGGGTGCTGCCAGGCTGCGATGAGTTGTTACCTCCGATTCGACCCGCTGGGGCCGACGAAGAAGATGAGATGACCCTCACACCGCGAAACTGGCCCTGCTATGGCGAAGAGCCAGATTCGTTTGGGGCGGGGACACCACCCACGACAAGACCGCCCGATCGTGCGGCGCCAAGCCATGGCAAGAACGCAGCAACGCTACCGACCTGCCGGACATCCCTATGGCACAGATCCGGACAGCCCTATGGCACAGGATCCGGACGGCGACGACAACGACGTCGGTACATTTACCAAAGTTGACAAGTACTTTGCCTAACATGGGTACGCTGACGATTTCTGCGGGCCTCTTTCTCAAGAACCCAGCCAAGACCACCGCGATCTAGCTGGTACGGCGGAGAAATCCAATTGCAACAAGCGCCGTCGGCGTTCAGTTCTCGTGACACGCCTCAGCTCCGTCTTCACCGAGCCTCGATAGCTGAGGCGCGAATATTATCAGCCCCAACACGCTGAAGAAGGCGGTGCGTGAGCGAACTCGGTCCCATTACAGGAGATCAAGAAGAAGGGCCGAAACGAAGACTAACAAGAGCGCCGGTGCGAGCCAGCCGCACCGAAGTTCGATCCGTGCTCGGGACGGGCCACCTTCACCTAAGGATATCTCGAGGAGGGTGCATGTGGCGGGTAGGGCGATGCTACCGCCAAATATGCTGAATGCTGCAACCGGTGCTATGCGGAGTCTGCATGATGATGTGTTCTGATTTTGGAGAAGCGGCGTCTCGAGAGAAGGATGTGGCGTACCGGTTTTCGTGGCCAAGGTGCCGAGAGCAAGGGCTTTGTGGATGGCGACATCGGGGTATGATCGTCCTGCGGTTTGATGACATCTTTGCTATGTTTAACCTTCATCCGTTGCACTACACCTTCGTTTCGCTGTTTTCGCCGAGCATGCGGATGCGGATCATTAGAGACAATACCCGGACATCGTGATAGTCGACCCTTCTACATGCGTGCCAAGCACTTGAGCAGCGCTGGGACCGCCAAGTTGCGAGTTCACACCTCAAGGCGTCATTCGCAAACGCAGATAAGGATAACTTCCTTGTGCCTTACTTTCCGAGTAAGTCATCCCTTAACCGCCCGTAACATATGATTTCTTAGATTTGATCGTTTTTTTTTCTAACATTCCGTGTTACGTGCGGACACACATTGCACACTCATCCTCTTAAGCCCGAAATATTCCATGGCCACGTATTTCGACCCGAACCGTAACTCCATGATAGACTACACAAATGTGAAGAAAGTTCTTGATGATGTTCTCCCCGGCTACGCCAAATCTGGAGGCACCTTCACCAGGACAGTTCGTAAGTACGGCAAGCACATCTTCTCACACAATACGAAGTTCTGCTGCGTCAAGCAGCCGCCTTGCGGTCAGAAGGATGCCTACTACGCCCTCCATCACATGCGGGCGATCGTAAGGGACCATCATCACCTTCTGCTACCAGATAATCTCAAAGATTGGGCCGCGAGCTTGTCGGCAGTCCAGGACGCGGACCTCAGACAAGAATTCTTTCGCATCCAGTCGGAGTTTGCGGACATCATCCATCAAGATGTCCTTCATACGTCGGGGCAGTTCTTCCTCAGAAATCAACCGTCCAACACAGTGAGATAGATGGAATGCTACAAATGCAGGGTGACAACGATCGCGATTTCATTACCATCGCGACAGACGGCGGCTTCATCCACGCTCCTGTCCGATGAGTCGAGTCGAAAGTAGTGATGTGTAGTTCTGAAACATTGATTGGCTCATGTTGTAATTAAACTTTTTAATGAATTCGTATGTCTCTTTGGTTTGGACGGTTGTTCAACTTAGATGTAATCGATGCTATTTTATTAGTAGGACCATGAATCGTGCTATTAATGTCTTGCTTTTCTCTTCCGATCCTTTTGTTGCATACTTACACATTGCTTATGTATTGTCTGTTGTTTGGCTTGTGCATAGAGATGCCGTCGTATGTCGTGTACAAGGGTAAGGTTCCCGGAGTCTACGATGACTGGGAGGAGTGTCGGAGACAGGTTCACCGTTTCAGCGGTAATAGTTACAAAGGCTACACCACTAGGGCGGAGGCGAATCTAGATACGCCCGCTATCTAGCAGGAGAGAGGAGGGCGTTGGAGGAACCGGATGAAGACCAGTTTGATCGCGATGATGCTCATCGTGATGACCACAGCTCTCTTCTATGTGATGGTAGTTTAGATGATCGATATCGACTTGTAATGTGAAGGCAAAATCGATACTCGCGGTCTTGAGACTTGTAATGTTTTATCTTTGTCCGGTCTTTTGAATCCGGAGACTAATATGATGAATTGTATGTTGGGGAACGTAGTAATTTCAAAAATTTTCCTACGCACACGCAAGATCATGGTGATGTATAGCAACGAGAGGGGAGAGTGTTGTCCACATACCCTTGTAGACCCGAAGCAGAAGCGATCACAACGTAGAGGAAGTAGTCGACGTTCTCCTCGTGATCCGACCGATCCCGGCGCCGTTACTCGACGCCCCGAGTTCTTGACACACGACAGCTCGATGACGCCCTCAGACTCGATCCAGCCGAGTGTCGAGGAGAGTTCCACAAGACGACGGCGTGCAGGACGATCTTGATGTTTCACCGGCAGCAGGCTTCGCTTAAGCTTCATGACGGTATAACCGAGGTGGAATATGGTGGAGGGGGCACCGACACGGCTAAGGAACGATCTCACGATCAACTTGTGTGTTCCAAGGTGCCCCCTGCCCCGTATATAAAGGAGCAAGGGGAGGGGGCGGCCAAGGGAGGCGCATGCTGGGAGTCCTACTCCTCCGGGAGTAGGATTCCCCAATCCTAGTTGGACTAGGATTCCGGAGGGGAAAGAGAGAGAGGGGCGGCCCCTTCTCCTAGTCCTAGTAGGACTAGGAAAGGGGGAGGCGCGCCTCCTAGGGCTGCCCTTCTCCTTTCCACTAAGGCCCATCGAGGCCCATTTACCTCCCGGGGTTCCGTAACCTCCGGTACTCGCAGAATTCCGCCGCCCGGAACCATTCCGAACTCCAAACATAGGCTTCCAATATATCAATCTTTATGTCTCGACCATTCCGAGACTCCTCGTCATGTCCGTGATCACATCCGGGACTCCGAACTCCTTCGGTACATCAAAATACATAAACTCATAATAAGCATCATCGAAACCTTAAGCGTGCGGACCCTACGGTTCGAGAACAATGTAGACATGACCTAGAACTATTCACGGTCAATAACCAACAGCGGGACCTGGATGCCCATATTGGTTCCTACATATTCTACGAAGATCTTTGTCGGTCAGACCGCATAACAACATCGTTGTTCCTTTGTCATCGGTATGTTACTTGCCCGAGATTCGATCGTCGGTATCCAATACCTAGTTCAATCTCGTTACGCGCAAGTCTCTTTACTCGCTCCGTAATACATCATCTCACAACTAACTCATTAGTTGTAGTGCTTGCAAGGCTTAAGTGATGTGCATTACCGAGAGGGCCCAGAGATACCTCTCCGACAATCGGAGTGACAAAACCTAATCTCAAATACGCCAACCCAACATCTCGCCTTTGGAGACACCTGTAGTACTCCTTTATAATCACCCGATTACGTTGTGACGTTTGGTAGCACCAAAGTGTTCCTCCGTAAACGGAGTTGCATAATCTCATAGTTACAGGAACATGTATAAGTCATGGATAAAAGCAGTAGCAACATACTAAACGATCGTGTGCTAAGCTAAGGGAATGGGTCATGTCAATCGATCATTCTACTAATGATGTGACCTCGTTAATCAAATAACAACTCCTTTGTTCATGGTCGGAAACATAACCATCTTTGATTAACAAGCTAGTCTAGTAGAGGCATACTAGTGACATCTTGTTTTGTCTATGCATTCACACATGTATCATGTTTCCGGTTTAATACAATTCTAGCATGAATGATAAACATTTATCATGAAATAAGGAAATAAATAATAACTTTATTATTGCCTCTAGGGCATATTTCCTTCATCTCCCACTTGCACTAGAGTCAATAATCTAGATTACACAAGTAATGATTCTAACACCCATGGAGTCTTGGTGCTGATCATGTTTTGCTCGTGGAAGAGGCTTAGTCAACGGTCTGCAACATTCAGATCCGTATGTATCTTGCAAATCTCTATGTCTCCATCCCGACTAAGTCCCGGATGGAATTGAAGCGCCTCTTGATGTGCTTGGTCCTCTTGTGAAATCTGGATTCCTTTGCTAAGGCAATTGCTCCGAGATTGTCACGAAGATTTTCATTGACCCGATGCACTAGGTATGACACCTAGATCGGATATGAACTCCTTCATCCGCACTCCTTCATTAGCTGCTTCCGAAGCTGCTATGTATTCCGCTTCACATGTAGATCCCGCCACGACGCTTTGTTTAGAATCGCACCAACCGACAGCTCCTCCGCTTAGTGTAAATACGATCCGGTCTGCGATTTAGAATCGTCGGATCAGTGTCAAAGCTTGCATCAACGTAACTGCCATACGATGAGCTCTTTGTCACCTCCATATACGAGAAACATATCCTTCGTCCTTTTCGTATTTCGGGATGTTCTTGACCGCTGTCCGATGATCCACTCTGGATTACTTTGGTACCTCCTGCTAGGCTTATAGCAAGGCACACATCAGGTCTGGTACATAGCATTGCATACATGATAGAGCCTATGGCTGAAGCATAGGAACATCTTTCATCTTCTCTCTATCTTCTCGCAGTGGTCGGGCATTGAGTCGACTCAACTTCACACCTTGTAACACGTGCAAGAACCCTTTCTTTGCTTGATCCATTTTGAACTTCTTCAAAACTTTGTCAAGGTATGTGCTTTGTGAAAGTCCAATTAAGCGCCTTGATCTATCTCTATAGATCTTGATGCCCAATATGTAAGCAGCTTCACCGAGGTCTTTCATTGAAAAACTCTTATTCAAGTATCCCTTTATGCTATCCAGAAATTCTATATCATTTCCGATCAGCAATATGTCATCCACATATAAGATCGTAAATGCTACAGAGCTCCCACTCACTTTCTTGTAAATACAAGCTTCTCCAAAAGTGCAGTACAAACCCAAATGCTTTGATCACACTATCAAAACGCTTATTCCAACTCCGAGATGCTTGCACCAGTCCATATATGGATCGCTGGAGTTTGCACACTTTGTTAGCTCCTTTGGATCGATAAAACCTTCTCGTTGCATCATATACAACTCTTCTTCAATAAATCCATTCAGAATGCAGTCTTTACATCCATTTGCCAAATTTCATAATCATAAAATGCGGCAATTGCTAACATGATTCGGACGGACTTAAGCATCGCTACGGGTGAGAAGGTCTCATCGTAGTCAACCCTTGAACTTGTCGAAAACCTTTTGCATAAGTCGAGCTTTATAGACGAGAATATTACCGCGGCGTCGGTCTTCTTCTTGAAGATCCACTTGTTTTCTATTGCTTGCCTACCCTCGGGCAAGTCAACCAAAGTCCACACTTTGTTTTCATACATGGATCCCATCTCAGATTTCATGGCATCAAGCCATTTTGCGGAATCTGGGCTCACCATCGCTTCTTCATAGTTCGTAGGTTCATCATGATCTAGTAGCATGACTTCCAGAACAGGATTACCGTACCACTCTAGTGCGGATCTTACTCTGGTTGATCTACGAGGTTCTGCAGTAACTTGATCTGAAGTTTCATGATCAACATCATCAACTTCCTCACTACTTGGTGAGGTGTCTCAGAAACCAGTTTCTGCGACGAACTACTTTCAAGTAAGGGAGAAGGTACTATTACCTCATCAAGTTCCACTTTCCTCCCACTCACTTCTTTCGAGAGAAACTCCTTCTCTAGAAAGGATCCATTCTTAGCAACGAATGTCTTGCCTTCGGATCTGTGATAGAAGGTGTACCCAACTGTCTCCTTTGGGTATCCTATGAAGACACATTTCTCCGATTTGGGTTCGAGCTTATCAGGTTGAAGCTTTTTCACATAAGCATCGCATCCCCAAACTTTAAGAAACGACAACTTTGGTTTCTTGCTAAACCACAGTTCATAAGGTGTCGTCTCAACGGATTTCGACGGTGTTCTATTCAGTGTGAATGCGGCTGTCTCTAGAGCATAACCCCAAAACGATAGCGGTAAATCTGTAAGAGACATCATAGATCGCACCATATCTAGTAAAGTACGATTACGACGTTCGGACACACCATTACGCTGTGGTGTTCCGGGTGGCGTGAGTTGCAAAACTATTCCGCATTGTTTCAAATGTAGACCAAACTCGTAACTCAAATATTCACCTCCACGATCAGATCGTAGAAACTTAATTTTCTTGTTACGATGATTTTCAACTTCACTCTGAAATTCTTTGAACTTTTCAAACGTTTCAGACTTATGTTTCATTAAGTAGATATACCCATATCTGCTTAAGTCATCTGTGAAGGTGAGAAAATAACGATATCCGCCACGAGCCTCAATATTCATCGGACCACATACATCAGTATGTATGATTTCCAACAAATCTGTTGCTCTCTCCATAGTACCGAGAACGGTGTTCTAGTCATCTTGCCCATGAGGCACGGTTCATAAGTGCCAAGTGATTCATAATCAAGTGACTCCAAAAGTCCATCAGTATGGAGTTTCTTCATGCGCTTTACACCGATATGACCTAAACGGCAGTGCCACAAATAAGTTGCACTATCATTATCAACTCTGCATCTTTTGGTTTCAACATTATGAATATGTGTATCACTACTATCGAGATTCATAAGAAATAGACCACTCCTCAAGGGTGCATGACCATAAAAGATATTACTCATATAAATAGAACAACCATTATTCTCTGATTTAAATGAATAACCGTCTCGCATCAAACAAGATCCAGATATAATGTTCATGCTCAACGCAGGCACCAAATAACAATTATTTAGGTCTAAAACTAATCCCGAAGGTAGATGTAGAGGTAGCGTGCCGATCGCGATCACATCGACTTTGGAACCATTTCCCACGCGCATCGTCACCTCGTCCTTTGCCAGAGTTCGCTTAATCTGTAGTCCCTGTTTCGAGTTGCAAATATTAGCAATGTAACCAGTATCAAATACCAGTGCTACTACGAGCTCTAGTAAGGTACACATCAATAACATGTATATCACATATACCTTTGTTCACCTTGCCATCCTTCTTATCCGCCAAATACTTGGGGCAGTTCCGCTTCCAAAGGACTAGTGCGCTTGCAGAGAAGCACTCGATTTCAGGTTTAGGGCCAGACTTGGGTTTCTTCTCTTGAGCAGCAACTTGCTTGCTGTTCTTCTTGAGATTCCCCTTCTTCTTCCCTTTGCCTTTCTTCTTGAAACTAGTGGTCTTATTGACCATCAACACTTGATGCTCCTTCTTGATTTCTACCTCCGCAGCCTTTAGCATTGCGAAGAGCTCTGCATAGTCTTTACTAACCCTTGCATATTATAGTTCATCACGAAGCCTTTGTAGCTTGGTGGCGGTGATTGGAGAATTACATCAATGACACAATCATCCGGAAGATTAACTCCCAATTGTGTCAAGTGATTGTAGTACCCGGACATTACGAGTATATGCTCACTAATGTAACTGTTCTCCTCCATCTTGCAGCTATAGAACTTATTGGAGACTTCATATCTCTCAATCCGGGCATTCTGTTGAATATTAACTTCAACTCTGGAACATCTCATATGCTCCATGACGCTCAAAACGTCGTTGAAGTCCCGGTTCTAAGCCGTAAAGCATGGCACATTGAACTATAGAGTAGTCATCGCTTTGCTCGCCAGACGCTCATAACATCCGGTGTTGCTCCAAAGAAGAAGCCTGTCACCTAGCGGTGCATCCGGGACGTAGCTCTTTCGTGCAGCAATGAGGATGATCCTCGTTACGGACCCAATCCGTAATTGCTACCATCATCTTTCAACTTTGCTTTCTCAAGGAACGCATTAAAATTCAACGGAACAACAGACGAGCCATCTATCTACAATCAAACATAAACAAGCAAGATACTATCAGTACTAAGTTCATGATAAATTTAAGTTCAATTAATCATATTACTTAAGAACTCCCACTTAGAAAAACATCTCTCTAGTCATCTAAGTGATCACGTGATCCAAATCAACTAAACCATAACCGATCATCACGTGAAATGGAGTAGTTTTCAATGGTGAACATCTTATGTTGATCATATCTACTATATGATTCACGCCGACCTTTCGGTCTCCGTGTTCCGAGGCCATATCTCGCATATGCTAGGCTCGTCAAGTATAACCCGAGTATTCTCGTGTGCAAAACTGGCTTCCACCCGTTGTAGATGGACGAGAGCTTATCACACCCGATCATCACGTGGTGTCCGGGCACGATTTAACTTTGGCAACGGTGCATACCGGGAGAACACTTCTTGATAATTTAGTGAGAGATCATCTTATAATGCTACCGTCAATCAAAGCAAGATAAGATGCATAAAAGGATAAACATCACATGCAAATCAATATAAGTGATATGATATGGTCATCATCATCTTGTGCTTCATGATCTCCATCTTGTTGCACCACCATGATCACCATCGCCACCGGCGCGACACCTTGATCTCCATCGCAGCATCGTTGTCGCCTCGCCAAACTTATGCTATTACGACTATCGCTACCGCTTAGTGATAAAGTAAAGCATTACAGTAGCATTGCATTGCATACAATAAAGCGACAACCATATGGCTCCTGCCATTGCCGATAACCGGTTACAAAACATGATCATCTCATACAATAAAATATAGCATCACGCCTTGACCATATCACATCACAACATGCCCTGCAAAAACAAGTTAGACGTCCTCTACTTTGTTGTTGCAAATTTTACGTGGCTGCTACGGGCTTAAGCAAGAACCAGTCTCACCCACGCATCAAAACCACAACGATACTTCGTCAAATAGACTCCGTTTTAACCTTCTCAAGGACCGGCGTAGCACACTCGGTTCAACTAAAGTGAGAGAGCAGACACCCACCAGTCACCTTTAAGCAACGAGTGCTCGTGGCGGTGAAACCAGTCTCGCGTAAGCGTCACGCGTAATGTCGGTCTGGGCCGCTTCATCTCACAATACCGCTGAACCAAAGTATGACATGCTGGTAGGTAGTATGACTTGTATCGCCCACAACTCACTTGTGTTCTACTCGTGCAAAACATCAAACCATAGAAAAACCTAGGCTCGGATGCCATTTGTTGGGGAACGAGTAATTTCAAAAAATTTCCTACGCACACGCAAGATCATGGTGATGTATAGCAACGAGAGGGAGAGTGTTGTCCACATACCCTTGTAGACCGGGCGAAGCGATCACAACGTAGAGGAAGTAGTCGACGTTCTCCTCGCGATCCGACCGATCCCGCGCCGTTACTCCGACGCCCCGAGTTCTTGACACACGACAGCTCGATGACGTCCCTCAGACTCGATCCAGCCGAGTGTCGAGGAGAGTTCCGTCAAGACGACGGCGCAGGACGATCTTGATGTTTCACGGGCGCAGGGCTTCGCCTAAGCTTCGCGACGGTATAACCGAGGTGGAATATGGTGGAGGGGGCACCGACACGGCTAAGGAACGATCTCACGATCAACTTGTGTGTTCTAAGGTGCCCCCTGCCCCAGATATAAAGGAGCAAGGGGAGGGGCCGGCGGCCAAGGAGGCGCTACTGGGAGTCCTACTCCCTCGGGAGTAGGATTCCCCAATCCTAGTTGGACTAGGATTCCCGGAGGGGAAAGAGAGAGGGGCGGCCCCTTCTCCTAGTCCTAGTAGGACTAGGAAAGGGGAGGGCGCCTCCTAGGGCTGCCCTTCTCCTTTCCACTAAGGCCCATCGAGGCCCATTTACCTCCCGGGGTTCCAGTAACCTCCGGTACTCAGTAAATTCCGCCGCCTGGAACCATTCGAACTCCAAACATAGGCTTCCAATATATCAATCTTTATGTCTCGACCATTCCGAGACTCCTCGTCATGTCCGTGATCACATCCGGGACTCGAACTCCTTGGTACATCAAAATACATAAACTCATAATAACCGCCATCGAAACCTTAAGCGTGCGGACCCTACGGTTCGAGAACAATGTAGACATGACCTAGAACTATTCACGGTCAATAACCAACAGCGGGACCTGGATGCCCATATTGGTTCCTACATATTCTACGAAGATCTTTGTCGGTCAGACCGCATAACAACATACGTTGTTCCTTTGTCATCGGTATGTTACTTGCCCGAGATTCGATCGTCGGTATCCAATACCTAGTTCAATCTCGTTATCGCAAGTCTCTTTACTCGTTCCGTAATACATCATCTCACAACTAACTCATTAGTTGTAGTGCTTGCAAGGCTTAAGTGATGTGCATTACCGAGAGGGCCAGAGATACCTCTCCGACAATCGGAGTGACAAAACCTAATCTCAAATACGCCAACCCAACATCTGCCTTTGGAGACACCTGTAGTACTCCTTTATAATCACCCGATTCGTTGTGACGTTTGGTAGCACCAAAGTGTTCCTCCGTAAACGGAGTTGCATAATCTCATAGTTACAGGAACATGTATAAGTCATGGATAAAAGCAGTAGCAACATACTAAACGATCGTGTGCTAAGCTAAGGGAATGGGTCATGTCAATCAGATCATTCTACTAATGATGTGACATCGTTAATCAAATAACAACTCCTTTGTTCATGGTCAGGAAACATAACCATCTTTGATTAACAAGCTAGTCTAGTAGAGGCATACTAGTGACATCTTGTTTTGTCTATGCATTCACACATGTATCATGTTTCCGGTTTAATACAATTCTAGCATGAATGATAAACATTTATCATGAAATAAGGAAATAAATAATAACTTTATTATTGCCTCTAGGGCATATTTCCTTCATTGTATTCGGAGACTAATCTTCTATTGTATTTGATGAATCTGATGTTGCTGTGTGCTGCTGTCTATATTCTATGCAATAATATATTTTGTAACCTGTGCAAAAATCAGAAAAGCAAAAAAAAAACCTAATATTCATACTAATGGCGCACCACAAAAGACACTAATGGCGCACTGTGATCATCACACTAATGGCGCATTAACAGCTAATGCGCCATTAGAATGCCATAGCACATTTGTACATATGGCCCCTGGGAGGCATTCTAATGGCGCACTGCAGGCTATACTAATGGCGCACTAGGTGGTGCGCCATTAGAACACCAGATACTAATGGCGCACCAGCAGTGCGCCATTAGAATTTAATTCTAATGGCGTGATGCCAGTGGCGCACTGGTAGTGCGCCATTAGAAGGCAAAACCAGTGCGCCACTAGCATGCCTTTTCCTAGTAGTGAGGGTATCAAACATGGATTGAACTCGGTGAAAAAAGGTATGATCTGGCGAGTAGGCAATGGTAATCTTATTCGAACTTGGCAAGATCCATGAATTCCTAGGGGTATGCCTTTTAAGCCTATTTCCCCTAAAAGAAACTGTCGTCTAAATAAAGTTGCTGATTTTCTGGATGCTAATGGTGCATGGAAGGTAAATTTATTGGAACAATTTTTCTATCATGTTGATGTTGAAGCTATTTTGAAAATTCGTACGTCGCCAAGACAGCGGGAAGATTTTATTGCTTGGCCTTTTGAGAAGTCAGGCTCTTTCACTGTTAGGAGCGCCTGTCATTTAGATAGCACATGGACCGTTTCTCGCAAGGAGCAAGCAGCACATGTCCTGGTGGTGAACGTGGTATGTGGAATATTGTATGGCGTGCCTTGGTTCCTCCTAAGATGAAAGTTTTTGCATGGAAGGTAATTACTGGTACGCTAGCAACTAACTTAGAGAGGAATTGACGTCATATTGGTACAAGGGCAACATGCAGAATGTGTGGGCCAGAAGATGAATCGTCATTTCATGCTTTGCTAGTCTGTCCCAACGCGGCAAGCTTATGGGACGCGATGAAGGACCGTTGGCCATTGCCAAACAGGTTTGATATTGCATGTACGGGTGATGAATGGTTTCTTCACTTGCTTGCTCGTCAGCAGAGCAATGTCCGTGACATGATCATTATGGTGCTCTGGAGGGTTTGGCATTTACGTAATGAAGTCATGCATGCCATCGAAAAGAGATGTCTTGTGATTATCTAAGCAGCTATCTTAACTCTTTTCTACAATTATGCTATATGGGTGTGGAAGAGGTGATCAAACGTAAAGCTCCAATGTTGATGGAACCAGTGATTGAGAAAACACGGTCATCATCGCCATGCCTTCCTTGGCCGGCTCCTCCGCCGGGCTGGATAGCTCTCTCTGTTGATGGTTCTTATCGTGTGGAAGATAGAGCTGCAGGATCAGGTATGGTTTTACGTGATGACAAGGGTGGTGTTATTTTTGCGGCTTACCGACGCATTTATCACTATAATGAGGCGCTGGAAGCGGAGTTACATGCGATTATGGAAGGAGTAAGTCTCGCAATTCAACGGTCGAATCAACCAGTTCAGCTACAATCTGAATGTTTGGCAGCTTTGTCAGCATTGTCTAATGATTCAATGGACAGATCAGCATATGGTCATCTCTTGGCAGAAATCAAAGGTTTACTGGAGAATAGGGTGTTTGTTTGTGTTAAAGTTTCTCGTGATCAAAACAAAGTTGCACATTGCTTAGCAAATTATGATAGATCTGGGGAAAGCACTGCATGCTGGCTCAACCAATCCCCTTCTTTTATTTCTGAACTTGTTGCTAAGGATTGTAATTCAGTGAGTTTGGAATAAAACACCCTATTTCCATCGCAAAAAACAAAAACTCAGAACATGCATATAGCCATGCCCGCATATCTGTGCTCATGTGTTCCCTAATCAAGATTTCATAATTGCAAGTGCTTCGGCGACGTCGATGGTCAAGGCGCAAGTTTCGGTTTGATTCTTGATCTACAAGGGTCGATCTAGCTTCATGTTCTTCTCCATATACATCTACCAGTGCTTATTATCCATCTGCTAATTACTCCATCGCCGTCGCCCGCCGCTAATCGCCATTAGCTTAAACACCTGCATCTATAATACTACTACCACGTACATCTTCTACCGCTGTCCATCTCTACAACCCATCCATCCATCTAGTCTGCTACTAGTCTCCTTCACGTACACAACCACAATCTCTTCTGATTCCAACAAGTTCCATTGCGTTCTTTTTTTCTCCTAAGATTGCATCTGCTAGTACAATTGTTGGCGCGTGGTGAAAGATCAGGGCAACCCAAAAATCGTCTCAAAGCTATTTGAGCCGTATCACTTCGTTTACACATCTCGGCACAAATGATATTGGTTATGTCTTGGGCTCCTCGAGGTTAGAATATTGGTGGAGGCAATAGTCTTTTTTGCGGTAAAGCTTCTGATCTATTCATCTCCAATCATGATAGTACAACAGACATCAGAAATAATAAAATTACATCCAGATTCATAGACCACCTAGTGACGACTCTAAGAACTAAAACGATTATTGGAAGGACAACCCTGAAGACACACAAATGTAGACGAACAACTGACATATCCAAACAAATTCACCAAAGATAGAACCGCCGGAGACATATCTTGAAGAGCACACCGGAATGGGGGTAGGTGGGGAGAACCGTATTCCTTCTTCAGGGAGCTGCACCTTTCGTCTTCCTAGACACGACACAAACTCTAACAGAACACAAAGCAACATCTATTAAGGTAGCGCTCCCACTGGCAAAAGCCGGGGTCCACCACACCTCCATGGCACTAAGGCCAGCTAAGACGGGGCAGGCAGGCGCCACGCCGGCGGAGCCAACAGTATCCTCACTCATGGTTATTACCAAACCTGTAAGATCACACACTTTGTGGTTTTTAGGAGAACTAGAAGGTCATAAGTGAGAGAAGGGCACCGGAATTTTTCCAGTATTGCCCCGAAATGCCATGAAAGCTTTCAGAACATTCTGGAGGATGCTAGTCTACTGCCACCTTGGCCGACCAAACTGGTGCCTCACATGTTGGCTTGTGGGTCAGCCGTGGGGGGAGGACTCCTCTCCTTGTGACTTCGACGCCAGAAAATTATTTTGTACAACTAATTTTTGCAAATTAATTTTTACAACTATTTTTTGCAATAATATGTGATTTCACATTAGTTGGAGAAAAGTATTTTACATGATTAATTTGTTAACATAATGAAAACACCATTACTCAATATAAATGAGAACTTTTTAGCAGTTCATACTGCTATTTAATAGTTATACCAAGAAACAAATGCACCTTACATTGTGGAATTTTATCATAAAACAAATACACCTTATATAAAGGAATGGAGGGAGTATCCAAAACATTATCAATAGGAAAACATATATTGATGGGCGAACGAAGCTCTGATGAAGCATGTTTAATAAAAAGTTAATTTATTGAACAAATTCCATGTAAATGTGTTGTATTCTTAATTCCTATTCATAGTATGCCCCCAACAAAAAATGTAGAATCTATATTGAACAAATTAGAAATTTGTTAAAAAACAACAAAGAATGGAAAAGCCGAAAGTGCGGATGAAACGCAGGAAAACCAAAAACCAAGGAGAATGGATGAAGAGATGAATAAAAATATGAAACATGCGTGAAATGGCCCCAACGGTGCAAATGATAAAAATAACTTCCACATTGATCAAAATTTGATGCAACGGTTGGCCAAACTATGTCAATGTGGCAAGGCTTGTGCAAGACTATATAGTCGCTAGGTCACTTTATCATGATGACCTAGAGGACCAATTATGCGGATTATTTTTTTCTTCTATTAGCAAGTAAAGGATACCATGTCCGTCACATACACTCGACTCCACAAAATGGTAACAATCAGCATGTCATAGCTCACACACCAAATAAAACACTATTACTGATAACATCGCCCAAACCACCACTCTATCACTAATGCCCTTATCAGAACTGTAGGTCAATGCCTCATTGCCCTACCTCGCCGCATAGCTCCCCGGACCATTGTCCATCCTGATATGGTGTAATTTGGGAATGAAAACTCAAATCATGCATGTGTTCAGGAACTAATTTCAAAATCATTTGGATACTTTCTTTGCGAGCTCTTTTTTTAGCTATTGTTGGAGGAAATATTTGGTAATGTTATCCTTGGTTTTCATATTCCTTTCTCCTATGGACATCAGGGCACAATGCACAACCATTCGACGATGATATCTAATAGTTCTGCACCGAGTGGTTGATGAATTTGCTAAACCATTATTATTTGATTCATGTTACCCGTAGCAACGCACGAGCCGTTTAACTAGTTTTATGTAATTTTGAAATATAATTTACATCAAAAAAAATTCTCATGTTTGATTTTCCACATATGGATGTTTAAAAGTACCAAGCACAATTTCATAAAATATGAATATATTCTAATACATTCGACTTGCTATTTCTTTCAACTTTTGGAAAATTTAAATGTAATTTCGGATGAAACTTGAATTGATCATATCCCATGAATTACAAGCTTATTCATAAAATGAATCATAGAAATTTAAAGTCATCTTCCATAGATCCTAATAACATAAAGCAGTAAACCTAATAAATACACTAAGCTACTAAAAAAAAACTTAAATGTTGTGCGTGACCGCGATAGGTAAGATTTGTGTAATTGATGTTGTGGCCCAAATCTAACCCAGATAATCAGTGGCGGGGCGGTTGTATTGATCACCACAGGTATTTGTAACACTCCAAATATATTGATTTGGTTTTTATCAAATTCTTTAATTAATTGGAAGGAGGTTATTTAATTTTTTTAGACTCTCCTTCTCAAAAAAAATCTTTTATGAGAAATATTTTTTATGGGTTCTTCCCAACCTTGATTTTTGGTCTTGAGGGTTTTCATCTTGTGTTGGCTTGTTTGATTGTTTGTTTTATCACAAGAATAATTGCAAGAACTTGAATTGTAACAAAACTACCATGGTGCATTAAATGGACCAATATTTAATTGCGCTAAGGACAAGCCGGTTATTTTACTTATGGAGATCAAATCTCTCTCGAGGAGACATAGAAGTTGCATCTAGTTTCATTGAGTTCACATTCATTGCTTTGATAGTTTTTGTGCGGTGGAACCTATAATAATGTGTTGTTTGTCAAACCCTGGTTTTTGGCCCTTTCTTTTTCTTTTGGATTTATTTGAATTTTGATTTGGATTTTTTTCTATGGCTTTGTGGTCTTAAAAACAGGGAAGATCATCTCTTCTTCCTCTCCAAAGTGGCTTGTCATTCTCAAATCCAGCTCAAGACCATGGCATTTCCATCAAAGCCCGAACCCAAATTCTTTTAATTGGGAATGTTCCTTTTTCTATTAAAGGAATAATCCTTTTTGCCCTAGGTTGTGAAATATTTAAAAAACGTTTGTCACATTTCTTAAGAAGTATCTATGACTTATTCAAAAATGTCCATCACATATTCTTAGAATATTGATCTCGTGTTTAGAGAAATGCTAGTCACTTATATGAAAAATGTTTGTTGCATATTTAAAAAAATGCTAGTATCTTCTTGTGGATTCCGATCTTCACAAGGCCCGTGGTGCGGATATAACCAACCACTTGTAAAACCCTGGCACACTTTCCACAGGACACCCCGAAACAGCCGACAACACCTCGCACCCGATCCTCGGATGCCAAATGCACACCTCGAAGCAGGCGACTATACCACGCGCCTGATCCTCGGATGCCAAATGCGAACCGAAACTGAAAATCGCAATCAATTTCACAAAATCCTCAGCACAGCCAGTGTGCGGCTAGGCTATGGACAGATTGGAAGAGATTAATCGCTTCCAACCCAATCCCGACGGCGGAGGCCGGCAGCCCCAGAAACCCAAGCCCTTCCTTTGCTATAAATCTATGTCCATCCCGCAGTCCTCTCCACACCTGTAACTGTCCTGGGCCCACTGGCCTGCAATTACTGATGTGCGGCAGCTGGACCTTGTCTATGTGTGTTGCACTTTCCTCCTGATAAACTGGATGTGCATACCTCCATGTTCCGTGAAGATCATTTTCGAGTACAACG
Organism: Aegilops speltoides; assembly: GCA_021437245.1. NCBI lineage: Eukaryota > Viridiplantae > Streptophyta > Magnoliopsida > Poales > Poaceae > Aegilops > Aegilops speltoides. The sequence continues at coordinate 563,200,425 of CM038143.1, read as the reverse complement.
CGCCCCTTTGATGTTGACCATACAATATGCGATACACGTAGAAGAGGGTGACGAGGCAGAGGCCGAGGGTGCTGCTCCCGTACAAGGTACGTGTGCTTTTTTAATCAAGTGTAAAAAAAATGGAGAAAGGCACTTCTATATAATGTCCTGATCCTATGTCTTTTTCTCAGCTGCAATGCCACGAGAGGCTGGAGGTAGACCTCGGCTCAGCCAGGCTGGCATTCAGGAGCTGACCTTGAAGGTGAGAAACCAAGCAAGAAGGCCAATCCCGGAACAATTTCTGCGCAAGTTGAATTCGTTTCGATTGCAGGTTGCCAAGGATCGCGGATCTGCTGTGGACCCATCAGCGAACGCAAGCAGATATGCTGAAAAGGGTACTGTGGGGACAACGGAGTTGCAACGTTATATCAACGTCACAAGTGCTCAGCCAGAAGTAAGAAGGCCTGAAATTGGCATTTCCACAATAGCAGGTATCAATGTCCAAAGTGTTGTTAGCATAAACTTTGATTCGTGGGATTTTCAAAATGTTAGTTCTACTTCTATGACATGTTTTTAGTCCGTGTAGGCATATATACATGCTTATATTGTTTATGTCATAACAGTACTAGGAGGTCAAGTACAAGTAAGTTTAGGCTTTGTGTAAGGTCGGTGGCAGCTCGGTCTATATATGCATAACAGGTGAATATGTGAGTTTGTACCGTATTACCCGGGGGTGAGACAAAAGGAAAAGAAGTAAAGAGTGAAAACAAGGACAACAAATATCCGTGTGCGCGTGTTCATCTACTTTGATGTGATCGTTCCTGAGACGAATGCCAACAAGTGTTTAGATTGAAGAAGTGGAAGCTATAATATTCCTGTTACATGTGATTTGTTTCCTATGCATGGAGAAAAAAATCTCCTATATGTTCCTAGTCCTATTTGATTTCAAGTTACATTGTCACAAGACGAGCAGCATCAATAAGCGTTAGACCTCGGCTCACACAGGCTGACATAAGGAAGAGAGTCGAGGAGCTGGTCTCGAAGGTGAAAAACTGAGCCCGGACGTTGGCGGAACACTATCTGGGTTGGTTGAATTGGTTTCAGAGGCAGGTTGCCAATGACCATGGATATGATGTGGGGACACATCAGCTAATGTTGGCAGTGCTTTAACTTAAGAATAATATATTTGAGAATTTTTTCACATGTATTGGTAGAATATTCATATGATATTTAAAAAATGTGCATCACACATATGCAAAAAATACGCCATGTATTGAAAAAAAGTTTGTTACATTTCTTAAAAAGTATCTGTGACTTATTTAAAAATGCACATCACACATATGCAAACTATACGCTATGTATTTGAAAAATGTTTATCACATATCTTAAAAAGTATCCGTGAGTTGTTCAAAAATGTCTATCATGTATTCATTTTTTAGGGTCCATCATGTATTCTTAGAATATTGATCTCATGTTTATAGAAATGCTAGTCACTTATATGAAAAATGTTTGTTGTATATTTAAGAAAAATGCTAGTATCTTCTTGTCGATTCCTATTTTCACAAGGCCCGTAGTGCAAATATAACCTACCACTTGTAAAACTCTTGTACGCTCTCCACGGGACACCCGAAGCAGCGGACTGCGCCACGGGCCAGAACCTCGGATGCCGAATGCGAACTGAAACTGAAAACCGCAATCAATTTCCTAAAATCCTCATCACAACCAACATGCGGCCAGGCTATGGACAGATTGGAAGATATCAATTGCTTCCAACCCAATCCCGGCGGCAAAGGCCGGCACCCCGAGAAACCGAAGCCCCTTCCTTCGCTATAAATCCGTGTCCATCCAGCAGTCCCTTTCCACACCTGCTACTGTCCTGCGCCCGCGTGGCCTGCAATTACTGATGCACAACAGCTGGACCTTGACTATGTGGGTTGCACTTTCTGCCTGATCAAATTCATATGCATACCTCCACAGGGTCCGTGAACATCGTTTCTGAGTACAACGCATCTCGTTTCGATGAGATGCGCCAGTGTGGAGCGGGGAGGAGTGGTGGCTGTGTCTGTGATACCAGATGTTAGGGTAACACATGGGGATACACCTCACGCTGGATCTACGAATATTGGAGTGGATCAACGATCTCTGTTACACAGGAATTACAAGAATTGTAGCTAGGGTTCTTGATCCAGGCCGAGGAAAGGGGAATCGAGTAGGTAGTCACCGCCGTGCTAATGATCCACCGGATGCGATGGGCTCCTCTGTTTCTCTCCTCAAGTATTTCGGTTGTGGGCTTCAGTTGGCCCACTCTGGCCCTTGGACTCTAGTGTTGGGGGCGTTTGAGCCTGTTGGGCCGCTGGGCAGCATTGGTGTTGATGGACGGGCTGCCCAATGGGTCTTGTATGTCAGGGGTCGCTGACAGTGCTACGTTGAGACACTTTCTACTTGCAATACCTACACGAATATGCTACACTTCCATGTATATTTTGCAGGCCATCATCTAACACAATAAAGAGACCCCCAAAAATGACCGGAACCTAGGGAAACGTTTCGTGTCAACATGCGGTGGGATGGTATAAGTAGACGGGTCACCTACTCCCCATTCCAACACGGCTTCTGCCATCCTGGTTTCTCTCGAACGGAAGATGGCCTACAACGATGGTGCTGATAGCTCAAGCCGTGGTCGCCGTCCATACCGTGCGCTTCGGACGAGAGCCTCGTCATCATCACCTTCTCCGCCACGGTGCCGACGTGCGCAAGTCGTCGCTAGCTCTGTGGGCGTCAATGCTGCGGGATCTGATCGCCGTCGACGTCCCTACCGTGCACTCCGGATACGTGCCAGCAACTAATCGCCATCGCCATCGCCATCGCCTCCACGTCCACTGACAGGTAATCATATGTGCATGTTCGTTAACGACTCCTCTGTTGTGTACGTAACGTACACACTTTAGTTTACATGCATGCATGAACGAACATTCTTTTGTACCATCGGCCGAGATGCTAAGTTCGTTACGCGCGCGTGCAGGTGTGGCTGTGGAAGAGTTGCCGCTGGCCTTGCCTCTGGCGGTGCCAGCTGAACATGATACAGTAATGTGGCATGTGGTGGCTGATCCAGTGTCTCCCCCGCCAGCCGTCGCTCTGACGGTGCCAGCCGACCCTGTGGTGCTTGCGCCACCATCGCCGCAGTCGGACATGGCTCCGAGTGTTCCAGGCCCCGTGGCGGCATGACCGTAGTTTACTCATAGCCTTTCTCTCTGGCGGCATGATGATTTGAAGATCACTACAATAAAGTTCTCCGGCCGGCGGCTGAAGAGATGGGGATGGTTCTTGGGAATGTACCTTTAATAAAATTTGCGTCGTGTTGTCAGATGACGAGTATTTCTTTTCTGTATTACATTGTTGTTGCGCTGGAGGAAGCTAAACTGGTGCGTTTGATTTACCTTGTTAGAGTATCTCCAACGACTGACTCAAATTTGCTCCGACATCTGTCTGCCGACAAGACGGATCAGTCCGCGAGCACCGAGGCCAAATGCCTCCATCCAACACTATTCACATACGTTTTAAACCACTTTTCAACTAAATAGACGAAATTCACGCAAACATGATGGATTTTCATATAAAACCGGACGAGATTTGTGCAAACACGGTGTATTTTCATACATTCAGACACTTTTAGAGCAAAAAAGCGTTCCAAACTCTAAACCTATCCTACGGCGGCGGCTGTCGTTCACTTTCTTTGTATTCCGCATTGGCGACCACGTTCTCCATCTGCCGTCTTTACAAACAGTGGCGTGGTTTAAGAGTCATGAAGTATAGGCGCGGTCTCACACGAGGAAGAGTAGAACATGGGAGACAGACCGGCCCACTAGGGACACCATGCATGCCCTGCCGCCTCCCATGCCCTACTCATTCTCGGAGGAGTCCGTGACATGTCCGTCGCCGATGTTGGTGGACATAAGGTCAATGATGGACTTATACGGTCCGTCGCTATCTGCCAGCCACACGCGCAGCTGTATCTCCTCATACAACTTGGTCAGATGCTGCGATAAAGAGCAACCCGCTACGACATCGTCGGGAACATGTATAGATACACTCATAGGCGGAGCTCTCGGTAGGGAGAGGTTGGGCGCTCTCCCTACCTTGATTTCCAGCGATTCTTTACCTATACTTATAGATCGATCGCAAAAAATTCTTATTCGGCCTTATGCAAGTCGCGTACAATATTGGGCCATATGCAAGTCACGCATAGTCACCTATCCTCTTTTCACATCCACAGTGCTCGATCCAGAGGTACTAGTTCCTTCGTTCATTCGTCCATGCTTCGGTCCATGGGTGGACACGAATTGGCGACGACGAATCCTTGCAGTAGCGGCAGCCAGGCAACCAACTGGCAAGTATCACTCGAAAGAAATGCATACCTCGGTTTTCACTCGAAAGAATATGTATTGGTAGGGTTAACTTCCAATATTAGCTAGGTGTAATTAGATGAATGTGATTTTGATTTTCTGGGCGTGATTTTCAAGTTTACTGGTCATCATTGAGTTCACTGTTTGGTGTTTAATGCATTTTATTAATTAACTTCAGATAATCAACTTGTCTGTCAAGTGGAATTTTCATTTTGGTAATTATTTTTACAGTTAGATATTTAGATTGCTGAATTTGTTATTTTTATGGATAGCATTGCTCGATATGGTGTGTGTGTGTGCGCGCGAGCGCGCGCGCGTGTGTGTGTGTGTGTGTGTGTGTGTGTGTGTGTGTGTGTGTGTGTGTGTGTGTTATACATTTTTCAATGAATGCGTGCATGATATACATGTGAACACAAGACATTTTATCATGGGTCCGCCTCACCTCAATTTTTTTTCATCCTCCGCCACTGAGTATAAGATAAGATAGCAATGAACGTGCATACAGGGTGACGTACTAAAACTGACAAACTATAAGAAGATTTTACTTTGAATCTTTATTGACAAGTAGATCTAGCTAGGTTCGAAGGCAGATAACTTGCAGCGATAACTTCCTTTCAAAATCTCACTGAATCTGCTTTCGGTGAAGCCAAGCCAACGCAAGTCACGCCCAAGTCATTCTCAGATCTCAGTTACTGGTTAGTCTTTTCATTTCCCCCCGATTTCCCCCCTACCTTGATTTCCAACGACTCTTTACCTATACATATAGATCGATCGCCAAAAATTCTTGTTGGGCCTTATTAAAGTCACATAAATTATTGGGCCGTATGCAAGTCACGCATAGTCACCGATCCTCTCTTCCCATCCACAATGTTCGTTTATCCATCCTTTAGTCCATGAATGGACATGAATTGGCGATGACGAATCCTTGTAGGAGCGGCAGCCCGGCAGCCAATGGCAAGAGCCACATGCGGGGACGATGATATGATTTTTTTCTAGTGCATTAATATGGTAGTGTTCTGCTGTCGCTCTAGACCACTCCATCACTAGGGGTGGAAGAGTATGTCTGGCCAACTTTCCAATCTCTCTCCAACTTTCACTCAAGAAAATCGCAAGTGATGCATTCCTCGGTCTTCTCTAATTCATGTTTCACAAAGATGTAATCTGTATTGGTAGGGTTAATTTCCAATTTTATGTATAATTGGATGAATGCGATTCTGATTTTCCGGGCGTGATTTTCAAGTTTATGGTCATCATTGATTTCCTTTTTTAGGTGTTTAATGCATTTTACTATTTAACTTCACATAATCAACTTGTCTTTCAAGTGGAATTTTCGTTTTGGTAATTATTTTTATAGTCAAATATTTGAATTGCCGAATTTGGTATTTTTATGATAGCATTGCTCGATAGTGCGTGTGTGTGTGTGTGTGTGTGTGTGTGTGTGTGTGTGTGTGTGTGTGTGTGTGTGTGTGTGTGTGTGTGTGTGTGTGTGTGTGTGTGTGTGTGTGTGTGTGTGTGTGTGTGTGTGTGTGTGTGTGTGTGTGTGTGTGTGTGTGTGTGTGTGTGTGTGTGTGTGTGTGTGTGTGTGTGTGTGTGTGTGTGTGTGTGTGTGTGTGATATACATGTGGACACAAGACATTTTATCATGGGTCCGCCTCACCTCAAATTTTTTTCATCCTCCGCCACTGGATACACTTGTATCTATGTTCAAAGGAAGAACCTGATGCTGAAGGCAACAAAACATAGAAGACATGATGGAGACTTTTGGTTAGCATCATGACAAAGTAGAAGACAATACCAGATTTAGAGCGAGACGGCTGAGCTGATCATGACCAGCTAGATGCCCTTTTTCTAGACGGAGCAACGACATACAACTGTTTATTTATTTTGAGAACAATGACTCATATTTATATTCAGAAAGACAGAAAACGGAATTGTGATTTTCTTTGGCCTATATGCACATGCATGCATAAAACCCTGCATGTTGCATGTTGCCATTCCAAGATGTACAAAATAGGAAATCAACTTTTGTCTCGTATGCTTTGTAGGAATGTAAGAAAATAAGACTCCATGTCTCCGACTATATCTCCTCTTCAATTAATTCAGAATCACATAGTTTAGATCTGATGGCTACTATTATCTTCAAATATGCCTTTTACCTCCTTAAATCCTAATCACACAATTAAGATCTAATTATTATTTTCTTCAGTTAATTAGGACATACATAGAGGCTCAGATGGTGCTTCCAATTAGTAAATATAAGATATAAGATATACGATGTTTTATACGGTCATAATCAAAGCCATAGGGGTATTACTAATTTTAATTGTTTGTGTTTACTCTCTCCGTTATACGTCGCCCTATTCTTCAAGCCAACTGGTCTACGCTCTTGCTCGCGTGTATATGTTGGCTCGTGTAATATAGTTACACCAGCTTGTACGGCATAGAGTCGACAACGGTAATATTTCTTCAGAAATAAACGATATTGCTACCTATCTTGAACACACCCATGCCAACAACTATTTATAGTATTGGATCAATGTCTGGGATACCAACCACAAGTTGGACGAATGTTTACCGGTGATATTAGATCAGTAGATATATTTTCTACTCAATATTGTTAGACCAGAATACATATAATTACAATTGGACATTGATATAAAGTTAAGTTCACACCATGAGATTCCATTTGGTTTCTACGTGATATATATTATGCCGATGTGCGGACTTAATACTCATTAGAAGCATATGATCTATCGCTGTTTGTAATAGTTGTATGTTTTGTCGTATTATATGTGTTTTCATTAAATTACAAAGTCTAGCATTTATGATCTTCGTATATGTTTAATTATGAAGATCTCTATTCTTATAAATACATAAACGAAGGGCAACTAATTTCTTTGCTAAATGATAATTTTCCATAGTTACGAATAACAAATCTGTTGTCATCTATATGCTTACGAAAAGTAAACTCTTTAAGCTTGAAGTAACTGTACAAGCTAAAAGAGGATGATTTTAAAGTACACCCTAGTCTTGCAGAGCATGTTGTTGGGAAACATATTAAAACGTTTTACTCGAATAATTATTATTTATTAAAACCAATTGTAGTACGTATGATTTGTCCATCCAGTATATCATATAGAACATCAGAATGTATTAAAACATTTTTTTACTTTACCAATGCAAATACTAGTCACGCAAACCATCATTAATACATCTTGTGGACAATATTACTCCACATAAAGAACATATAATCGAAGACCACACTGAAAACAGAACATCGGATTGTATCCATGTAATTTAGCATATCACTCTTTTAGCTGATAAAACATCACTACATGCATTACATTAAAAATCCAAACTAAATGCATGGGACACTAATATATTCAATAATATCCACAAGATTAATCTCAACTCTTTTTTGAGAAATGTGGAACAAACACACACACTCATAAAAACACACGTACACACACCCATAACCATCCGAGCTCAGTTCATGGTCAACTAGTTCTTTTATTTTATGATATTCTAGACTACTAATTTTTAACAATAATTTATTATGTTTTATTCACTTGTGACTATAACTAATTGAGGTACATGATATATCTATATGACAAGCTAAACCCATTAATACACAAACGTCCTAACCTACAGCCCAAGTTGTGCCAACATAGATGATTGTTTTCTTCAATATGCAATACACAACACAGACTTGAAATAAAGCATTTTAACAAACTCAATTTTTTGAACGACAAAATTATACCCAAAACTTCTTGGATGTAATTGATTCAATATACGCATGTAACATAGGGGGTGAGATATATACAAGTAAATTATCATTTACAATATCAAAATATGTAGGAAATCGATTGAAGATCTTTCAGTAAGCAAGAGGAGCACAAGGAAATTGTGCATAGAAATGATCAAGGAATAACTATAATGATGGAAAGAGTGACAAATGACGATGAACACAAAACGACCAATATAAGTAAAAAAAGTGACGAAAGAAGCATAATCTTCAATTTTTATGATGACAAGACACATATTTTTGTTGTAGTGAGTAGATCGTTCTCGAGGACGGAAGGAACATAACAGAGTTGTGAAGTATAAAATCATTAGCATTGCTTCTAGGTGTTGAAATGTTTTCGTGTGGATAGGGATGTTGCATAATTACTGAATCATGTATACTTATGACTATACTACTAGTGGCCAAACTGACTATTTGATGGAAATGAGTAAGACAAAGCCTAACCATAGATTAAGGTAATTCGGTCCATGTTACTCCATAATGCCAGAACTTCTAAACTCGGGGCACAATATTCTATCATTCAGGCATCCCCTCATAGATTCATTACAACATAATGCTCTCCTGTAGGCCCATCAAGGTTAGGTCACATGTTGTCACATGTTATCACTAGTGCAGAACCGGGCATTAGCACCGGTTCGTAAGGCCCTATAGTGCCGGTTACATAATCGACACTAATTTGTGGTCACTAAAGGCCCCCCCCCTTTAGTACCGGTTCAGCACGAACCGGTGCTAAAGGGCAACCACGTGGCACTAGCCAGCTCCGGGGGCCTGGAGCCCTTTAGTACCGGTTGGTAACATCAACCGGTACTATAAGGTTTGGTGGGTTTTTAGTTTTATGATTTCTTTTTCGTTTAATTTTGTGTTTCCATTTTAATTCTTTTTCGTTTGCTGGTATTTTACGATACTACACATTGTACACGTTATGCATCATATATACATCATGCATGCTTTGTTTATCAACGCTGCTGCTATGTTCATTGCACCCGCAGATATAACATGCTCATGCATGCTTTTGCATCATTACAACATCATATATATATATAATAACAAGTCCTACTAATCATGCATCATCATACAACTTCTACTCGTTATTAATAATAAGTCATACGATCATCATCCTCATATATAGTCATCGAACCCAACCCTACATAATTGTTCTTAGCACATGATCATCAGTATCAGGTAGGACCTAAACACCCTTAAGGTAAAATAGCATAAAACAATATAGACCCTGACTCTCCATTATGAAGAATGGCGATCATCCTGTCTCCAATTCTTGCCTTTCGCTGCTTATTGCTTCCAAGAAGCTCCTTACGACTGTCCATACATTTTTTCCATTCTTTGATTGTTATGTCTCCACTTCTTTTAGAAACCCGGCATGGACAGTTGAGATTCGTAGGACGACCTGGTAGTATGTTCAAAACATGAAGACTACCACGCGTATACATCAGATGAGGCACACAATCATTCGGGATTATCTGTTGAAAAACATAATAATAACTTTGTAGTTAGCAATGATGTACTAGTTTTAGAAGTGTGCAAAAAGATGCACGGATCTTACCAGGGTATCTCCATGGTAGTTACCGTAGTTCAACACGTGCACTAGTGGCACGTATTGACCATAATGTTGAGGAGTTTGATTGTAGATATTGTAATTCTCAAGATCAGTACAAAATCCGACCAGATGAGTTTTCTCCTGATTAGTTAATTCGGAGCCTTCAGTGTAGTACGTTCTGTCTACCATCTTCCGCACATTCTTTGAAGAATGAAAATAAGCTATCAATGGAGATAAGTTGTCAACATTATATTTTGAAATAAACAATATAAATTACTTAATAACTATGTTTAGCTCACATGAGGAAAGAACTGGAGGTGTATCCACAAAGACCCAAATCGTAGGTGTCTCTTGCTCGATTGTAGGATCACCAAGATCCATGGTGACAAGCATACCCTCATCAAGACCATACATCTTGCAAAATGCATCCCAATTTTTGCAACGAAAATGGGTTACACTCTGAGCATTGTACAGCTTTACTTGAAAATTCACACCATGTTCGGTACTTAGGATAATTTTTTTGGTTTCAAAATTTTCATGATCTTCAATACTCATCCTCTCCAAGACATAGCGTCTTGCAAAGCATGGGATAAGCTAGTCGAATTGGAAAGATGAAAAATACACGTTAAAATAGTTGAAGTCGTGCTTAATTACGAAAAAAACTATTGTCGTCGTTGCGTATCGTATGAACATCGCAGGTCTCCTCGAGCTTAATGCTGAAGCGCCGATCTTCGTCTAGCTCAATGAACCTGTCGCAGATACCTCGGTTGTCGTGGCACCAGTCGCACTCCCCCGGGCGGTTATCGTCGTCCGATGAGTACGACATTTCCGGCCTACGTTCATAATTTAGTTTTATTAGTCAACTATCTAGTTCAACTACTAAGCACTTACTATAAATAAATAAGTAGTACTTACTAAAAACAAACTACTTCTATATATAGTAAAATAAATTAGTTTATTAAATCAACTAGCTAGTTCAACTATATATAAACTACTTTTTTTTTCCTTTTCTAAATACTATGAACAAAAAATCATTAAAATTCTATGAACAAAATTACTTACACAATCTAAATATCACCCAAAAAATATATTAACAATAATATCACCAAACATGCATATTCAATAATAATATCACCAAAAAATCTATTAACAGAAAAAAAATCTATTAACAGAAAAAAATCTATTAACAGAAAAATCTATTAATTCAACTAGTTCAACTAAGCATTTACTAAAAATAAACTAGTAATTATATTAATTAATTCAACTAGTTCAACTAAGCATTTACTAAAAAACTAGTTATATATATTAATTCAACTAGTTCAACTAAGCATTTACTAAAATAAACATTAACATATTTCTAATTCATCTAACATAACATTTCTTACATTCTAAAAATAAATTAACTATAGATATAGTTCTAATTAATCTAAACATTAGAAAACAGAAAATAAGTAAAAATATATGTGTGTGTGTAGGGTTTGTATATGTGTTACGTACATGTGTAGTGTACGTGTAGTGTGTGTGTGTGTGTGTGTGTGTGTCTGTGTGTATGTGTGTGTGTGTGTGGTGTTTGTAGTGTGTGTGTGTGTGTATGTGTGGATGCGTGTGTGTGTGTGTGTGTGATGGGCGGGCGCAGGCGGGCGGCGGCGGGCGGCGACGGCGGCGGGGGGCGGGACGGCGACGAGACGGGCGGCGGCGGCGGCAGCGGGACGGCGACGAGACGGGCGGCGGCGATCGGGACGGCGACGACGAGACGGGCGCGGCGGCGGCGGCGACGACGACGGCGGCGGCGGCAGAGCGACGACGACGACGGCGGCGGGGCGGCGAGGGCGACGCAGGCGGGCGATGGCGTCGTCGTCGGTGGAGATAGATCGAGACTCGCGCGATTCGTGCAACGCGAAGTGGCGGCGATAACTGGTTTTTCGTAAGTGTAGTATATATAGGGAGCCTTTAGTACGGTTGGAGCCACCAACCGGTACTAAAGGCCAATTTTGGCCAGCCTAAGCGGCGGAACGAGGTTTTAGTACGGTTGGTGGCTCCAACGGTACTAAAACCTCTTTAGTACCGGTTTGTGCCACAAACCGGTACTAAAGGCCGGCGCTGCCACAGCGGTGCGATATGTTTAGTCCCACTCGCTGAGCGACGGCAGCCGACTGGTTTATAAACCCGTCGCGGCTGCCCATTCAACTCCTCTAAATAGCGTGCTTCGGGCCTAACTAAAGTAGCGCTGCCGGTGAGCCTCTGGCCCTTCCGGCCTGCATTTGCACACCCTAGGACTGGTAGGCTCACCGGCAGCGCCCAACATTTTTTAATTTTTTTCTTTTCCGCATTATTTATTTTCTTCTATTTATTTTTGAGTAATTTTTATATAGTTATTTATTTTCTGCTTTATTTTTTCTTCTATTTATTTCTGAGTAGTTTTTTGCCGTATTTAGTTTCTTTGTGAATATTTTTGCTTTATATTAGTTTTTTCTTTTCTACATTATTTATTTTCTTCTATTTATTTTTGAGTAATTTTTTATATAGTTATTTCTTTTCTGCTTTATTTTTGGTTCTATTTATTTCGAGTAGTTTTTTGCCGTATTAATTTCTTTGTGAATATTTTTGCTTTATATTAGTTTTTTTCTTTTCTGCATTATTTATTTTCTTCTATTTATTTTTGAGTAATTTTTTTATATAGTTATTTCTTTTCTGCTTTATTTTTTTCTTCCTCTTCTTATTCTTCTTCTTCTCCTTCTTCTTCCTCCTCCTTCTTCTCCTCTTCTTCTTCTTCTTCTCCTTCTTCCTCTTCCTCTTCTTATTCTTCTTCTTCTTCTTCTTCTTCTTCCTCTTCTTCTTCTTCTTCTCCTCATCCTCCTTCTTCTTCTCCTTCTCCTTCTCCTTCTCCTCCTTCTTCTTCTTCTTCCTCTTCCTCTTCTTATTCTTCTTCTCCTTCTCCTTCTCCTCCTTCTTCTTATTCTTCCTCTTCCTCTTCTTATTCTTCTTCTCCTTCTCCTTCTCCTTCTCCTTCTTCTTCTTCTCCTTCTTCTTCCTCTTCTTATTCTTCTTCTTCTCCTTCTTCTTCCTCCTCCTTCTCCTCCTCTTCTTCTTCTTCTTCTTCTTCTCCTTCTTCTTCCTCTTCTCCTTCTTCCTCATCCTCTTCTTCTTCTTCTTCTTCTTCCTCTTCTTCTTCTTCTTCTTCTCCTCCTCCTCCTCCTTCTTCTTCTTCTCCTCCTTCCTTTTGCCATAACAGAAGAAGTCCGGAGTTGTAATAAGTTATTAAAAATAAAAAAGAAGAAGTCCGGAGTTGTAATAAGTTATTAAAAATAAAAAAAAGGTGCAATGCTCCTTCTTCTTCTTCTCCTTCTTATTCTTCTTCTTCTTATTCTTCTTCTTCTCCTTCTTCTTCCTCCTCCTTCTTCTCCTCTTCTTCTTCTTCTTCTTCTCCTTCTTCTCCTTCTTCCTCCTCCTCTTCTTCTTCTTCTTCTTCCTCTTCTTCTTCTTCTTCTCCTCCTCCTCCTTCTTCTTCTCCTCCTTCATTTTGCCATAACAGAAGAAGTCCGGAGTTGTAATAAGTTATTAAAAATAAAAAAGAACAAGTCCGGAGTTGTAATAAGTTATTAAAAATAAAAAAGAGGTGCAATGCTAGTTAATTTGCTTCAAGCCTTTGGGATAGTGTAAACTGACTGCGCGTAGCTCGTGCAATCTACCGTATTCCCAAAGGCTTGAAGCTACAACGTGAGCATTGAGCCTCTTCTTCATTGTCTCTGCACTCAGGGCTTATAAACCGCTCTTACTCCCTCTCTCTTGGCGAGGTGGGACTAAACATAGCTTGCCATAACCTCATTAGTACTGGTTCGTGGTACGAACCGGCACTAAATGGTGATGGTGGGGCCATACCATGACCGCAGGCTGACACATCCCCTTTAGTACCAGTTCGTGGCATGAACCGGTACTAAAGGTTAGCCACGAACCGGTGCTATTGATCGCCGCCACGAACCGGTGCTATTGTACACATTAGTGCCGGCTCTTATACAAACCGGCACTATTGGGCTTCATGTATGACCCTTTTTCTACTAGTGTATAAGTATTTCTAGATGAGGATTTGAATTCTACCACAACACATATAATCCGAAGACTATCTTTATTGCAAAGTCATATGACCTTTAACAACAGACTTTCTCACACATCCACAAGAACATTGTGGAAATACTAGACAAACATCATCATCAACAACATGATTAGTGATATATGAGTATGTATGTCCATATGTAGGATCAATCAGAGTCTGGGGAGGTGGGAGGGGGCAAGTGAATAGATTATTGAAACAACTTGCACGAACTAGACTGGTCCAAATTTTAGTTCTTCCCAATTTCAAGGCGGGCTAGGTTTCATATAATAACGTGGGCATGCAAGTCGATGGAGTGACGATTGAAGACAACTTGAAATAAGGGACTAAGGTATATAGATTGTAAAGCAGTTATGTCCAATGCAAAAGGTTTAAAATCCCTTTCATTGACAAAGCTTCACCAGTAGAAAAAGGACCTATTGTCCCGGTTCGTAAGGGCCATTTGTCCCGGTTTTTGAACCGGGACTAAAGTGTCGGTACTAATGCCCTAGAGCTTTAGTCCCGGTTCTTACATAAACCGGGATAGATGGGCCTCCACGTGGCCGGTGCGGCGAGCCCAGGCAGGAGGCCCTTTGGTCCCGGTTGGTGGCACGAACTGGGACCAATAGGCATCCACGCTTCAGCATTTCAGGTGCAGGGGTTTTTTTGAAGCGGGGGGGAGGGGGTTAGGGGGTTTTGGGGGGTTAATTTAGGTGTTTCATATATTGTGTTAGCTAGCTAATTAATAGAGAGAAGTGTCCTCTCTTCTCTTCGTGCTTGGTCGACGCTACATACTATACCTATAGAGAGGACTAGACACGCTAGCTAGTAAACGAATGAAGGAAACAGAAGATCGTCATGAACATATGCAGGGAGTCAATACATATATATGGATAAATGAAACTGAACACAAATGATGGTAATAAAATAAAATTGTGAATATTATTATTTACGCACTTCATATTGTTTGTCAGAGTATCCCCGCTCACAGGTCATGTGGCGGATGGACTCGAAAATGTATTATCCACAGTAATCATTCCCTTGTTCCTGCCACAACCACTTTACAAGAAATAGAGGTCAATCAAACTGATAATTAGCAAGTATGTTAAATGGTATTGATGAAACTAGCGCTTGAATCACTAGGAGATGCGTGGAACATGCTACTATAGTACTTACTTTTGGGTGTCTGAATTGCAGCTCCTTCGGCAGTCCCAGAGTTTTTGAGGTGAATTTTTTCCAAACCATACCAGACAAAGAAAACAATTACTTGATATCAGGAAATGAACAAAGTTGCCGATATGGTGCGATAATGATCGATTTAACTTACTTCTCTATAATTTCAGTCATGTCCGCATACTCCTTGGGATCTTTTCGTCTCGAGTCTAAGACGGTTACTAGTCCCTGCGCAAGCTTAATCTCTAGGAGAATATAGTGGAACCTGCGCACGCTTGCATAACTCATCAATTACATTACTATAACCTCGACTAATAAGGGAAACCCTATATGCACAAAAAAACGCGAAGAACTCCTCAAATGGAACATTCAACAGTTCAATTCCAATGAGTTCATGCTCTTCTCTAACTCTCAGCGTCAAAATATTCGTCCCCTCAGACTCTCTGCAGGTTTTCATGTACCAATCACGGAATCTTTGCATCATCGTTGTTAGAGATCTTTCATCTTTGACGAGAGGCTTCCCGTACATGTATTTGTGTTCGTCCGCCTCCAAGAAATCATAATGTACATCGTCGGGCAGGTAATCTTCAAGATTGTTATAACTGGGCACCATCCCGCCTGGAACATTAGCGACGATATCGCTAGACACCTGGAGCGGGGGAACGATTGGTTCGCTTGTTCGCCGAGCTGGGCAACTTTTTTCCCAGTTCGTCGTTGACCACTGATAGTACTTCCCGACCGCGATGCTTCCATAACTGACTTTGTAAGAATGCGCTCATAGTTTCCTTTCGCCGGACACTTTGGTGGTTTCTTCAGGGCAGCCAGAGTACCCTTCGCTTTTATCGGATCTATCTTCTCCTCCGGAGGTGGATGTTTCTTTGCTTTCACCCCTTCAAAGAAGTTCTTCACTTCGGCTTGCACGGTCTGTGTGTTTTCCTCCACGGTCCTCTCGTATGGTAACTTCTTTGGAGTCTTGAGAGAAGGACCGAATTTGTATTGCCTCCCGGCTCTGGATGTGCTGCTAGACGCCGGAGTAAACGAAGCGGTTGTGGCTGTCTTTCCTTTCTTACGAGGCGGAGGAGAAGGACTACGACGCGCCGGAGCAGCCGGAGCGGTGGCGGGTCTCTTTATCCTCCCTTGTTGATGAGGCAGAGAAGGAGGAGGCTGGCTGCTCGCGCGTGCAGGCGCAGGCGGAGAAGGAGGCGGAGTGCCACCACGCGCCGGAGAAGGAGGCTGAGTGCCCTGATCACTCTCTGGAGGAGGAGGCGGATTGCCCTAACTCGCCGGAGGAGGAGGAGGATGCGGAGGCCTCCAGTTCAGAAGGTTGATGAGTTCCTTCCGCCATAGGCATGGAGTCTTCAAAGAAGAACCCAGCCGAATCTCCCCTTCCCCCGTAGGGTGGTCAAGCTCAAGGTCCTCAAATCCGTACGTTATTTGATCCACCATCACCCTAGCATATCCTTTTGGAATCGACTGGTCGTGGTAGGTTGTGCCAGGTTCATTAGGTAAAACAGAGCCAACAGCCGCCTTGACTTTCAGTGTCATCCATCACGTCATAAGGTGGCAATGTTGAGACTCCATGATAGCATCCACGGGGTAGCTAACAGGAGCCGTGAAGACAAGCTCCAGCTGCTGAGTCTACTTGGTGGAAGCCACGCTGCTTCTTCTCTGATATGGCGGGGTAGCTTCAGGGGAAGCTTCGGCAGGTCATTTGCTGCGATCTGCTTCTCGTTCCTCTAGCCCTTGTACCCTTTCGTGCAGCGCCTGCAGTTGGCTATGCTCCACTTTCTTCCTCATCTCCTGGGTTTTGTAACCCCCTGCGTCCGGAAACCCAGCCTTCCACGTAACGGAGCCTGTCGTGCCTCGTGTCCATCCAGGGTGCTCAGGATTCCTGAGGGCCATTGTGAGCTCGACCTTCTCTCTGTCAGGAATGAACGTCCCTTGCTGCGCTTTCTCGATATACTCCTGAAGCCTCGTGACGGGTATTCACAGTTTCTTTTCCGTCCAAACGCACTTCCCTGATATAGGGTCCAAGGTTCCGCCAACCCCGAAGAACCATGTCCGGCAACGTTCTGGCCAGTTCAATGTCTCTGGTTCGACCCCTTCAGCAATCAGGTCATTCTCAGCCTTGTCCCACAAAGGTCGGGCTTTGAGGTAGCCACCTGACCCCATGCGATGGTGATGCTTCTTCTTCGCAGCATTTTTCTTGTTTATCGCTGACATCTTCATACACTTTTCCGATGTCTTGTGGGCCACAAATGCGGGCCAGTGATCTATGATCTTCTCATACTTTCCGGTGAATTCTGGTGTCTTTTCTTCATCGACAAACTCAGTTTTCAGCTCATTCTTCCACCTCCTGAATAGTTCTGCCATCTTCTTAAGAGCATGAGACTTGATCAATTGCTCTTTAACTGGTTTCTCCGGATCCTCCTCTGGCGGTAGGGTGAAATTTTCCTTAAGCATTGTCCAAAGATCTTCTTTCTGCATATCGGAGACATAAGACACCTCAGGGTCTTCATTCTTAGGCTTTAACCATTGGTGGATACTGATCGGGCTCTTGTCCCTAACAAGAACCACCCACTGAGCACGAAATACATCCCTTGTCCGAATGGGTTCAATCGGCTTGCCATCGCGCGCAATTGCTGTGATCTCATACCTTTCATCCGAGCGCAACTTTTTCTTTGGGCCTCGTTTCTTTACCGAAGTTGTGCTCGATCCGGAGGGCTAGAGAAAAGAAGAAAGACGAGAGTTCATTAATATTTGTACATACGAAAACAATGAATGCATCAATTAGCTAGTCGGCACAAGCTTATCTAATATATATACCTGGCCGGACTCGGTTCGGTCACCGGAGCCGTCATCACTGTCTCCTTCTTGCACCAGCATTGGGTCATCGGAGCCATCATAATCATAGTCTTCTTCTTCACCCTATCCTTCTATACCATCGGTGTCGTTGAGAAACGACAAGACGACATCACATCCTTTTGCGATTATGTCCCCCAACATCGCTTCTGTTGCTTCATCTCGGGGGTTCTCCATAGTTTCTGCAAATATTTACAACATAGCAATTATTATTCAAACATGACAGATGGATATATTAGTGGCAAACGTAGAACTAGCTAGCTATAAGGATTTGGGGTGGCCTCGGCAATGCTTCAAGGGTTTGGGGTGGCCTCGAGAGAGTTTGTCGGGTAGGGGCACGGCGGGAGGGGGTAGGAGACCAAGTTCATTTTTCTCTACGGTTTGGGCGTCCTCGAGAGTTTTGGTCGAGCGAGAGGGCTGGAGGGGGAGTGCTCCCGTGGTATAGGTTATCACGGTCGAGAGGGGGTATATATATCGACCGCCCCTCATGTCGAAGTTATCCGGCAGGGGGTATATCGACAACGACATACCCGATAAAAAATAAGAAGACAAAAGAAGAAATAAAAAGAGTAGAAGAAGAAAGGAATAGAAGAGAAGCAATTGAAGAAAAAAAGAAGAAGAAAAAAGGATAAGAAAGGAATAGAGGAAAAGAAAAAAAATAGAAAATACTATTTTTTCTTCTTCTTCTCTATTCCTTTCTTCTTCTCCTCTTCTTTTTCTTCTTTTTTCCTCTTCTTATTTATTTCTCCTCTTCCTCCTCTCCTCTTCTTCTCCTTTCTTCGTCTTCTTATTTTCCCTTTTCCTCTCATTCTTTTTCTTCTTCTTCCTTTCCTAGCTAGATATTTAAAAAATTTCTAAAAATTAAACTAACCTAAAATGTACTAAATCAGAGAACATATATAGATAAAACTTTTCTAAAATGTAACTTGCATATATGTATACTTTAAAACATCATTACAATTGAAAAAAATACATACATACATACAAAAACATGTAAAAATACATACATACATATATGAACATACATAAAAAATACATATATCTAAAAAATACATACATACATATATGAAAATCTTAAAACATGTAAAAAATCTAATAAAAAATAAAAAACCGAATTAATCAAATAAAAATTAACTGGGGCGGTGGCGATGGCGGCAGGGGGTAATGGCGCGGCGGCGACGGCGGGCGGCGAGGCGCCGAGGGCATGGCGAGGCTCGAGGCGGGCAGGACCGGTGCGGCACCGCGACGACGTGGTCGAGGGCAGGGCGCAGCGGCGGCGGCGTCGGAGGCGAGGATGGCGCGATGATGGTGTCGGAGGCAGGGGCGGCGAGGGCGCCGGCGCGTTGGGGTGGTCCGCGGGCAGGGGATCGGTCACGGGGCAGAGGCGACGATGGCGACGGCGACGGCGACGAGGAACAGCGCTGGGGCGTCGGGCGGGGAAGACGAACTGAAAGAAATTTTTCACAAGTGCTACTTATATACCGAGGGCATTGGTACTGGTTCGTGGCACCAACCGGTACCAATGCCCCCCTTTAGTCCCGGTTGGTGCGGGAAGCAGAGGCCTTTGGTCCCGGTTGGTGGCACCAACCGGGACTAAAGGGGGGTCATTGGTACCCGTTGGTACCACCAACCTGTACCAATGCACCCCTTTAGTCCCGGTTGTTGCCACCAACCGGGACTAAAGGCCTTGCGCTGGTGCGGTGCGGTGGGATGTTTAGTCCCACCTTGCTAGCTAAGAAGGACGCACAGTGGTTTATAAGCCCCACTATCGCACCCCTCTCGAGCTCCTCTCCATTGCAGGCTTACGGGCCTGATTGTGACTGCTATGCCTGATGGGCCTACTGTGCCTTCTGCGGGCCTGAATCCTCGCCCGTGGATCAGTTTCTAGTCGTATTCAGGCCGTGGTGGCCTAGTAGGTGGCAATTTTTTTATGTTTTCCAAGTTTTTTTGTTTTCTTTTTTGCTTTATTTATTTTGTTTTGTTTCTACTTACAACAAAATACCTATTTTTTTATTTTGTTTCTAATTACTTATATATTTTATTTTATGATAATTCTTTTTGCTATTAAAGTTTCTAACAAAAAAAATTTCTTTATGAAAAGTATTTTTCTTTTAATGATTTAGAACAGAAAATACGTTGATAATTTTAGTTGCATCAATTTTATACTATTTTAGTTTCAATAATACTAGAGGTTGCTTATAATGTTTTGAACAGGAAATACTTTGATAATTTTAGTTTCATAAAATTTATTTATGTTATTAAACTTTATTTTATTTTATTTCTACTTATATATTTTATTAAATTTTATATTATTTTGTTTTAAATAACTTATTTATTTTATTTTATGATAATTTGTGTAAAAAACTTATTTATTTTATGATAACTCGTCTGTTACAAAGGGATTTCATTTTTTTGAACTTGTTTGAACTCCATAGTTTTTCTGTGTTCAAAATGCACCATTCAAAGCCACATCATCAATTTTCAACCCTTTCTGACTTCATTTGTTATTTTCATGCATTTACTGATTATTGTGAGCTATAAGACCATGAAATTGAAAAGCATTTGAAATGAACTATGAGAAGGTTCCAAGTTGGCATGCTATCATCATTTCACCCACATATCATGTGTGAGGATGTAGAGAGGGTTACGACAAAAACTGCATGCACTTCATGTACAAAACGGACAATCTCTTTCGAAGTATAAGGGTTTCATACAGAAACTCGTCTATTACAAACGAATTTCATTTTTTGGAACTTATTTGAACTCCATAGTTTTTCTGTGTTCAAAATGCACCATTCGAAGCCACATCATCAATTTACAACCCTTTCTCACTACATTTGTTATTTTTCATGCATTTACTGATTATTTTGAGCTATAAGACCATGAAATTGAAAAGCATTTGAAATGAACTCCGAAAAGGTTCCAAGTTGGCATGGTATCATCATTTCACCCACATAGCATCACTAGTAGAAAAAGGACCTTATATGAGACACATTAGTCCCGGTTCGATTTTGGCCCGGTACTAATGGTACCATTAGTACCGGTTCGAACGGCTATGCATTAGTGTCGGTTCGTGTTGAACCTTTAGTACCGGTTTCTGCCACGAACCGGTATTAAAGGGGTGGTGGCTGGCTGGCATCAGGCCGGGGCCCCATGAGCCCCTTCAGTCCCGGTTTGTGGCACAAACCGGTACTAAAGGGCCAACCTTTAGTACCAGTTCGTGCCACGAACCGGCACTAAAGGGGTCTAACCTATAGTCCCGGTTGGAGACACAAACCGGGACTATATGGCAATTTTCAAACTTGGAAAAATCATAACTAAATCATCCTAATTCAGAAAAATACATATAATATATCAAAATTTGCAGAACAAAAAGATTGATCCGCTGAAATCTCAAAATTCCAAAGGGAAAATAGAGTTTTTGGACTTTTTTTAGACTTTTTAGCGTTTAGTGCTAGGGTTTAGATTTCAGAGTTTAGGGTTAGGTTTATGGTTTAAACCCTTAGTTTTTACTATTTAGCATAGAGTTTCCGACGTTTTAAGTCCCGGGTTTAGGGTTTAGGACAATTTTTTAAATGACAAAATTGTAAAAGGAAAAAAGATATGCTCTAATTTATGTTTTTTAAAATTTCTGTTAAATCTTGTCAAACCGGTCAAACAACTGATTCAAGAAATATAGAGTGTTACTAAATAATTACACAATAATATTAGTGTTACTTATTCAAGAAGTATTAATGTTGCTACATAATTTCAGTTTTTTTAGTTTTGGTTAAATCTGGTCAAACTATGGTCAAACTACTTCTTCAAGAAGTATTAATGTTGCTACATAATTATTAAAGAATATTAGTGTTACTAAATAATTATTTTAATTTTTTGAATTTTGGTCAAATCTGGTCAAACTATGGTCAAACTATGGTCAAACTGTGGTCAAACTTATTCCAGAAATATTAGTGTTACTAAATGTTTTTAGAATAATAGTTCCAAACTCAAACGGTGAAACGTGTGACCTAATGCTCAAGCTAAACTGCTGAGGGTTAATAAGATTGACAGCTTACATTTGTCAGGAAAACAACAAGTGCAGACTTGGAAACGAGGGAGAATAGAACCCGAAAGTTAAGCGTACTCAGGCTAGAGTAGTGAGAGGATGGGTGAGCATTCAGGAAGTTAGATGATTTGGAATGATGAGGGGTGATTAGAGATTAGATATTAAATTGAGTAGTGGTGAGGGGTGATTAGAGATTAGAGGTTAAAATAATTCATATAATTGAAAATCGAAAAAAAATCAAATATTTTTTACAAACTTTTCAAAAAAAATACCTTTAGTACCGGTTGGTAACACCAACCGGTACTAAAGGTCCCCCATACCACGGCGCGAGCTCACGCCATGTGGTGGGCCTTTAGTGGCGGTTCGTGCCGAACCGGTACTAAAGGGAGGCCTTTAATCTCCACCCTTTTGTGCCGGTTGCAGAACCAGCACTAAAGGCCCTTACGAACCGGTTTTAAAGCTCCGGTTTCTACTAGTGCATGTGCGAGAAAGTAGAGAGGGTTATGGCAAAAACTGGATGCCCTCCGTGTACAAAACGAACAATCTCTTTCGAAATATCAGGGTTTCATACGGAAACTCGTCTGTTACAAAGGGATTTCATTTTTTTGAAACTATCTGAACTCCATAGTTTTTCTGTGTTCAAAATACACTATTCAAAGCCACATCATCAATTTACAACCCTTTCTGACTACATTTGTTATTTTTCATGCATTTATTGATTATTTTGAGCTATAAGACCATGAAATTGAAAAGCATTTGAAATGAACTCTGAGAAGGTTCCAAGTTGGCATGGCACCATCATTTCACCGACATAGCATGTGCGAGAAAGTAGAGAGGGTTACGGCAAAAACTGGATGCACTTTGTGTACAAAACGGACAATCTATTTCAAAGTATCAGTACTAGAGAAAAGCTTACCAGTAGCGCTGGTTTTTTTGCTACCAGTAGCGCGGGCACCAGCGCTACTGCTACGGCGCTACAACTATTTTGTAGCAGTAGCGCGTTTCTAGACCAGCGCTACTGGTAAGTTCAAGTACTAGTAGCGCGTTTTTAGGGCAGCGCTACTGCTAACATTTATGTCTTTTTTTAATATTTTGGCGTTGTACATGTTTAAACGGATATATCTTTTATACAATAACAACTCATCATGAACTAGTCTGTTCAAATTGCATATTCATTACCACTAGTCATCACCACCAAACAATGTTCGTTAATGAGACATCATATATATAACAAGTTGGTCACTAGTCATAATCACAACTCCTCATCCTCCTCATCAACTCTAACACATTGTAGCTCATAATAACACATGCTACCTAGGACCTACTCCACTCATAGGACCTACTCTACCATGTCTTAGGTAAAATATCATAAAACAAGATAGGCATTGACTCTTCATTAAGGAAACTGGACTCTCCATAATGAAGAACGGAGATCATCCTGTCTCCAAGTCTTGGCATACGCACAATGTTGCTTCCAAGTAGCTCTCTATGATGGTTGAAACATTTTTTCCAATCATTTATTATCATGGCTTCCTCGCTTTTAGAAATCCGGTATGGACATGAGTGATGTGGATACTGCGACTGACCTGGCCATGGTGGCCGTAAGCTCATAACATTAACGCGACCGCTTGGCAACATCAGATGAGGCACACAATCCATCGGGATTTTCTGTTCAAAAACATAGTAATAACTTTGTAGTTAGCAATGTAGTTTAGTTTTAGAAAAATTTATGCAAAAGATGCACGGATGTCGTAATAGTAGAAAATCATACCATGCTATCTCCATTGATGTTACCGTAGCACACCGCGTGCACTAGTGGCACATATTGACCATAATTTTGAGGAATTCGATAATAGCTGTTGTAATTCTGAAGATCAGTAAAAAAATGCGATAAGACCATCTTTCTCCTTATAAGTTAACTATGCTTCATCATTGTAGTAGTAGTTTCTGTCTACCATCTTCCGTACATTTTTTGAATAATGAAAATAAGCTGTCAAATATTTTGAAATAAACAATATAAATTACTTAGTAAATATGTTTAAGAAACTCACACAGCGGTAGAACTGGAAGCGTGTCAACAAGGACCCAAATGGTCATATCATTTTCGTCGATGTCAGGATCACCAAGATCGAAGGTGAGAAGCATACCCTCATGAAAATCATATGCCTTGCAAAGGGCTTCCCAATTCGGGCAACCAAAATTGGATGAGTTCACAGAATTTTATAGTTTTACAGCAAAATCATAACCATGATGGGTTCTTAGTTGAATTGTCTTTGTGTCCATGCTTTCATGATCTTCAAAACCCATCTTCTCCAAGACATAGCGTCTTGCATGGCATGGGATAAGCTAGTCGAATTGTAAAAGATGGAAATTACACGTTGAAGAAGCAGAGAAGTCATGCAAAAATAACAAAAAACACTTGTCATCGTTGCGTGCTGTATCAACATCAAAGGTCTCTTGGAGCTTGATGCTGAAGCGCCGACCTTATACCAGGTGAGGCCTGTCGCACAGACCGCGCTCATCTTTGCAGTAATCGCACATAGCGAATTCCCTTTCGTCGTCAGACATTTCCTAATAGGTAATTAATAATCCATCATCGAATACATATATAGTAGTTTGTAGCAAAGATCATCATATAACAACTAAAACACCTAAAATTTGTAGTTTGTAGTAGTTTGTAGCAAAGATCATCATATAATCCATCATGAATACATATATAGTAGTTTGTAGCACAAACCGCGCTCATCTTTTGCATTCAATAAGCAAATAACTAATAGGTAATTAATAAGCCATCATTGAATACATATATAGTAGTTTGTAGCAAAGATCATCATACAATATCACTAATACATCTCGAATAATACCTCCTCTAGGTTCAGTGTGCCGCGGTGGACACCCAAAGAGAACCATCACCGGATCATAGCTCCGGTGCGATCCCCAAAGAAACTGCCAGGTATTGGAGAACCGGCCGTTCGCCAACGCAACCAAGTAGCACTGGATGTGCACGTTCTCCTCCGTGACACGGTGTTGTACCACCTGTGTGGGGGACTCAAGCTTCTCCACTGATGCAGGCCCACGTGACCGCCACCAAAGAAGCTCCGGGTCGACGACGGGCTGGCTCCTCACTATGCTGCGCTCACCAGAAGGTAGCACAACCCAGTACCAGCCCGGCGGAGCCCAGTCCTGGACATGGCCCCTCGGCTCAACCAGGAGTCCTCCGCCGAGTCGACTACGAGGATGCGGGATAGGCATCGTCGACGTCAAGAACAAAATGCTTAATTATGAAAACAGGACCAATCGAGCACCTGAAATTTGCCAGAACGTAAACGAGTCGAAATTTCTGGCAAAACATAGGCCACTCGGAAAAATATGACATGTTCAAAATATGACATGTCCACTGCAAATTTGCATATAAAAGGAAAAATTGATTGAACTAAAAAAATAACAACAATTGCTTTAACTAAAAAAATACCTAGAATTCTGTTAACTACACCTAAAACAACTAAAACACCTAAAATTCTGTTAACCACACCTAAAACAACTAAACCACCTAAAATTCTGTTAACTACACCTAAAACAACTAAAACACATAAAACTCTTTTAAATACACTTAAAAAAATTCAACATTATTCTAAGAACACCTACATTATTCTAAGAACCTACATTTTTAACTAAAACACCTACAAATTTAACTAAAACACCTAAAAATTCAACGAAAACACCTACATTATTCTAAGAACCTACATTTTTAACAAAAACACCTACAAATTTAACTAAAACACCTAAAAATTCAACTAAAACACCTACATTATTCTAAGAACCTACATTTTTTCAACTAGGATTCAAAATAATTAGGGAGGGAGGAAGGAGTATCTCTCTCGGTGGAGGAGGGCCGGCGCGGGGGGGTGACCGGCGGGGGAGGATGGCTGGTGGGGAGGCGGCGGCGGAGGAGGAGGGGTGCGCAGGCAGCCAGCCAGGGAGGAGGGCGGTCTTGGGGGGCGGCAGGGGAGGAGGGCAGCGGGGAGGCGACGGAGTAGGACGCGGGGGCGGCGGCCAGATCGGGGGACGACTAAGGGATTCGATCTAGTGGTCTGAGCGTGCGAGTGTGAGTGAGGGGGAGAGGGGTGGTGCGCGGGCCGACGCGGGACGAAGAGGTGGGCTTAGCGGCAGTGCGGCGGAGGGGGCCCAGCGCTATAGCTAAAGCTGCAACGGGGGGAGGGGGGGGCGAGAGCGTGGCCCATTAGCAGTAGCGCGGGCCGTGAAATCAAGCGCTACTGCTAATGTGCACTTGTAGCGTTGGTGCTGGCCGGCGCTACTACTAAATAGCGGTAGCGAGGGGTATCTAACCAACGCTACTGCTAAATGTCTACCAATAAGCATTTTCCTAGTAGTGTATCAGGGTTTCATACGGAAACTTGTCTGTTACAAAGGGATTTCTTTTTTTGAACTTATTTGAACAACATAGTTTTTCTATGTTCAAAATGCACCATTCAAAGCCACATCATCAATTTACAACCCTTTCCGACTACATTTGTTATTTTTCATGCATTTACTGGTTTTTTTGAGCTATAAGACCATGAAATTGAAAAGCATTTAAAATGAACTCTGAAAAGGTTCTAAGTTGGCATGGTATCATCATTTCACCCACAAAGCATGTGCGAGAAAGTAGACAGGGTTACGGAAAAAACTGGATGCACTTCGTGTACAAAACGGACAATCTCTTTCGAAGTATCAGGCTTTCATACAGAAACTCGTCTGTTACAAAGGGATTTCATTTTTTGAACTTATTTGAACTTTATAGTTTTTCTATGTTCAAAATGCACCATTCAAAGCCACATCTTCAATTTACAACCCTTTCTGACGACATTTGTTATTTTTCATGCATTTACTGATTATTTTGAGCTATAAGACCATGAAATTGAAAAGCATTTGAAATGAACTCTGAAAAGGTTCCAAGTTGGCATGATATCATCATTTCAACCATATAGCATGTACGAGCAAGTAGAGAGGGTTACGGCAAAAACTGGATGCACTTCGTGTACAAAACGGACAATCTCTTTCAAGTATCGTGGTTTCATCTGTAAACTAAATGCATTATGAGAGGATTTCATTTTTTTGAACTTATTTGAACTCCATAGTTTGCATGTGTTCCAAATGCACCATTCAAAGCCACATCATCAATTTACAACCCTTTCTGACTACATTTGTTATTTTTCATGCATTTACTCAATATTTTGAGCTATAAGACCATCAAATTGAAAAGCATTTGAAATGAACTCTGAAAAGGTTCCAAGTTGGTATGGTATCATCATTTCACCCACATAGCATGTGCGAGAAAGTAGAGAGGGTTACATCAAAAACTGGATGCACGTCGTGTACAAAACGGACAATCTCTTTTGAAGTATCAGGGTTTCATACGGAAACTTGTCTGTTACAAAGGGATTTCATTTTTTTGAAATTATTTGAACTCCATAGTTTTTCTGTGTTCAAAATGCACCATTAAAAGCCACGTCATAAGTTTACAATCCTTTCCGACTACATTTGTTATTTTTCATGCATTTACTGATTATTTTGAGCTATACATGAAACTGAAAAGCATTTGAAATGAACTCTGAAAAGGTTCCAAGTTGGCATGATCATCATTTCACCCACATATCATCATTAATAGAAGTTCATCATCACATTAAAACCAAAGTAAATACATAGTTCTCATTGAACAACATATAGCTCTCCAGAGCATCTAATTAAGCCATACATTGAAATTATGTAAAACATTTCAATGCAACAACAAATGCAATCATAATCGCAACCAAGGTAACAACTGATCCAACTGCATAACCATACCAAGCCTCGGTATGAATGGCATATTTTTCTAATCTTTTTAATCTTCATTCGCATTGCATCCATATTGATCTTGTGATCATCGACGATATCCGCAACATGCAACTCCAATATCATCTTCTCCTCATTTTTTCTTATTTTTTCCTTCAAGTAATTGTTTTCTTCGTCAACTAAATTTAACCTGTCGACAATAGGGTTTGTTGGAATTTCCGGTTCAACAACCTCCTAGATAAATAAAATCTATGTCACGTTGGTCGGCATAATTGTCATAAACAATAAATGAACCAAATAGTTATGAAAAGATAATATATACCACATCTGAATCATAGACAAGACGAGGGCCGACGGGGGCGGATACCAAAACCATCGCACTATATAATAACAAGGAATAATAAAAGTAAGAAAATTAGACAAGTATCTATCTGAAGTAAGAATTTTTTTCTTTCAGAAAGATGATAAGAACAAGAGGCTCACCACGGTGGTGCCGGCGATGAGATCGGCGCGGGCGATCGACGGCGGTGAAGACGGGGACGGGACGTGATAGACCGCTAAACCTAGAAAAATTTTGGGGGAAATGGAGCTCGGAGGTCGAGTTTCGAGAGGAGAAAGATTAACTAGTGTGGCTCAGGCATTTCATCAAACACCTCATCTGCATAGGAGATGAACTAGAGCACCCAAATGCCCTCCCCTCGCCGGCTTGAAAAAACAGAGCACTGTGGCACGAACCGGGACTAAAGCCCCCCCTTCTACACCAGTTCAAGGCATGAACCGGTACCAATGGCTGTGGGCCAGGAGCGTGGCCCATTGGTCCCGGTTCGTGCCTAAAACCGGGACAAATGGATCCAGACGAACCGGGACCAATGCCCTCGAGGCCCCGGCCGGCCCCTGGGCTCATGAACCGGGACTAATCCCCCCCATGGGTCCCGGTTCATGAGGAACCGAGACTAATCGACTGGCCAGGCCCAAACGATAGCCCTGTTTTCTACTAGTGCTTCGAATTGTCGCCTTGCAAAGGTGTGCGCTAGCGGGGGGGATGTTCCATCCCACATGATAAAGTATAACCTTGTGTGATACCACTAGACCAACCTCTGGGCCTTCTTTGTGGCTCCGTTTGATCCCATTGGGGCTCTCTTGTATCACATCAATGCATTGGCATTAGAGACAATGGGGCAACTTATCCATGATGTTGTTCCTCTTGTCATGAGCACCACCAATGACTAGGACCTTGTCTGCCTCGAGCAGGGAAACGATCATATGACAGAACACCTCATGAAAGAGGAGGTTGCACACCGAGAAGAGAAATCAATGCACCTTCGTGTCTCTATGGAGCCCAATAGTGGTACACTCAATCTACCCAAACGGGTGGCAATATGCCATAGGCTCAGAGTACCCTTTGGTTCGGGCTATTTTCTTGAAGCTGGATGAAGGATTGGTCGTTCACAGGATCTTAGTGTGATGATGTTTCAGAAGCGACATCTAGGATAATGGCGGAAACAGTACTTGCGGCGCCGGAATTCGCTGCGCAAATGATGGGCATCAGCTCATCTTCACAGGCAGTTCGAGCCTTGGTAGCAAGGTTGGTCGAGGTTGCCGAGCAAGGGCTGGCCACCTCAGCCAATCTAGCTCACATGATAACATGCTTGTAAGATCTAGTCAAGGCGGCGACAGCCTCCGCTGGTCATTGTGTCGGTGGGTTGCGGCCCTTGATGACTGGGCAAGGAATATTAAGGCGAGCAGTGGCCCATATGCAGATGCATTTCTGTAATTGCATGCATAGTGGCGGTTGTCATGTGCAACTTGTCGATGCTCACTTTTCATTGTAAGTATTTTAGTATAGTCCTAGAACAATGGCCATCGCAAGAGGATGTTCATGACCCCAGTAGCAGCATCCAATACTGATGAGTATAAACATTTCTTATGAAAACACATTATTGAAAAAAATGTGTCAACACATTAATATTACAACGACATTTTTTAACACATAACATTTTTATTTTCAAATTGCTTGGAAATTTTAGAAATACATGGATATATATTTAATTAGGAACATTTCCTTAAAAACATAGATACTCACCTATCTCCAAAGTGCATGCTTGTAATTTCCTTAAAACAAAAGAGAAATAGAGAATCAAAAGCAAAAAAATTAAAATAGAAAAGGAAGAAACGAAGAATTTCTTAACCGACGTTGGTCTAAACATTTTGAACATTTTACTAAATTATGTTGTATGGAATTCTTAAAATAAAAGGGCGTTGGCCCATTCATGCTGGGATCAATCTGGGCCGCGAGACATGATCGAAATGACTGAAATCACGATGCTGACGTTGACGCTGACATTGGATCCCTATCTCTTCCCGCGCGGAGATGAAATCATACGCAGAAACATTACTTCCTTCCAATTCTGCCGAGTTTACTTCTTTCCTAGTTTACCATTCTCCCTGAACCCTAGCCCCTCTTACCACCTACCCACGCTGCTATATACATCCAGCCTTTCCGTCCAATCCAGTCATACAGCATAGAATACATTCTAGCTCGCGCCGTAGGCTGTGCGATGGATCCAAAAGCCCTGGCCACCGACATCACGTAGTCTAAAACTTTTTAAACAGATATTTGAAAAACTGTTCAAAACATATATTTGAATAAACATTCATCGTGTATTTAAAAAAGTGTTAAACACATATTGAAAATGTTCATCATGTAATTAAAAAACATTAACCATGTATTTCCAAAATATTCAACGTATAATTGAAAACATATTCACATTATATGTAAAGAATTTTTATCTGTATTTACTTCCTTTCTAGTTACCTACCCACGCTATATATATATATATATATATATCCGGTCTTTCCGTCCTATCCGGTCACATGCTCACAGCCATTCCCTCCTTTTCTTCCATACATTACAGGCTACAGACTACATTCTAGCTCGCGGCGCAGGCTGTGCGATGGATGCAAAAGCCCTGGCCGCCAAGGAGGAGGAGTTCGACGAGCAACTCTTCAGCAACCACACCTGCACCTCCGCCAGCCGACATCCGCCCCCTACCGACGGCGCAGCCGCCGTCGTCGCCAACAATCCCCCTGGTCCTGCTGTCGGCAACCTGTCACCCATCGCCTTCCTCTTGAACCTCTGCCAAGCGGCCGTGGACACATCGTCCGTCGTCGGCGAGTTCGCCCGCGCCAGACTTCTCAGCTTCTCCCGTGCGTTCGCACGGGGCTGGGGCCCCGCTGGTCCAGGCAGGTACGAGTGGTGCTCAGTCCAGGAGCTCGTCGAAGACAAGATCTACCTCGACCTCAACCTGCCAGCCAAAGATGACCCGGAGGAGCAGGAGAGGAGGCACAAGCGCAACTTTTCCTCCGTTGATCTTGACGGTGCCATCCCCGGGCCAAGTAAGATGAAGAGAAGCCTCTCACCACCGAAAATTACAGACCTGGCTGGTTCGAAGGTGGCTGCTTCCGAGGTCGAGGATGCTGCTCCCAAACAAGGTAGTAAGCATGATTCTTTTATTGAGGAGATTAAGAAGTACCTCTTGATCCTATGGTTCATTTCCCTTCTCAACTGATCCTTTTACATTTTCAGCTGCAAGGTTAGGAGAGGAGCAGGAGCCGCTGCAAGGTCATGAAGGAGAACGAGCAGACACTGGATCTACATTCAAGGCACAAGACGAAGCCACAACAGGGAATGACGAGTCTGAGGCCGATGGTGTTGCTCCAACACAAGGTACAGGTGCTTCTTTAATCAAGTGGAGAAAGGCTCTCCTACTGTTCCTGATCCTTTCTCCATTTTCTCAGCTCTGCCAGGAGAGGCTGGAGATAGACTAAAGGTGCTCAGCAACGCTCACATCATGAAGAGACTCGAGTAGCTCACCTTGAACGTGAAAGCCCAAGCAGGCATGCCGTTCCCGCAAAACTATCTGGGGAAATTGCATTGGTTTCGGTCGCAGGTTGCCAAGGAAAGCGGATCTGCTGTGGAGACATCAGCGAATGTTGCCCGCGCTTTATCTGGCCAACCTGCAAGCAGATACAATGATGAGGCTACTGTGGGAACAACGGAGTTGCAACTTCATATGAATGTTATAAGTGCCCAGCCAGAAGAAAGAAGGCGTGAAATTGGTACATCAGCAATCGCAGGTATGAATTCATGTGCAAAGTGGTGTTCTAGAGGTGCCTATTTTTTAGCGTCATCTCGATTTGTGGGATTTACCAAGTGTTAGTACTATGACGTGGTGTTAGTCCGAGACAGACTGGTACACGTAGGCATAAATACATGCTCATATTGTTTATGTCTACTACGTTAAGGCATAAACGCTGACTTCTAGTCCTAGCAGTACATGCAAAGGTCAAGTACAAGTAGGTTTAGGCTTTGCGTAAGGTCGGTGGCAGCTCTGCCTATATATATGCATAGCAGGTGCATGCGTGAGTTTGTACAGTGTATTACGTAGTGGTGAGAGAAAAGGAAAAGAAGTAAAATAATTGGAAGCTCTAGTATTCCTGTTACAGCTGATTTGTTACCTATCCATGCAGAAAAGTTCTCCTATATGTTGCTGATCCTATTTCCTTTTCAGCTACAATGCCAGAAGAGGAGCAGAACCAAGAAGACCGTAGACAAGGGCTCAGCCATGATGACATCAGGAAGAGAGCCGAAGAGCTGGTCTCAAAGATGAAAAACCGAGCCAGGCCGTTGCCAGAACGTTATCGGTCGCAGGTTGCCAAGGACCATGGATCTTCTGTGGATACGTCAGCTAATGTTGGCAGCACTTTATCTGATGAATTTGCAAGCAGATGCAATGACGAGGGTACTGTGGCACAAAGGGAGTTGCCTTCTCAAATGAATGTCACAAGTGCCCAGCCAGAAGAAAGAATGCCAGAAATTGGTACATCAACAATCGCAGGTAGCAAAGTGGTGTTCTAGATGTCCCTATCACAAGTGTTTAGATAGAAGAGTTGGATACTAATATTCCTTTTTCCTTTTACAGGTGGTTTGTTTCCTATGCATGGAGATGGAGGCATGTCTTCACAGCCTGCAGCCGGAAATGAAGACAAGGAAAGTGAGGACATGCAAGAAGATAATGCTTTTCTGCAGGTGACGGTGCCCGGTGCCATACCGACGGTTCCGCAACCCTCGCGTGCCATGGAAAATCAGCTGGCCGTCGCTAGCCAGAGGAGGGAACCAGACGATCTGGAATGGGGACAGAACGATGTGGTCGAGATGCAACCTGGCCCTTCTAGCGCTACGAGCGCTCCTCCATAACTCTGGTTTCCTCCTAGTTTGTTAGTAACCTTGTTGGTCTATATGTTAATTCCGGATGTGTTCTGTTTACTGGAGGCATCACTTATTTCTAGTAGATTATAAACTATATGTTCTCAAATTAAATGGTTCATATTGTTGTTGTGTCACTGCTTGGATCTATGCTTGATATGGTCATACAATTTATTTAAATTGTGTGTATTTTCATAATATTAACATGAGAATTAATCATGTGTTAATTATTTTGTGTTATGTTTTAGTTTTTCAATCTATTATATATACAACTTGGGTGTTACAAAACATGGCAAGATGAGATATGCTTCTGTCCTGTGAGTTTCTCGTTGTGGCATCATAACTAAAATATATGATCATGGTTTTTAAGTGTCCAAGCATTTTAAGAAATAGGAACGCTAGTAGTGAGCTAGGCA
The DNA here is from genome assembly GCA_021437245.1 of Aegilops speltoides. NCBI lineage: Eukaryota > Viridiplantae > Streptophyta > Magnoliopsida > Poales > Poaceae > Aegilops > Aegilops speltoides. The sequence continues at coordinate 563,167,002 of CM038143.1, read as the reverse complement.
CTGGTAATTCTTGCTCTTAATTAGTACTAGGACATGAGTAGATGACATGTAGTGCTACTTCTTGTGTACTCTGCCTATCTGTGCAGGTGAGGAAAAAAATCATGGCTGTATTAAAACATAGGATTTAGCTACTATCACGAAGCATGTAAAAGGAGTCAATTAGCTGGCTTACACTAGAACAAAGCGTTGATGAGTGATGATTTTCATCGGCCAACATGGTTATGCTATTGTCAGTAACCAAGGCTTTAGTTATTTGGAGCAATACATAAGATGTATCGGTTGATGTATTAAAATTTCTTGTTCACCATGATAAATTTTGTTTTAGTAAAAAAGAAACAAAAAGAGGTCTGGATATTTATATATGATGTCGCGTTAGATAGTGGGTGCTCTACCAAGTTGCATACGCAAATTATGAATCCTTTTATCAAAATCAAATCTTGAATTTATTTGCTTGCTGGGTAGAATAATTCATATACCAATGGCGAAGATAGCTATATAGCTCTAGTAGTAATTGTGCTCAGAGCAAAACTGCAACTTACTTGGCATTTGGAATCCGCATAAAGATGTTCGATTTTAGGTAACTATCTATGTGCTATCTGGTGCAATATTTTTTTGCACGGTTTAATCTACATATTCGGAAAGTTTGTGTGCGAAGAAAACAAAAAAAAACAGACAGGAACTAGAAGATTCCGAAAACTTTAAAAGCCAAATTGGGTTGGCTCATCATTGCACATCATGCATCGATCTGCCGCCAGTTAATTATGTGCTAAACTGGTATGGTACTTAATAGTTTCGTTTGTTCAACTGTGCATAATTTCCAAGCGCTAGATCTCATCTTAAGAATAATATATTTTAGAAAATTTTCACGTGGATTGGTAGAATATTCATCTGATATTCACAAAAATGTGAATCGGACATATGCAAAAAATACTCCATGTATTTAAGAAATGATTGACACATTTCTTAAAAAGTATCTGTGACTCGTTTAAAAATGTACACCACACATATGCAAACTATACGCTAGCTAGGTATTTAAAAAATGTTTGTCACGTTTCTTAAAAAGTATCTGTGAGTTATTCAAAAATGCCAATCATGTATTCTTAGAATATTGATATCATGTTTATAGAAATGCTAGTCACTTATATGAAAAATGTTTGTTGCATATTTAAAAAAAAACTAATATCTTCTTGTGGATTCCGATCATCACAAGGCCCATGGTGCGGATATAACCAACCACTTGTAAAACCCTTGCACGCTATCCACGGGACACCCTGAAGCCGCGGACTGAACCACACGCCCGATCCTTGAATGCCAAATGCGAACCGAAACGGAAAACTGCAATCGATTTCGCAAAATCCTCAGCACGGCCCAGTCCCGACGACGAAGGCCGGCAGCCCCAGAAACCAAAGCCCCTTCCTTGGCTGTAAATCCGTGTCCTGGAGTCCCTCTCCACACATGCTACTGTCCTACGCCCACGTGGCCTGCAATTACTGATGCGCTGCAGCTGGACCTTGTCTATGCGTGTTGCACTTTTTGCCTGATCAACTGCATGTGCATACCTCCATAGGGTCCGTGAAGATCGTTTACGAGTACAACGGGCCCCTTCGATGTAGACCATCCACCTGGTACAAGCCTACAATCATGCATGCAAGGAAAAGAATTCGTACATACCTGAGTAACCTAGTGCTTGTTTTCCATGCTAAATGTACACATGGGCATTGAGAGATGTATGCGATATGCGCCGGCCCGGATATTCATGTACATACGTATGAATCCATTGGTGATCATAAGCTTACGTGCATATGATAGATGATTACGTGCATGTGATAACTGATGCATGCATGTACTAGTATGTAATGCCACAAGTGCATACTGCAAAGATGTTTTAATATCCACTAGCTAGTGGTCGTGTACACGAAGAACAAGTTATTCATCAAGGACTTGTGCGTCATGTATGTGTAAAGATACGTGGCTCTTCCCTCTTACTCCCTCCGTCCGGGTTTATTGGGCCCCTGGGCGGAGGGAGCGTGTCCGCTCATATTAGGCCCCTCAATCGATATACGTTCCGTCTTCTGCAGCGCAGTAAATTTTCAGCCGCTTGCATGCACTAGCTAACTATACATTGACTAGCTAGCACAACGCCACGGCAATAGCTAGCCAATGCATGCACTTCTAGTCCTCTTCCATTGGCGCATGCATGCACCATGCTGCATCCGAGGTCGCGAGAAAGTAGCAACATCACTGTGCGCGTGCTTCCGAGGCGTCAGGGAATTAAACGGCTGCATGTGGGTGCAGCCGGGTTTGCTTTGGGTAGTAAATTGCGCGTTGAAACCGAAAGAACTGCCCTTATTTCAGGGAATTAATCATCTTGCCTTGGTACCTGTGATTTGGTCGGGGGGGGGGGCTAATAAACTCGGACGGAGGGAGTATTTATTAATAATGCACATATTTTTTTCTCTTCAAATTTATTTGGTACAAAATCACGTCGAACAAACACATTAATATTACAACGACATCTATTATATATACTTAAGAAAGAAAACAAACAAGACATCATGTTCATCCACACAGATTAAATTATATCGACCATCAATTTTAGATATTAAACGGTCAATATTTAAAGATATTATGTTACATACCAATATAGTGGATATGGGTTATTTGGCCCATATCAAGTTTGTCACGTACAGCTTTCTACGATGAAATATCTAAAAACAGAAGTCTACAATGGAAAAGTGAAACCATGTTCACGTGTTGGAAAAGGGACACATATAGATTTACAATTCCTGTTGTACCTGCAAAATAAGAAAGATGTAATCAAGTTCGATTTGATATTTTATAAAAGAAAAAAAGGCAGCCACCCTGCACATGGGCCAACTTGCTACGGTGCCACCCATCAGTCCTTGATCTAATTTTTTGAGGAATATGAGTAGGGCTGCAAACGAGTTGAGTTCGAGCGAGTTGGACTTGGCTCGGCTCAACTCATATTAAAATTCCAGTGAGCTCAAACTGAGTGAAGCCCAAGGTCGAGTTGTAGAACGTGACTCGTGCTCAGCTTATAACGATCTCGAGTCGATCTCGAGCTAGTTTCGAGCTAAATGAGACGATAAGAATTATAAAATCTACGACTATTATTCCAACTAGAGACGTGAAAGTGAAAAAAAAAACGCTCAGTCCAATTGAAGGTACGACCATCTCTTCATGTTCAGGAGAGCTCATCTTCTCTTGGACAAACCGCAGAGTGTGATCTTCGTGGATGAAAGAAAAGAATAACAAGTACATATGTTGGAACTTTTGCTAGAAACAACATAATATTTAACACACGTCCGACGTACCATGTTTGCTTGTAAATAAGATGGAGAAAAATCCTAGACAGCATATATGGTAATGAATTATTCTATTTCCATTTAATATATGACATGATGATTTAACATAATGATATGGTGCTCAGCTATCGAGCTAAAATCGAGCAAGCCAGTATTGGCCTAAGATTGGCTTGTTTCTTGACCGAGCTACAGAAAGTGTTCGTACTCAGCTCGTTTCTTTTCAAGTCGATCTCGAGTCGAGCCAAAAGACGAGTCGATCTCCAGCGGCTCACTAGCCTCGAGCTTTTCTTGCAGCCCTAAATATGAGTCTGCGATCTAAATTCAGAGCACGCACCAAGACGTCGGCACCCCTAAAAAACAAGCCGCAGGCAACACTTCTCTAAAAATGAAAATAAACAGTGCACAGTATGCACAAATTTGAGTGTGTGGCATTAATACACAAATATATACAAGATGATTGATCTTAAATCCAGTTGCCAGCTTTTCTAATGTCACCTATTACCCTTTCATTCTCTGATCAGATGTGCCTATCCCGAGCTGAACAGGGAGTAGCAAGGAAAAAGAGAAAAAGAAAAAGAACTAGGTTGTCAAACCGAAAAGGTTGAAACAAAGGCATCCATGTAATACATAGATAGCTCTTATCTATGAAGTATAAAAACGTTTACGTCTAATGTGTGAAAGTCGAAACAGGAAAAAAAAACTAGATTTTTTTTTGCGGGTGAGAATTTTTTGTTTTGAATACTAAATAGCTATATCCAACTTGAGTTGTAATTTTGAATACTTAATTTGATGGATAAGTAATACAGCTACATTGTACAATGTAAAAATTTATTATATTATTAGAATAGAAGGCATACAACTCAGCACGTTCTTTCACATAGACATAAGTATTTGTTCTGTTATCTTAATATGAACAACGATGTGTTCGAATTAAACTATCTAAAATATATTTGATTTATAAAGTTATATATGACCAAAATGTATGTGTACATATCTCTCTATGGAACACATTGGTGCTCTAATCCGTGTGTAAAAGCTCCAGTCAAATTGGTGCAAGAGTCATGTTACGCAAGCAACAGAAAGACAACGAACATGAAGGACACAAAGATCTTGTGTGTATACTTACATGGGTAACTAAGGACACGAAGGATGATATCCGAAAAAAAGGACACGAAGGATGCATAACTATGTTTAGCATCTTAAAGTAGGTTTATCAGTGAACGAAAATAGAATTCTATTTAGATTTAATTGTTGGTTGCATGTTATCCTGGGAATATAACATGATAAAATTTCGTTATGAAGTGTATATTTCTAGATTTAATTGTTGGTTATAAATTACCTAAGCAAAATAATAATAAATAAGTATCATATCAGTGTCCCCTCTAGCATATATGCCTACATGGTACAACTACATTATAATGGTTGATGAAGAAGGTTGAAGAAGAAAAGACATGACTTTCATAAAGAAAACACAAAATTTAGTTCATAATAGAGTGGAAGTATATGGTCTTGCCTGGTACCAATAAAGTAAGACATTGTAATGGAACTATTTTAAAAATTCTATCATATTTGTGTAAGACATAATTATCTAGAATATCATTTCTGTCTTTCTTTGTATGATATATCAAGTCTGATATAGCTAGGAACTATATCGAATGCTACTTTTTTCTAGAAAATATCGAACGATACTTTTTTCAAGAAAATATGGAACGATACTTAGGTGATTTAAACGAAACAATATTTGGCCGTCCGAGAATGGCAATTAGAGCAAGACGAACATAGGAAAGTAACTAGATCCAAGATATTGCAATATCGCTAATGACGACTTGGGTGAAGATACGACAACAAAAATATCTATACTAAGTATCTGGTTGAATATTCTATGGAAGATATTTTAAAAAGGCATAGTAAGGACGTGTTCATGCTTTAATTTCTTACTACCTATTGTGGATGTACCAACTAAGAAGTGAATTTGTCATGAAACCTTTCTTACATCAGTTGTCAATGTATACAAATTAAAGTTATTACACTTTTATTAGCGAAAGATGGTTGTACAGAGTGCCACTAATTTATTAAGAAAATTCAAGACCGGCCATCTAAAATAATAATATAACGATATATACGAATCTAGCCGCGCAAATGCGCTGGTCACTCCACTAGTTTTTATGAACATATGAATTTTTTATGTTGAAATTGCGTCAGCATTTTTTTAGTACATGAACATATTTTAAATTATGAACATTTCTTTAAAATGCAAAATTTTTGTTAAATTACATGAATATTTTTTTGAAAATACACCAGTGAAATTGTAAAGTGCATTAACATTTTGCAAAAAGAACGGAATTGTTTTTACATGTGAACTGTTTTAAAGTTTGCCTTTTTTATTTACCTGAACATTCTTTTGAAATGCACAAATTATATTCTAGTTACATGAATTTGTCTTAAACACCCGAGCGCCATTTTGAAGTAGACGAACACATTTTAAAAATGCACATACCTTTCGAAAATACGTGAAAATTTAAAAACATACATACTAACCTATCTCCGAGATGCACCCTTGTAATTTCTTTTCAAATAAAAGAAAAATAAACAAAAACAAAAAAATAAAAAAATAAACATGCAATAGGCAAGGTATAGATGCTCATGGAGATAGTACATATGTTGATGGAAATATTATATATATTATTTGTGAACTAACGAGTTTGTTACAATGATTCAAGAGTATTAGAGTACAATTTTAGATGCTTGCAATGTATTACAGTGTTTTGTTGTTTCTAACGATGTGATATACGGACGAGCTAGCACGCCATGTAAGTATAGTCTATTATTGTCAAGGCCTAATCATCTTGGTTTTGTGAAGGATTATGCACAGCACAATGTATGATGTTTAAGAATGAATGAACAAGAGAAAATGTATAATCCATAAATTAGCAGCAATAGTGTATCACAGTAAGCAGAGATCAATTCATAGTGTTTTGGGATCTGTGCAAAAATATTGTTTCATTCAAATACGCTACTGAATATGGAAAAGTGTTTCCAGATGCGGTTGGCCCATCTAAGCTGGGCCAATTTTCCTGGTTGAAATTGCTGAACGTCGTGGTGGCTTCACAATGCAGACATTGGATGCCTATCTATACGTGCGCGGAGATGAAAACGTACACGGAAAAATTAATTCTTTCCAGTTCTTTCTACATTTAATTCGTTCCAATTAAGTTCCTCACCACTATGTATGTTAGTCCATTCCAGTCTGTATCGCAGCCATTCCTACGTTTCCTTCCATGCAGTACATTCTAGGTCGCTTCCCCAGGCTGTGCGATGGAGCCCAAAGCCATGGCTACCAAGGAGGAGGAGGAGCTCGTAGAGCAACTCTGCACTAACCTCACCTGCGCCTGCGCCCGATGGAGCAGTCGCCGTTGTCGCCAACAATCACCCTAACAAAGTTTTGGATTTCGGTTTATGATATTTACCGGTCAAAGGAGAGATGGTCGAAATTCGTTTTTTCTTAAAAACTCGGACAAAAAGCACTGAACAAAAGTTGAAACTTGGAACAAAATATGAACAAAATTTAAATGAAAAATGACCGAGAATTTCTAGAAAAGGCATGAACCATGCAGAATCACATTCAACGTGTGAAAAAATGAAGCAGAATCAAGGGATTTTAGAATTAACAATCGTACTATACAAGCTGGTTCTTTCATTGTCATCAAACTAAACAGTAAACACAAGATACAAAGGAGAAAGGGACGGCCTTCCCAAGCACGTGGTGCTGCAGCTCCAGCACCGGCGCCTAGATCCGGTTCCCTAGCACTACCGCCGCCTACAACTGCCGTGGACCCGGTCTCTGCGCTCCATGGAAGAAGTAGATTGAAAGGACGAAGAAGAGGAGGAGGATGTGGACTTCCAGTGGACAATGATCGAAGGAGGCAGGGCCTTGGCTTGCATCGCCCGCAGGCGGCAGGCGGCAGCCGTCGCCGCTCTGAAAAGAGAATCGGGGAACACAAGATTAGGGTTGAGAGGCTTCGTAGAGAGTTTCATACCATCAACTCACATCTGCGAGCATACGTGAACTATGGGCTGGGCCGGAAAGTTTGGCCGGCTTGTATTTATACCGGGCCTTGACGGATGGGCTAATTTCAGACAAAAATAAGAAGTTTCGGCCGAAATCCAAAACTTTGCCCTGAACCTGCTCCTAATGTCGTCAACCTGTCTACCACAGGGTTCCTCGCCACCCTTCGCCAAGCCGCCGTGGATGCATTGTCCGTCGTCGGCGAGTTCACCCGCGGCGGACTTCTCAGCTTCTCCCGCGCGTTCGCCCGGAGATGGGGCCCCTCTGGCCGGGGCAGGTACGAGCGTCGCTCCGTTGACGAGAAGATCTTCCCCGACCTCAACCTGCCAGCCGAAGATGACCCAGAGGAGAGAGGGCATGGTGGAGGCGCAGGTGAGATCGCTGGAGCGTGGCTCCATCCAGTATCTCGTTGATGAAAAGATCTTCCCCGAACTCAACCTGCCAGCGGAAAAGGACCCGGAGGAGAGAGGGCACGATGGTGGCGCAGGTGAGCTCGCTGGAGCGTAGCTCCGTCGAGGATCTCGTTGATAACAAGATCTCCCCCGACTTTAACCTGCCAAACGAAGATGACCCGGAGGAGAGAGAGGGCATGGTGGTGGCGCTGGACGGGAGGCGCAAGCACAATGTCTCCTCCAACCTCGACCAGAAGCCAGTCGAAGTTCTGGACAGTGCAGTGCCATCGCCGGGCCATGTAGGAAGAAGAGAACACAGTCGACGCGCAACATCACCGATCTCGACGAGGATCTGGCTAGTTCAAAGTTTTAAATAGTGCGCTAAGCATCTTAGCGGCGGACCTCTTCTAAATGCTATAGCGTGCTATAGCGGAGCTATAGCGCGCTATTTAAAATGTTTGTTCATTTGTTTGGACCAAAGTCTCTTAGCGCAAGACCTTTTGTAAACGATATAGCGTGCTATAGCGGAGCTATAGTGGGCTATTTAAAATAGTGGGCTAGTTTGAAGGTGGCTGCTCCGAGGCCGAAGATGCTGCTCTCAAACAAGGTAGTAAGCCTGATTCTTTTATCAAGGAGATTAACAAGTACTCCTACCTCTCAATTCTATGGTTCATTTCCATTCTCAACTGACCCTTTTTTATTTTGAGGTGCAAGGTTAGGAGAGGAGCAGGTAGACGGTGGATCTGCATCTGCTTTCAAGACACAAGAAGAGGGTGACGAGGCCGAGGCCAAGGGTGCTGCTCCCATTCAAGATACGCGTCCTTCTTATCAAGTGTAGAAAAAAAGATAGAGAAAGGCTCTCCTATATACTGTCCTGACCCTATGTCATTTTCTCAGCTGCATTGCCACGAGAGGCTGGAGGAAGACCTCCACCCAGCCTGGCTGGCATTCAGGAGCTGACCTCGAAGGTGAGAAACCAAGCCACTAGGTCGTTCTGGTAACAATTTCAGGGCAAGTTGAATTCGTTTCGATCCAGGTTGCCAAGGACCGCGGAGCTGCTGTGGACACATCAGTGAATGCACGCAGATATAATGAAAAGGCTACTGTGGGAGGAACGAGGCCAAGGGTGCTACCTCAAATCAATGTCACAAGTGTCCAGCCAGAGGTAAGAGGGCCTGAAATTGGTACATCCACAATCAATGGTATGAATGTCCAAAGTGTTGTTAGCGTAATCTTGATTTCTTGGATTTGCAAAGTGTTAGTTCTACTTCTATGACGTGGTGTTAGTCCTACTCTTACTGGTACACGTAGGCATATATACATGCTTATATTGTTTATGTCATAGCAGTACTAGGAGGTCAAGTACAAGTAAGTTTAGGCTTTGTGTAAGGTCGGTGGCAGCTCTGCATATATATGCATTAGAGGTGACTGCGTCAGTTTGTACCGTATTACGTGGTGGTGACTGGTGAGACAAAATGAAAAGAAGAGTGAAAAACGGACTACATGTATTTCATGTGCGCGTGTTCATCTAGTTTGATGTGATCGTTCCTGAGACGAATACCAACAAGTGTTTAGATTAAAGATGTGTAGCCTGAGATGCTCGACCCTGACAAGTGCGACATCCAGCACAAACTGAAAAAAAATCGTCGTGGAACTTTACACCTATGTATTATACATTTATATATGAAGAAACATAATTCTTTTCAGAGTGTATAACATTAGATCTGATTTTCGAGCTTCTCAGAAAAAAAAAACAAGCTAGCCCCATGGAGCCTGAGCTCTATAGGATTAAGTCTTCTTGTTTACCAACAATTACTCTATTGTTAGAATAATTACATGTGATTCAGGTTGCATAATCTGCCGGGACAAGTTTGTAATCAAGTACTTTACTTTATTTTTGTTATGAGTTGGTATTACCAAAGTGGCATATTAACAATTGGATTTTCACTCCAAACGGTGTGACTGTGAAGATAAAATAAATAGCTAATAAATGGTTTGCAGCCAATGCAACACCCGTGGCCAGGTGGTGAAGATAACGTTTGTCGATGTTGGATTCATCTGAGGCCTGGTAGGGAAGATGAGGCCACCGAACACACACCGCACTCGACACCGAGCTTTGATCCGTGTGATGTGAAGCAAGAGTGCAAGACAAGGCCTGGTGACGGCAGCCATTGCTAGTTTTCCCCTGCAGTCCACTGCCTCGATCCCCACCCAACACGCGCGGCCCGGCCGCGGAGAAGAAGAAAGTACTACTCTATATCTCCAGTTCACTCATTGCCAAGCTGTGTTGCTTCCTGAACTCCTCCCGTGTCACCTACTCCTCTCCTTGCTCCCCCCATTGTGCGATGGGTAGCCCAGAAGAGCGTCAAGCCGTAGTCTTCCAGAAGCTCGTCTCCGTCCGCGAACTTCCTCCCATCGAGGATAAAGCCGTCATCAGCGTCGCAAACCTACCGCCCCTGGATTCCTCATGGCCCTCCGCCACGCTGCGCTGGACGCCACCGCCGTCGGCCTGCTAGATCGTGCCAGGCAGGAGGAGCCCAGGGTCCGCGCGATCGACCGGCGTGACAAAGGCCGTTCCGTCCATGATCTTGCCGACGAAATTGACCTCAACTTGCGGGCGGGAGACGCCCCGGAGTAGGGCCATGGCAGCACGATGGTGCATGCGACGTCCGCCCAGAGCGGTGTCCTGCATGGATCAGCCCCCATCATGCATCGATCTGCCGGCAGTTATGTGCTAAACTGGTACGGTACTCAATAGTTTCGTTTGTTCAATTGTGCATAATCTCCAAGCGCTAGAGATGGTCTCAAGAGTAATATATTGCAGAAATTTTTCACATGTACTGGGAGAATGTTCATTTGATATTTACAAAAATGTGCATCACACATATGCAAAAAATACCATGTATTAAAAAAATGTTTGTCACATTTCTTAAAAAGTATCTGTGACTTATTTAAAAATGTACATCACACATATGCAAACTATACGCTAGGTATTTAAAAATGTTTGTCACATTTCTTAAAAAGTATCCGTGAGTTATTCAAAAATGCCCATCATGTATTCTTAGAATATTGATCTCATGTTAATAGGAATGCCAGTCACTTATATGAAAAATGTTTGTTGCGTATTTAAAAAAATGCTAGTATCTTGTGGATTCCGATCTTCACAAGTCCCGTCATGCGGATATAACCAACCACTTGTAAAACGGTCGCACGCTCTCCACGGGACACCCCGAAGGAGAGGACTACACCACGCGCCCGATCCTCGGATGCTAGCGGACTACTCCACGGGAGAGGATGATTCTAAAAGTATGCCCTAGTCTTGCAGAGCACGTGGTTGGGAAACATATTAAAACATTTTTACTCATAGAATTATTAATTATTAAAACCAATTGTAGTACGTATGATTTGTCCAAAACCTTTGTCCAGTATATCATATAGAACATTAGAATGTATTAAAACAGTTTTTTTTTTACTTTACCCATGCAAATATTAGTCACGCAAACCAGCATCAATACATCTTGTGGAAAATATTACTCCACATAGAGAACGGACAACCGAAGACCACACTGCAAACAGAACATCGGATTGTGTCCATGTAATTTAGCAGATCATTCTTTTAGCTGATAAAACATCACTACATGCATTACATTCAAAGTCCAAACTAAATGCATGGGACACTAATCTATTCACTAATATCCACAAGATTAACCTCAACTCTTTTTTCAAAAATGTAGAACAAACACACACACTCATAAAAGCACATGTACACCCACCCATATCAACAGACGCACGCAAACCGTACCTCTATGAGCACCTCTCAGATGTTGATCCAGAAGATATTGAGATTGACAAACTCGCCACAGGTGCCTCATAGCCGATGGCCCAGAATAATTGCACGAAAATGTCAGCACCCATGCCAAGTGTAGGACTTGAAGCCAAGTTGGTTTCCACCACTATGAACCTAACCATCTGAGCTCAGTTCATGGTCAACTAGTTCTTGTATTTTATGATATTCTAGACTACTAATTTTTCACAATAATTTAATATGTGTTATTCACTTGTGATTATAATTAGTCGAGGTACATGCTATATCTATATGGCAAGCTAAACCAATTGACACACAGACGGCCTAACCTACAGCCCAAATTGTGCCAGCATTGATGATTATTTTCTTCAAAATGCAATACACAACACAAACTTATAATGAAGCGTTTTAACCAAACTCAAATTTCGAACGACAAAATTATACCTGAAACTTCTTGGATGTACTTGATTCAATTTACGCATGTAGCATAGAGGGTGAAATATATAAAAGTAAATCATCAAGCAAGAGGATCACAAGGAAATGGTGCATGGAAATGAGATAGGAATAATTGAAAATGATGGAGGGAGTGACAAATGACGATGAACATCAAACAAACAATATATGTTTAAAAAAGTAAAGAAAGATGCATAATCTTCAGTTTTTATGATGAAAAGCAACATATGTTTGTTGTACTTACTTGATCATTCTCGAGGACAGAAGGAACATAACAAACTTGTGAAGTATATAATCATTAGCATTGCTTCTAGGTGTTGAAATGTTTTCATGTGGGTAGGGATGTTGCATAATTATTGAAAGTCATATACTTATGACTATACTACCAGTGGCCAACTAGACTATCTAATGGAAATGAGTAAGAGAAACATAACCATAGATTAAGGTAATTGGGTCCATGTTATTCCATAATGCGAGAACTTCTAAACTCGGGGAACAATATTCTATCATTCAGGCCTCCTCTCATAGATTCGTTACAACATAACTCTCTCCTCTAGGCGCATCAAGGTGAGGTCACATATTGTCGATGTTTCCAGATGACGATTTGAATTCTACCACAACATATATAATCAAAAGTCTATCTTCATTGCAAAGTCATATGAGCTTTAACAATAGACTTTCTCCCATGTCCACGAGAACATTGTGGAAATACTCGCCAGACATCATCATCGGCAACATGATAAGTGGTATATGAATATGCATATCCATATGTAGGATTATTCGGAGTCCGGGGAGGTGGGAGGGGACGAGTGAACATATTATTGAAACAACTTGCACGAACTAGACTGATCAAAATTTTAGTTCTTCCAATTTCAAGCTTAGCTACGTTTCATAAAAAACCATGGGCATGCATGTCGATGAAGGAGTGAGGGATTGAAGCCAACTTGAAATAAGGGACTAAGGTATAGAGATTGTAAACACTAAGTAGTGCAGTTAGGTCCTATGCACAAGGTTTAAACCCCCTTTCATTAACATAACTTTCAATTTTTCGCCGTGCAAAGGTGTACGCTAGCGCCGGGGGGGTGGGGGGGTCCATCCCACATGAAAAAGGATAACCTCATGTGATACCGCTAGATCCACCTCTATGCCTTCTTCGCCATTCCATTTGATCCCATTGGGGCTCTCTTGTGTCCCATCAATGCATCGGCATTAGAGACAATGGGGCAACTAGCACATGACGATGTGCTTCTATTGTGAGCACTGCCAACGAAAAGGTGTTGGCCTGCCTCGAGCAGGGAAACCATCATATGACAGAACACCTCATGAAGGAGGCCCTTGCACAACAAAAGAGGTATCGATGCACCTTCGTGTCCCTCTGGAGCCCATTATTGTGACGCTCAGTTTACCCAAACGGTTGGCAACATGCCATAGGCTTAGAGTAACCTTTGGTTTGAGCTGTTTTGCTGATGTAGGATGAAGGCATCGGTCAATCACACGATCATAGTGTGATTTTGTTTCAGTGTTGACATCTAGGATAATGGCAGAAATGGTGCCTGCGGTGCTAGAATTCAATGAGGACATCGTGGGGCATCACCTCATCTTCACAGCTAGTTCGGCCCTTGGTAGCGAGGCTTGTCGAGGTGGCCAACCAAGGGCTGGCCACCTCAGCCAATCTAGCTAGCATGATGACATGCTTGTGAGATCTAGTCAAGGCGGCGACAGCCTCCACTGGTCATTCTGTTGGTGGGCTGCGATCCTTGATCACTAGGCGAGGAATATTAAGGCGAGCAATGGCCCATATGCAGATGCATTTCAGTAACTACATGCATAGTGGCGGTTGTCATGTGCAACTTGTTGACACTCACTTTTCATCCAAAGGGTTTTTAGTTTAGTCCTAGAACAATGGCCATCACAATAGGATGCACGTGACCCCACTAGCAGCATCCAACACTGATGAGTATAAACGTTTCTTATGAAAAACATATTATTTAAAAAGATGTGTCGACACATTAACATTACAACGACATTTTTTAACAAAAATGGCCTAACCTATAGCGTAAATTGTGCCCGGTTGATGATTGTTTACTTCAATATGGAATACACAACACAAACTTATAATGAAGCATTTTAACCAAACTTAGTTTTTTGAACGATAAAATTATACCAGACAGTTCTTTGATGTAATTGAGCTAGGAATAATTGTAAATGAGGGAAAGAGTGACAAATGACCATGAACATCAAAAGACCAATATATGTAAAAAAGTGAAGAAATATACATAATCTTCAATTTTTATGATGACAAGCCACATATGTTTGTTATGCTGACTAGATCATTCTCGAGGACGGAAGGAACATAACCAAGTTGTGAAGTATATAATCATTAGCATTTCTTCTAGGTGTTGAAATGATTTCATGTCCGTAGGGATCTTTCATAATTATTGAATCATATATACTTATGACTATACTGCCAGTGGCCAACTAGACTATCTGATGGAAATAGGTAAGACAAAGCCTAACCATAGATTAAGGTAGTTGGGTCCGTGTTACTCCATAATGCCAGAACTTCTAAACTCGGGGAACAATATTCTATCATTCAGGCTTCCCCTCACATATACATTACAACATAATATGCTCTCCTCTAGATCCATCAAGGTGAGGTCACATGTTGTCAATGTTTCGAGATGACGATGTGAATTCTACCACAACACATATAATCAAAAGTATATCTTTATTGCAAAGTCATACGATCTTTAACAACCGACTCTCTCCCACATCCACAGGAACATTGTGGAAATACTCGCCAGGCATCATCAGCAGCAACATGATCAGTGGTATATGAATATGTATATCCATATGTAGGATCATTCGGAGTCCGGGGAGGTGGGAGGAGGCGAGTGAACAGATTATTGAAACAACTTGTACGAACTACACTTATCCAAATTTTAGTTCTTCCCAATTTCAAGCTTAACTAAGTTACATAGAAAAAAACATGGGCATTCTAGTTGATGAAGGAGTGAGGGATTGAAGCCAACTTGAAATAAGTGACTAAGATATAGAGATTGTAAACACTAACTAGTGTAGTAAGGTCGTATGCAAAAGGTTTAAACCCCCTTTCATTGACATAGCTTCGAACTGTCGCCTTGCAAATGTGTGCGCTAGAGTGGGGGGGGGGGGGTCCATCTCACATGATTTAGTATAATCTTGTGTGATACCGCTAGACCAACCTCTTGGCCTTTTTCGCCGCTCCGTTCGATCCCATTGGGGCTCTCTTGTGTCCCATCAATGCATCGACATTAGAGACAATGGGGCAACTAGCCCATGATGTTGTGCCTCTTATCATGAGCAACACCAACGACAAGGTCCTGGCCTGCCTCGAGCAGGGAAACCATCATTTGATAGAACACCTCATGGAGGAGGCCCTTGCACACCAAGAAGAGGAATCAACCCACCTTCGTGTCCTTGTGGAGCCCAATATTGTGACACTCAGTCTACCCAAAGGGGTGGCAACATGCCATAGGGTCAGAGTACCCTCGGGTTCAGGTTGTTTTGCTGATGCAGGATGAAGGCATCGGTCACTCACAGGATCATTGTGTGATGATGCTTCAGAGTCGACATCTAGGGCAATGGCGGAAACGGTGCTTGTGGCGCCGGAATTCATTGAGGAAATGATGGGCATCACCTTATTTTAATAGGCAGTTTGAGCCTTGGTAGCGAGGTTGGCCGAGGTGGCCGAGCAAAGGCTGGCCACTTCAGACAATCTTGCTTGCATGATGACATGCTTGTGAGGTCTAGTCAAGGCGGAAACAACCTCCGCTGGTCATTGAGTCGGTGGGCTGCGGTCCTTGATGACTAGGCGAGGAATATTAAGGCGAGCAGTGGCCCATATGCAGATGCATTTCTGTAACTGCATGCATAGTGGCGGTTGTCATGTGCAACTTGTTGACGCTCACTTTTCATTCTAAGGGTTTTTAGTCTAGTCCTACAACAATGGTCATCGCACGAGCATGTTCGTGGCACCAGTAGCAGCATCCAATATTTATGAGTCTAAACATTACTTATGAAAAACACATTATTTAAAAAATGTGTCAACACATTAATATTACGACAACAATTTTTTTAACACATAATATTCTTATTTTCTAATTGCGTGAACATTTTATAAATACATGGACATAAATTTAATTATGAATATTTCCTTAAAAAGATAGATACTCACGTATCTCCAAAATACATGCTTGTAAATTCCTTCAAATAAAAGAGACATAGAGAAACAAAAAAATGGAAAAGGAAGAAATGAAGAATTTCTTAAGCGTTGTTGGTCTAAATATTTTGAACTTTTATTAAATTACGCTGTAGGGAATACTTAAAATAAAAGAGCGTTGGCCCATTTTGAAGATTTAAGAAATGTTCATTTTCTTAAATGAACATTCTTAAAAGAAAAGAGAACAGTGTTTCTATGTGGCGTTGGCCCATCCAAGCTAGCTCTGGGATCAATCTGGGCCGAGAATACTGAGCGACTTCCTCTTTGGCCATATAAGGATTTCTACCAAAAGGACAGAGCGTGACCGGTCCGCCACCAATACTTGATCAATGACTAAATCAAGTCAAAGGGCCTTGCAAACTAGCCAAGCTCGTGTACAAGTAAACATCTAATAGCGAATATCTTCAGGCACATAACTACAAATAGGACATTGCGGTGAAACTTGATATGCCTAGAAGAGAGGAATGCCATGCCAAGAACAACACCTTTGAGAGCTTGCCGGATGAAGATTTTTATCTTACTTGGGACTTCCAACTTTCGCACATTCGGCCAAACAAATTTGTCATTCGAGGTCCCCTCACCACTAGTAACTTTTGGACCAAACTAGTGTTACCAGTCTGAGTACTAAGTGGACCTAACAGAAAATGAGTGTCACACGGTCGTATGCCATGCCACAAAATCCTCATTTAAATGCACTGAGAGGGGAATTCTGAAAATTCTTTTTGTATCAATTGGAAGGAAAATACTCCTAAGAAGTTCCTCAACCCAAGCTCCTATAACGGGATCAATCAACTCATCCACCGTTCTTCGTAGCATGTTCCCTTTTCTTGTCTGGATCATGCTTGTTGGACTAGAAGGTACCAAGTGATCCTCCTAGATATTTAGTTTCTCACCAGAACCAACTCTCCAAATATGGCCCCTTCCAAAGATGGTCCCTTTTTTGGTCATGCATTCAAAATGTTTCCATCAGGAAATTACTTTGCTCTGGAGATAGTAACATAAAAAGTGTCCGGATGGGTTATCATTCGCCAACTTCGCTTCTCTAGCATTGCAAAATTATAGGAATGGAGGTCTCAGAACCCCACACCTCCGTTGTCATCTGGAAGGCATATTCTCCACCAAGATAGCCAATGCATTTTCTTCTCTGCCTCCATGTCCCCCAAACAAAAGGGCAACATTGCATCAGTTATTTCTTTGCATACTTTCTTCGGAATTTTAAAAACAGCCATGGCATAAACCGGGATAGATTGGATATTTTCTTTCAAAAGTATGTGCTTCCCCCTAAGTACAACAATGTTCCCTTCCAACCGTTAAGTCAATTCACAACTTTTTCAATGAGCTGAGATAGACTATCACCATGGTCTAAACCCATGATAGATGGTAGATCAAGATATGTGTCAGAGATATATTACATCATGAGTCGTAACCTCCACATTCACAATTTTGAACAAACTTGAGTCGTAACCTCCACATTCACAATTTGAATAAAAATAGATACTACATTTCCATTCACGTGTCATTTGTCCAGAACTTGCAACATATACATCCAATACCTACCTCAATGAAATTGTATTATTCATATCTGCATTCATAAGGATTAGTGAATCATCAGCAATTAGTAAATGAAAGACTGATGGTGCATTTCTGTGCACCCGAATTACTTTAATGCCATGAACCTCCTCTTTACGAGCGAAAGCACTAGATAAACCCTCTGCAGACATAACAAATAAATATGGTGATAAAGGTCGGAGCCCCCTTGTGGGGGTAAATTCCTCTATTTCTTGGTCATTATAATTCACTCGATATTTCACCAAAGAAGCACAAGCCACTAAGAGCTCCACAAACTCGTCATGGAATCGCAGTTATTCCATCATCCTCTCCAAGAACATTCATTCCACACTGTCATAGGCTTTGTGCATATCAAACTTTACAACACAATATCCCTCATTTCCTTTCTTTTTATTCTTTATAGTATGACTGCACTCATAATCTAGCAATATATTACCCATAATTAGATGGCCTGGAACAAGAGCACTTTACAGTAGGGAAACTTTTCATGAAGACATAGCTTAAGTGAAAAGCAGTCACCTTATAAATCACCTTATAAAGCACATTGCAAAGACTTCTTGGTCTATATTGGGTGATCCTATCCGGGTTGTCCACTCTTAGGATTAGAACAATGAACTCCATATTTCAGGAATAGTCTTCTTTTTAACAGCATCAAGAGCTTTTGCGGTTAAAGCATCACCAAGAATGTTCTTTATAGAAAATAGCGTGCAGTCCATCTGTAACGGGAGCTTTCATATAACCAATAGAAAAAGTGTTTCTTTACCACTTCAGGAGTATATGGTTTCAGTAGAGCTTCATTCATATGCGTCGTCACCCTCGGATTAACAATTTCAAGCAAACTGGGGTCCAGACCATCTATCTCAGTGGAGAACAGGCCATCATATTGGGAAATTAGTGGGCTTAAGTATGATGTACCCTCCTGTCAAACGCCTTGATCACCCTTTAGCTTGTTCTTATGGTTCCCGCCATAAAACCTATAGGGTGAGGACACATATTTCTATCATGTTTCCCTCCATAAAACCTCTATGGTCTGATCATGGAAAATGGCCCCATGATGGCCATGGTTGCTATTTACAACAGAAATTTGAAAATAATGGTGAAATAAAATGGGCGATCCATCCACAAAATGTCGCTAGACCATAAATTGTTCCACCATCTAATTGTTTTTTTTTCAAGCATGGACATCTCGCACATTTCTTGTAGAAATGGATAATCTAATTGCGTCTATAGAACAAGCAGCGAGAAGCAACTAAAAGTATCAGTTTGGCCATAAAACTATCCCGGAAATGGTTGGGCTGCATTGGTTTACCGACATATGGGAAGTTGTAAGCACAATGGAGCAAACAGTAACAAGAAAACTACCCAAAAAATAATGTGGGTAAGAACAACACAATGTAGCAAGCAATATTTGGCATTGTGATGTGATGGGAATTCAAACCTCTTCATTTGTGAAAATCTGATCATAGATCTTGTCAGCCGCTAGATCCACCTCTGGGCCTTCTTCGCCGTTCTGTTCGATCCCATTGGGGATCTCTTATGTCCTGTTAATGCCTCGGCATCACAGACAATGTGGTAACTAGACCATGAGGTTGTGCCTCCTATCGTGAGTACCGCCACCGACAAGGTCCTTGCCTGCCTTGAACACACGAGTATTTTAATTTTCAAATTGTGTGACCATTTTATAAATACGTGGACATATATTTAATTATGAACATTTCCTTGAAATGCATAAATTTTTATTAAATTAAATGAATATATTCTGGAAAATGCACAAGTAAAATTTTAAAGTAGAATGACGTTTTACAAAAATATCTGAATTCTCTTTACATGTGAACCGTTTCTTAAGTTACATGAACATTTTTACTAATACGGGAATGCCTTTTTTGTTTACATGGACATTCTCTTGAAATGCACAAATTATTTTATAGTTACATGGCCATTCGCTCCCCTCCTTCCATACAGTACAAAGTACATTCTAGCCAACTCACCTGTGCGATGGATCCAAAAGCCCTGGCCGCCAAGGACGAGGAGGAGCTCGTCGAGCAACTCTGCAGCGACCTCACCTGCGCCTACGCCCACCCACATCCTCCCCCCACTGACGGCGCAGCCGCCGTCGGCCACATCAACCCCCCTGACCCTGCTCCAGCTGTCGTCAACCTGTCTCCAACGGGGTTCCTCGCCACCCTCCGCCAAGCAACCGTGGACGCATCGTCCGTCGTCGGGGAGTTCACCCGTGCCAGGCTTCTCAGCTTCTCCCGCGCGTTCGCCCGGGGCTGGGGTCCCGCTGGCCCAGGCAGGTACGAGCGTCGCTCCATCCAGGAGCTCGTTGACGATAGGATCTTCCCCGACCTCAACCCAGAGGAGCAGAAGATGAGGCGCAAGCGCAGTCTTTCCTCCTCCAATCTCGATAGTGCCACTGCCATCCCCGGGCCAAGTAAGAGGAAGAGAAGCTTCTCGCCGCCAAACATCACCGAGCTGGCTAGTTCGAAGGTGGCTGCTGCCGAGGCTGAGGATGCTGCTCTCGAACAAGGTAGTAAGCCTGATTCTTTTATCAAGGGGATTAAACAGTACCGCTGGATCTTATGGTTCATTTCCATTTTCAGCTGATCCTTTTTCATTTTCAGCTGCAACATTAGGAGAGGAGCAGGAGCCGCTGCAAGGTCATTAAGAACAAGCAGACGATGGATTCCAATCCGCGACGGGGGATAACGAGGCCGAGGTTGTTGGTTCTGCTCTCATAAAAGGTATGAGTTAACCAAATGTAGAAAAAAGATGGAGAAAGGCTCTCCTATATACTGCTCCTGATCCTATGTCATTTTCTCAGCTGCAATGCCACGAGAGGCTAGAGGTAGACCTCGGCTCAGCCAGGCTGACATCAGGAAGAGACTCGGGGCGCTGATCTCCAAGGTGAAAAACCAAGCCACCAGGCCGTTCCCGGAAAACTATCTGGGAAAGTTGAATTGGTTTCGGAGGCAGGTTGCCAAGGACCATGGATATGCTCTCGAGACGTCAGCTAATTTTAGCAGCACTTTATCTGACCAATCTGCAAGGAGATGCAATGCCGGTGGTATTGTGGGAGAAAGGGAGTTTCCATCTAAAATGAATGTCGCAAGTGCCCAGCCAGAAGAAAGAAGGCCCGAAATCGGTACATCAACAATCCCAGGTAACGAATCGGTGTTCTAGATGTGCCTATCACAAGTCTTTAGATAGATGATTTGGATGCTAATGTTCCTGTAACGGGTGGTTTGTTTTCTGTGCATGGAGATGGAGGCATGTCTTCACAGCGTGAGGCCGGAAATGAAGACAAGGCAAGTGACGACGTGCATGAAGACAATGCTTCTCTGCAGGTGTCGGTGCCCGATGTCATACCGAGGGTTCCTCAACCCTCGCCTGCTATGGAACATCAGCTGACCATCGCTAGCCCCAGAAGGGAACAAGACAATCTGGATGGGGACTGAACGATCTGGATGAGATGCAACCTAGCCCTTCTAGTTGTGCGAGCGCTCCTCCATAACTCTAGTTTCCTCCTAGTTTGTTAGTGACCAAGTTGGTCTATACATTATTTGGGACTATGTTTTGTTTACTGGAGCCATCGCATATCTCTACTAGATTATCAACTATATGTTCTCGAATTGAATGGTTGACATTGTTGTTGTGTCGCTGCTTGGTTCTATGCTTGATATGATCATACCATTTATTTTAATTGTGTGAATTTTCATATTATTAACATGAGAATTAATCATGTGTTCAGTTGTGTTATGTTTTGGTTTTACAATCTATTACATATACAACTCATCTATTGGTAGAATATTCATCTGATATTTAGAAAAATGTGCATCACACATATGCAAAAAATACACCATGTATTAAAAAAATGTTTGTCACATTTCTTAAAAAGTATCTGTGACTTATTGAAAAATGTACATCACACATATGCAAACTATACGCTATGTATTTAGAAATGTTAGTCACATTTCTTAAAAAGT